>OZ005736.1:48780756-49380756 GCA_963930755.1 Eudasyphora cyanicolor | reverse complement strand
AGAAAAATGACCCAATTATACCTCTGGACCAAAATCCGCACCAAACAGTGTTGTATTTGTTTTGTGTTGTAAACAGTTTTGGGTGTATCGGCTTTTCAATGTATGCGTGCGGGTTTTCTGTGCCCCAAATGCGACAATTTTGCTTGTTTACATACCCGCCTAGATCAAAATGAGCTTCATCTGAAAAGATGATTTTTTTTGGCAAAATCGGCCTCTTCTTCTTCGGCATATTTCCCAGCGTTGTTCAAGCGTATACATGAGCTATGTGTTACCATTCACGAAATAAGGACTAGTTAAAAAAAAACGTTAGATGGCGGACCGTTTACAATTTCTCGACAATTTTGCGATTTTAAGCACTAGGCGCTGTTGTTTTCGATCCATTTTTATATGTTTTTTCTCCTATTCTATACCTACAATTATGCTGAGGAACGTAAAACAAAATTCTCATCGGTTAACTAGATATAGCCGTTGGAAATATTACATTTTCTCAGAAAAAAAGGTTCAATATAAAGTTTCAGCCAAAATATTTACGATAAAATCCGAATTGGAGCTTAACCAGAAAACCTCAAATGGCATTTTGTTACTTTCGATAAGCCATTTCAGCAGCTGATGTAAAAACTTCAACTTTGATGACCACGAAAATGATGTACTGTGTTATTTTTCGCTGAACATTGCATGCTGTTCTCTGGTGCGAATGCGTAATTTGAACAATATCATGAAATACATATATACAAATACTCATACGTCAGGGTGTCCGATAACACTATGCAATAAAATAAATACTGGCAATGCCTGGGGTGAACAATTCAATTTCCAAACGGCAGTCTGTGTTGAGCACAGTACAATCTTTATAAGACAGGTGTGTCCAAGGTCGAATTCGAGCACATCAATTTTAGATTTTTTAGTTTTTTTCATTCTGGAAAAATTCTGTGAAATCGTGAATAGTTTTTGTAGAACATTGTTATAATTTTTTCGTAAAAATCTTAATTTATAATAAGACGGCTCAATCAGGCTGGAATTAAAAAAAAATTACCATACAAATTTTTTTTAATATTTTTTTCGTGTTTGTTTCTAGTTGCACCAGAAACTGTTATCCACTTCCCTTGGACAAAAATGTTGTTGCAAGTGTTACCTCGAAAAGGCTGTACTGTGTTATTATTCGCTGAACATTGCCTGCTGTCCTCTGGTTCGAATGCGTAATTTAAACAATATCATGGAATATACATATATACGAGTATAGTCGTATATCGTTCATTCCACAGACCTTAAATTAGACAGATGTGCCGTCCGGACGAAACATCAAAATCTATCAGTTACGAACGAATAGGAATGAATTGTCACACGCGAAAAATTAGTTTTCCGCGAACATAGCTTAAACCTTTTTTGCAATTTTCGATTAATATTAATTTTTTAATTGTGACAGTTACAAAAAATTCGGGAAAATCTGTCTGAAAATCCGCGAAAAACCTCACTCGTTGAAATCAAATTCCTATTCGTTCGTAACTGACAATAACTCGCTACAGGAAGGAATGTCTTAAATTATATTGTTTTTGGTTCATTCCATATCATTCCATGTCAATTCTCTCGTCAAAATAAAACATTTTATAGTTGGCAAAAAATACAAAAATTTTTTCCAGATGTTATTAGCATCTGAAATCTTAGAAAATAGGTAAATGTTCTCAAAAGGCGTACGTTTCGAGTTATGTATTTTGTAACGCGTGGACTGATTTTTGCAAATGAAGGATAATTTTAAAGATCGTTATTTCCTCTTTATGTAGCAGGGACATTTTTAAATGCATCCGATGTATCTTCAAGTTTAATTTGCATTTACACATCAATGTCACCAACTTAAAATTATGTGGAAAATATAGTTATGTAGCCCCATAAACTTTAAACGAACGCCGAAAATTTTAAGATTACGTTCAGCCCCGTTCTTTTTAAAAAAAATATTTATTATAAAATTCCTGGGATGCGAATATTACATTTGTTATATTTTAAAATCTCGTTTATTAATTTATACAAATTAGAGCTCTTCCTAAAGGTATTGACTAGGACATTCTAGATATACGCGAAAATTCGCCTATATTTGCATATATCGTTATATATTTTCCTCATACATAGGAACATATATATGAAATATTTATAGGAATGTAGTCCTATTTAATCTGAGCTGATCCTGCAAATGTTAATCTGGTATTTTCTTCAGTTTCTATATAATAGCATTTTTACTTAAAAATTTTAGTTATCTCAATTTTTGTTTATTGGAATGATTCTGCATATTTTGTAATTTCAATATTTATCATAGTGTATAAAGGAAAATCATTGGCATTTTTTTGTAAATATTGTTTAAAAAAAGAACGAGGCTGAACACCATCTTGTAATTTGTAGGGTCAGTTTAGGACAAATGGGCAACATGACTATATTTTTCTCAGAATTTTAAGTTGAATTTAAGAACTTTGATTTAACCAATGATTCTCACATAGCTTTTCTCATTATTTTGTATTTTGTTGTTTTATTAAGAACTCATTTTATAACCTTCTTACTTGTAGCATGATTTGTATGTCTCTGTCTCTGTGTATGAGTATGAATAGGGATGTGTGTCGTCTGTCTATCTTGGCTGTCCGTATTTTGGTCAACAACAATAAGTCATTTTGTAGAACACTACAGATATGTGTGAGAGTCTGTGTGTGGAATAGAAAATAAAACCGCTCCCCTTTGCTGCTCTCTGACACAACAAGTAAACATTTTGCTTTGGTTTATCAAACAACAACATCATCGCCATCGTCATGGACAATGGCTATTGCAACATGGGTATCATCATCGACATCTTCAGCCAACAAACTATAATGAATGGCCGAGCCGAATAAAAACCATGGACATCGGAACAAGGAGGCAACCAACAATTACCAAACAATTGCCAATATGTTGCACATAAGCATACCGTCTATGGTGGAAACTACTAACAGCTACTACAAACATATTTGGAGAAGAAATCAATAAAAAAGGATACTGAATAGGGGACAAAAAAGACAAAGCAAATATTTGTTGAGTTAAAGCAAAACAGAGACGTAGCTTCGGTAGAAACATTTAAAAGGCTAGACAAGGAAGTTTGGACAGTTTAATTATAGCAAGAAGGTAGTTTTGTATGGCTCTATGATCCTAATAGGATCCAAAGGAAATAAATTAGAAAACCAGTAAGGAAAGACAGAAAGTCGGGCGGGGCAGACTATATAATACCCTACACCTACCTACCAATGCGAAAATGGGCATTGCGATAAGAATTTGGCAGTGTTCATACATATAATAAGAAAACTCTCTCTGTTAAATTTCGTACGGATCGGATATAAAACACGATTTCTACAGCGCTTAAATGTTAAATCGGGTGAAACATATATATGGTGGCTATATCTAAATCTGAACCAATTTTCCCCGAATTTGGCAGTGTTTATTCATGTAATAAGAGAACTCTCTCTGTTAAATTTCGTACTGATCGGATATAAAACACGATTTTTACAGCGCTTAAATGTTAAATCAGGTGAAACATATATATGGTGGCTATATCTAAATCTGAACCGATTTTCCCCGAATTTAGCAGTGTTTATTCATGTAATAAGAGAACTCTCTCTGTTAAATTTCGTACTGATCGGATATAAAACACGATTTCTACAGCGCTTAAATGTTAAATCGGGTGAAACATATATATGGTGGCTATATCTAAATCTGAATAGATTTTCCCCGAATTTGGCAGTGTTTATTCATGTAATAAGAGAACTCTCTCTGCCAAATTTCGTACTGATCTGATTTAAAATACAGTTCCTACAGCGCTTACATGCCAAATCGGGTGAAACATATATATGGGGGCTATATCTAAATCTGAACGGATTTTCTCCGAATTTGGTAGTGTTCATTCACGTAATAATAAAACTCTCTCTGCCGAATTTCATAAAGATCGGATGTAAAATGTGGTTTCTACAGCGCTTACATGTCAAATCGGGTGAAACATATATATGGGGACTATATCCAAATCTCAACCGATTTTAACCAATTTCAATAGGGATCGTCCTTGGGCCAAAAAAGAGCACTGTGCTAAATTTCATCATAATCGGACCATAAATACGACCTGCACTTTGATTACAAGAATACATGGACAGACGGACATGGCTAAATCGACTCAAAAACTGATTCTATGACGATCGGTATAATAAACTATGGTTCTATTTCTTCTCTTTTTGGGCGTTACAAACAAATGCACAAAGTCATAATACCCTGTACCACAGTGTGGTGTAGGGTATAAAAATGCTCTAAATTAATTTGATTTCTTATTGTCAGAGTTACATAGTTGAATTTTATGAGAATAATATGAGAGATTTCTTATTGTCAGAGTTACATAGCGGAATTTTATGAGAATCATTTTTGTGGAAGATCTTAACCCTCTAGCTCCCCTTTTAATGGGTCAATTTCGCCCTATTTTTCTAAAAAGCCAAGAAAGTCCTTTAAAAAATTCCACTATGTAAATCTGCCAATGAGAAATCTTTCAGACATTAACTTACATCATTTTTTCATTTAGTAGAATGCTACCTTCAACTAAAAAATGAAAACTTTAACCCACTGTAAAAAAAAACTCAGACCAGCTGGACTATAGGTTTATTCTAAGTGTATTTTAAAAATTTGTTTCCTAATATACTTATATTTTCTTTCAATTCAAACATATCAAAAATGTCGATTTTCCCCGTGTAGGGTCGATATCTAAAGTACCGATTTTAATGTTCGTTCTTCTATCAGTAATCTCTTCTCTGCCTAATTTCGCAAAAACCGGATGATAAGTAAAATTTCTATAGAACTTTGATAAAAAATTGGAAGGAATACCAGTATATCTTCATACCTAGTAATAGTCGTTTCTCTCTGCTACATTCTATATTTATGGGATGTAAACTAAAGCTTCTATAGTACGTTGATATAAAATCGTAAGGAATCTATACTCGTATATGAGAGCTATTACTAAATCTGAACAGATTTCTTTAAAATTTAACAATGTTAATTCCAGGACAAATGAACTTCTTTAGCCCAAATTGGGTAATGATCAGATGTATAACAGCACATAGATTCCAAATCGGAGATAAATAAATATATATGGCGGCTACATCTAAATCTGAACCAATTTTATCAAACTAAGGAACCTTCGTTTCTGTCTCAAGCAACTTCAAGCAACCCTGCAAAATGTTATAATGATCGGAAGTACAATAAAGCTTCTGTAGTACTTTAATAACAAAATGGATGGAAGAAGGAATATATAGGGGATTTCATATCAAGTGAGTCAATTTTTAATTAGATAGTAGTTATGGCACAAAATTTCAAAGAGATCGGTTAAGAACTGTCCGAGTTGGAGGGTGTTGAATTTCGAAATTTTGGTCAAACGGCACTTCTTTCCCTTCATATTACACATATTTAGGAAATTTTGCTCAAACTGTTTTCGACAGCTTTTTCTTCAATCTCTTTAAAAAAATCGCAAAAAATATTATTTTTTCTGAGTTTGCTTGCGAAATTATAACTTGTTTTGACATTTTTGTAAAAACCCATATTTATATCCGATTTAGCCATGTTCGTCTGTCTGTCCATGTATTTTTGTAATCAAAGTGCAGGTCGTATTTATGGACCGATTGTAATGAAATTAAGCACAGTGCTCGTTTTTAGCCGCTATTGAAATTGGTCAAAATCGGTTCAGACTTTGATATGTTCCCATATATATGTTACCCCCGATTTGTTACCCCCGCTGTAAAAACTGTATTTTATACCGGATCAGAACGAAATTCGGCAGAGAGAGTTTTCTTATTACACGAATGAACGCTACCAAATTTATAGAAATCCGTTCAAATTTAGATATAGCCCCCATATATCGATACCTCCACTCTAAAACATACTAAGTCGACTTAGCATAGTTTTAGGGAAATTGCATTTTTAATTTCTAAATATTCCAAATTATATTTAGTCAAAAATTTTGTGTTTAGCCGTCATCCCAATCAAAAGTTATTCACAAACCAGTACAGGTCATCTGATTTGCAGTATAAAGGAATTCCACACAAATTTAAAAAATTCTTCAAACTTTGATGGCCTCTCCTGAAAAACTACCTCTTTGCACTTAGCAGAATGGATGTACTCGTATCTATATATGTTTCACCCGATTTGACATGTATGCGCTGTACAAACTGTATTTTATATCAGATCAGTACGAAATTCGGCAGAGATAGTGATTTTATTACATGAATGAACACTGCCAAATTCGGGGAAAATTTGTTCAGATGTAGATATAGTCCCCATATATATGTTATACCCGATATGACATGTAAGCGCTGTAGAAACCGTATTTTATATCCGATCAGTACGAAATTCGGCAGAGAGTAATTTCTTATTACGTGAATGAACACTACCAAATTCGGAGAAAATCCGTTCAGATTTAGATATAGCCCCCATATATATGTTTCACCCGATTTGACAAGTAAGCGCTTTAGAAACCGTATTTTCTATCCGATCTGTATCTGTATCTTTCTGCATTGACCGATTCCCGATCCGACTTACCGTTAAGGAGCTAGAGGAAAAATAAACTTTCCGTTCACATTTGAAAATGATGCTAAGTCCATTTTTTTAAAATCAAAAAAAAAAAACACTTTCCAGTCGACCTTCGTCCTTGACACCCATTAGCAATATTTTAGCTCTCGTTAAGAGCTATCTTTTTGCCATTGACCGATGGTGGCTACGTGCCACACAGCAAATGATACAATTGAGAAAAATTTGGAGATTCGAATATTTCAAGAAATTGTGATATTGAATGGCCTCCAAGAAATTGTGATTTAGCACCACTGACTATTCCTTGTGGGTTTATTTGGAGTCATTGGTCTTTCGAAATAAACCAGACTCTCTTCAAGCTTTACAAGTCAATATTGAACGTGCCATTCATATTATACGACTTGATTTAGTGGAAGAGGTACTCGAAAATTGGGTTCATCCAATTCGTTCTTGCAGAAGATGTCGTGGAG
Source organism: Eudasyphora cyanicolor (assembly GCA_963930755.1). Classification (NCBI taxonomy): domain Eukaryota; kingdom Metazoa; phylum Arthropoda; class Insecta; order Diptera; family Muscidae; genus Eudasyphora; species Eudasyphora cyanicolor. The sequence continues at coordinate 49,373,725 of OZ005736.1, read as the reverse complement.
GCCATTTGAATGACGTTTTATTATACCCTACACCACACTGTGGTACAGGGTATTATAAGTTTGTTTCACGGCAGATGTTTGTAACACCTGAAAATAACACAGCTAGACCCACCTTAAAGTATACCGATCGACTCAGAATCACTAGCTGAGTCGATTTAACGATGTCCGTCCGTCCGTCTGTCCATGTAAAGTTGTTCGTCGACTACAGGTCGCAATTTTACTCCGATCGTTCTGAAATTTTGCAGTTTAGAGTATTTCGCGGCTGTTAAGATCGCTATTGAATTTGGTTGAAATCGGTTCAGATTTAGATATAGCTCCCATATATATCTTTCGTCCGATTTGGCCCATTAGTCCTATAGAAGCTGTATTTTATATCCAATCGTTTTGAAATTTAGAATGGTAGAGTTTATTGATCCATGAACCAACATTGCCGAATTTGAAGAAAATCGGTTAAGATTTAGCTATAGCTCCCATATATATGTTTAGTCCGATTTTGCTCTTTAGTCCTGTAGAAGCTGTATTTTACATCCAATCATTTTGAAATTTAGAATGGTAGAGTTTCTTGATCCATGAAACAACATTGCCGAATTTGAAGAAAATCGGTTAAGATTTAGCTATAGCTCCCATATATATGTTTCGTCCGATTTTGTTCTTTAGTCCTGTATTTTACATCCAATCATTTTGAAATTTAGAATGGTAGAGTTTCTTGATCCATGAACCAACACTACCGAATTTGAAGAAAATCGGTTCAGATTTAGATATAGCTCCCATATATATCTTTCGTCCGATTTGGCCCTTTAGTCCCATAGAAGATGTATTTTACATCCAATCGTTTTGAAATTTAGAATGGTAGAGTTTCTTGATCCATGAACCAACATTGCCGAATTTGAAGAAAATCGGTTGAGATTTAGCTATAGCTCCCATATATATGTTTCGTCCGATTTTGCTCTTTAGTCCTGTAGAAGCTGTATTTTACATCCAATCATTTTGAAATTTAGAATGGTAGAGTTTCTTGATCCATGAAACAACATTGCCGAATTTGAAGAAAATCGGTTAAGATTTAGCTATAGCTCCCATATATATGTTTCGTCCGATTTTGCTCTTTAGTCCTGTAGAAGCTGTATTTTACATCCAATCATTTTGAAATTTAGAATGGTAGAGTTTCTTGATCCATGAACCAACACTACCGAATTTGAAGAAAATCGGTTAAGATTTAGCTATAGCTCCCATATATATGTTTCGTCCGATTTGGCCATTTAGTCCTATAAAAGCTGTATTTTACATCCAATCGTTTTGAAATTTAGAATGGTAGAGTTTCTTGATCCATGAACCAACATTGCCGAATTTAAAGAAAATCGGTTAAGATTTAGCTATAGCTCCCATATAAATGTTTCGTCCGATTTTGCTCTTTAGTCCTGAAGAAGCTGTATTTTACATCCAATCATTTTGAAATTTAGAATGGTAGTTTCTTGATCCATGAACCAACACTACCGAATTTGAAGGAAATCGGTAAAGATTTAGCTATAGCTCCCATATATATGTTTCGTCCGATTTGGCCCTTTAGTTCTATAGAAGCTATATTTTACATCCAATCGTTTTGAAATTTAGAATGGTAGAGTTTCTTGATTCATGAACCAACATTGCCGAATTTGAAGAAAATCGGTAAAGATTTAGCTATAGCTCCCATATATATGTTTCATCCGATTTGGCTCTTTAGATCCAATCGTTTTTATACCCTACACCACACTGTGGTACAGGGTATTATTTAAGTATAAAATGTCCCAAAAGTAAATTTATGTAAACAATTTATACATGAATTACAAAATTCATATAACAGAGTTATTCAATATTACGAGAGTGGTGTAGGGTATTATATAGTCGGCACTTGATTGTATCGATTGTACTTCACATTAAATAAAAAACTTTTGAATTTCCTTATCAATAAGAGTGTTTTTTCAAAGAAATCATATCACTCTTATTGGAAACCCATATGAACACCGAAAATTTATTTTCGCAATGCCCATTTTCGCATTGTTATGGAGGTTTACGGTATTATACAGTCGTCTCCGCCCGACTTTCTGTCTTTCCTTACTGGTTTCATTACTGCCTTTTTTTTGCTCAAAAAAAAAACACAGGCCATTTCCATTAAGAGCTTCATGGTCTATTAGTGAAATGTATTTATCTATTAAAATATAGATTAACCTCTAAAAAAATTTAAGTTCAACCATATATTTTAGCATTACTGGATAAACAGGTCCCAACAAGCTCTTAGCAGAAATGAACTTATTATTCTTTTGAGCAAAAAAAAAAAATAATATGGGTTTCGAACCAGGTTTTGATTTTGCAAAAAAAATCACAAAAAATGTTTTTGCTTATTTTTAATACCCATCTGTGGTACTGGGTATTGTAACTTTGTGCATTTTTTGTAACATCCAAAAGGAGATGAAATAGACCCCTCTTTTATTACACCGATTGACTTAGAATCACTTCCAGATTTGATTTGTCCGCTATGTCCGTCTGTGCATGTTTTCTTGTAATCCAAGGTCGCAGTTATGGTCCGATCTCTATGAAATTTTGCACATATCTATCTTGGTAGATAGATTTGGTAGAAATCGGTTCAGGTTTACACATTGCTTCCATATGTCGATATTTCCATTCTAAAACATGCTAAGTCGACTTAGCATTTTCAAATTTAGCTATTTTGAAGTCGACATAACTTTTGAACGGAATATCAGATTTAAATGATATGATAAACCATTTGAAAGATTTTTACATCATCTCTAAGAATTATAAATGAAATGATAAATTTTTATGAATTCAAGACATTAATCCTTGGTTATCCTGAATAGCATATCTAATAAAACTATTTTCCAAAACCTCAAAATATTTTCTTCTAAAAGATTAAATATTTCTAATAAAGTAGAATATCTTAAACACGATCTCAAATTGGCTAGACCTCTTTAGAAATTAGCCGGCTTCTTGTGGAAGTCTCTCAAGATTACTATGCGATAAACTAAGGCGATTGGCTTTTGGTTTAATTTAATTAAACAAAGCGAACAGACGTTGAAATCCAATAATAAAAGCGAGACGAGGTCAATGAACGTTTAGGAAATCTCAAATTCTAATACAAATATGCCACTCACAAATATTTAATTAAATTCAAATGACTTTATGGCAAAATATGTCATCTAACCGCAATATTTAAATAACCAGGTGGTGTCGCTTTGCATTGATCCTAAACCAACAGCCAAATGTTATTTCTTTCCCCTGTCGCATCTCACAGCTCGATAATGTGAAAATACAACACTCCGGGGTCGTTAAACAGAGACAAGCTATTAACTGAAGTCAAAGGAAATCTATTCAAATAAACAAAAGAAGATAAACGCGATACGATGCTATGGCATGGGGTGGATATATATCCAATACATCGCGAGTTCATTTAACAAAACCACATGTGAGTATCCTGTTGACAGCATCTCATCTAATCGCATCCCTATCGTCGCCCGGTTACCATTGCCATCATCATCGTTCCCTATTCATGGTTGCAGAGTTTGTTCAGCACCTTTGGCGTAAGAACACCACTTAATTTTCTGATTAAAATCAATCAACAGTCAAAATACTTGAAATCACAAAAACCCAAAAGCAAACTGAACTAAATCTTAAGGTGAGCTGAGATGGGATGTGAGACGATATACAAGAAAAACGTTTAGGAGGGAAAACTCACATACAAGCATATACTAAATGATTTCTCTTAGCCTTATCACCGTTCAAGACTGCACAAGAAATTGCTGATGAAAGACGGCAAAGAGCAAAAAATTAATTTTCGAAGTCAAGATGGAATATATTGAGAGACGCAAACACACACACGCGTGTGGAAATGTTTGCTAAAGTGGCAGCATGAGTTTACCGGATGTCTGGGTGTTTGACTGAAGCAACATGTCCTGTGAAACATCCTGCTTTTTCTTTTCTCGGTATGCCTGTCTGTCTGTGCTTTGGTAAGGGAAAATGTGTTTATTGGCAATGTGAAGATAGATTAAAAAGATAAATGTTTTTGATGGTGCACAGTGGTCCGTTAGACAAAAGTGTTGGAGAATACGTATATTACTCATAATACTACATTATCCTTAGAACTATTACAAGTATTGTTTGAATAAAGTATAACTGTTTGTTTAACACTTTGTCTCTCTTCTTCTCGACTTTATTCCAACAATATGTTTAAATTTAACCCACTACATCTGAAATACGCCTCATTATTTGAAAAATTCCAAGATAGAGGCCGATTACTTAATTTAATTAAAAAATAAAAAAAAGAGTTTGTTCTTGAATAAGGGGAATTATTTCTGTTAAAATGATATGGAAGCGGTCATATAGCGCAAAGTAAAACGAACATTACTATGTTCTGAAGAAAATCGTTTCTGATTTATATATAGCCCACATATACATATATACGAGTATATTCATCCCGATTTCACAGTTAACTAATATATAAATCATATTTTTCATTGTCATTGTTCTTTATAACATTGAGTATAGTATTTTTTTTGCAGATATTTAATAATCGATATTTACCTCCGACTTAGCTTCTAAGCGCTACAGAAGTCGTATATTACATCTTAACATTACTAAATATGGCAAAAGGCAAGCAAATATTCAAGAGTGAGCATTGTCAAATAAGATATTTGCATCAAATTATTTCCGTTTTACATTACATCCGATGATTATTTGGATTGTTAGATGAGATTCTTGATGCAGAAACAAACATAGTCAACTTTGAATAAATTAAGCACTATAAATATGGGTCAGCAAAACGTAAAAAAAATTCTGAACCATTTATAAATCGTATTTTCCCTTTGATCATTTCGAAAATTTGCAGAGGGGAGTTTCTTGACCTGAGAAACGGTAAAGATATCGACCCATATACAATTTTATATCCCTCACTTTAACATATAAAGCCTAAAAAAGGCTTATTTAATATTTCATGTTTACGAATTATGAAATATAGAAGACTAGCTGGACCTGGTCCACTTCGTTGCCCCAGACTTCAGATTTCCGACCCCGTCCAATTTCAAAACATGGCTCATTTGTTTGTCCAATCACGTAGCCTGCCATCAGAAACATATACACAAAATTACAGCACTCTCGCTTACAAATTGTGCAAGATATCACAATTTCAAAATTTGACCTATATGAACGGGGCCACCCCCATTGTTCCGAACCCGCCCATTTGTATCCACAAAATTACAGCAGTCTCGCTAACAAATTTTGCAAAATATCTCAATTTCAAAATATAGCTTATATGGGTTTGGGCCACGACATTAGTCCGATCCCGTCCATTTCACTATGCAACAAAAATTGTGTCCAAGGGATGTGGATAACAGTTTCTGGTACAATTTGGTGTCACAAACACGAAAAAAATGTTTATGGTAATTTTTTTTTTTTTAAATTGTTTGTTGAATTTCCAGCTTTCATGGAAAGTACATTTAGTATTGGATCATACATTTATTGGATCAAGTATATTCCTGATTGAGCTGTGTTATGCGTTAAATTAAAGATAACTATGAGGGATACATATGCTGTAAATATCGCTTTCACGTAGAATCTTTGGTTTAGTAACAGTCGTCAAAAATATGAAAAAAAAAATATTTCTAATATATAAAAAAAAAACATAAAAAATAGAAAAAAAAGGTAGAAAAAATTATTTTATCACATTTTTAAAAAGCCAGCATACTAACGAAGAAAGGCTGTCTATTTGAAAATCTATCTATGGATAGATGTAAAAGATATGAGCCATTTCGTAAATGTTAGGGAAATTCAAAAAAATCATGTATCATGTTTTTTCGTTTTTGAATGATGTTTTTGATTATATTGAATTCGCCATATGTGAGAGAGACACATAAGAGACATTGCACTTGCATTTTATTTTATGAGGATTGATGTCAGACATTATAAAATTATAGAGAGGACGAGGTTTTCGTAACCCTCCATAAAACATTATATGCAATGTGAGAGCTATATTTAATGAGATATGCTCAGGTAGAGGGTCATTCAACAATATTTGTGGTTTTTTTAGTTATGAGGTTTACGCCTTTTAGGGGTATGTACATCCCAGTCGTATATACAGGTAGTAAAATTATAGGTACGCAATACAAAGTAGTTCGCTGCAGTCTTGAAAATATTGGGTTGCTACATTCGAAGCGAACTATATGTCAGCTACAGGTACTGCAACTTATGAATCTTAAACCCGGAATTTATGAATGAAAGTTATATTTCGAAGTATGAGTAAAAGGCAAAGAACTTTTCAATTATTAAATGATAGCGACAATCTCTGATACATCTGCGGAAAATATGTAATTAAAAAAATCGACGTGCGTTTAGTAAAACAATAGAAGAAATATATTCGTAATATTTTGGTATACGAGTTAATAATATGAACGAACTGTGGACACCTAGTATTTAGTGTAATTCTTGCCATGTAAATCTTACTTTAGTACTTTACAAAAAAATGTATTACAATGTTTTGTGGAATAAAACGTTTTAATTTTAGACATCACTGCTATTTTTTGTCTAACTAAACAGATAAGAGTAGGAAGGAGCATTGGCTGGAATTACGCTGAAGTAAAATTTGTCACTTCGCCAGTTGAACATTCGAAAACAATATCAATTCCCAAGTGTCCAAGTATAGCTAACAGCCTAATTACGAAAACATCAGCAAGTTCAACTGAGTGCTCAACTCTGAGCGATTCAAGTTCTAGTCAGAAGTTATCGCTTTTAACACAGTTTCAACTCAATGATCTAGTGAGAGATTTGGAACTGACCAATGATAAGGCAGAACTACTTGCATCTCGGATGAAATAGTACAATATTTTGGCCCCAGATGTTAACATATCATTTAAAAGAGTCCGTGATATACCTTACGAACAATTTCATACAACTGTGGATAACAGTTCCCGGATTGTTCGAGTAACGTAAACAAACATACAATTCAGCAGTACTTTTGCACAACGGAAATCAGAAACCGTCGATTCTCATGCTGTCAACACTAATGAATCATACGAAACAATGGCTAAATTGATAAAATACATAAAATGTGAACAACATGACTGGAAAATTTTTCATTACAGAAGAAAGAAATTACCAACAAGAAAACACATTACACTGGGTGAAAACAACATAAAATACACACATCACGTCCAAAAAGAAAACATTATTTTGCCACCAATGCATATTTAGCTGGCGCCCTTTAAAAATTTTGTAAAAGCCTTAAGGGAAGAAGGAAATTCACTCTCATATTTAAACAGTTTATTTAAAGTCTTTCTTTTCAAAAAATCGAAGAAGGCGTTTTTGATGGGCCTAAAATAAGGAAACTGATGAAAGATTTAGATTTCGAATTATATTTGTCGTCGGATAAAATTGCAGCATGGAGGTCGTTTAAGCTTGTAGTTTCAAATTTCCTTCGCTCCAATAAAAGCCCGCAATTAATGATTTGTTAAAAAATTTTGAAAAAATTGGTAAGAAATATATTTTTCTATATTTATGTACATAACACATATATATGTATTATTCTAACTTATTTTTCGCTTTATGTATTCCAACATGTGTAAATATGTCCCTCAAAAGGCATTTCTTGCATTCTCATTTAAACTTTTTCCCCGAGAATCTTGGCGACGTAAGTGACGAACATGGCGAAATGTTTCACCAAGAAATGCCATCCATCGAGCGGCGTTACCAAGGGCATTGGGATGAAAGAATGATTGGAATCTCCCATATTTGGTTCCTCATTAGAGAAACCGATTCCGAAATCTACAAACGTCAACAAAGAACTCACAATTACTTCTAATGAAACTTGTACATGTAAATAAACTCAAATGTACATAGTATAAATAAAAGTAACAAATAAAATCCTATTTAAACAGAAATTAAAAAAAAAGATTTTTTGAAATTCTCTTACCTCTACCAAAAGGGCTATAATTTCTACATTTCTACATAGATTTTTTTCAAATAGGCATCATTGTCTTCACTAGGATGCAAACTTTTAAAAAATAAAAAAAATTAAAAAAATATATCCAATAAAATTTTTGGTGTTGATTTGATACAACATTATGCCACACTCTATACAAAAAAATAATTTTTAGGTCTGGGAAACAAACAAAATTTTTTTTGTTGCATAGTGTTTTTAGACCAATCACGTCGATTGCGACCAGATACAAAGATATCCCAATTTCAATATTTGCTTATTTGGGTGTGGCCACGACCATTGGTCCGATCCCGCCAATTTTTGGACCAATCACGTATACACATATATGTAAATATAACAAATTGCTCAAGATATGTCAGTTTCAAAACATGGCTTATATAGGCGGGGTCACGCCCATTGGTCCGATTCAACCCGTTTTTTGGACCAATCACGTAGACTGTCACCAAATACATATACACAAAATGACAGAAATCTCTTTAAAAAATTTTTCAAGTTTTATCAATTTTAAAACATGTCCCATATGGGCGGAGTCACTACCATTGGTCCGATCCCTCCAATTTTTTTCACCAATCACGTTGATTGCCACCAGATACATATATACAAAATTACATCACTCTCGCTAAAAAATTGTGCAATATATATCAATTTAAAATTTGGCTTCTATGAACGGGGCCACACCCCCTGGTCTGATTCCACCCATTTTTAGACCAATCACGTAGAACGTCACCGGATATATAAAAGCAAAATTACATCATTCTCGCTATTAAATTGAGCAAGATATCTAAATTTCAAAATTGGACTTATATGGGCGAGTCACTCCCATTGGGGTGATCATGCCCATTTTTGGACCAATCATGGAAACTGATACCAGATACATATACACAAAATGACAGCACTCTTGCTAACAAATTGTGCAATTTATCTCAAATTAAAAATTTGGCTTTTACGGGCGATGTCACTCCCATTGGTTCGATTCCGCCCATTTTGGACCAATCTTATAAACTGCCACTAAATGCATATACAAGTTTCTTGTTAGAAGTTAAAAAATGAACGAAAATATATTTTTCGGCATATTATTGATTTACTCTTAAGTTCTAACATTTACATTACAATATGCAACAACAAACTTTTATTTCGTGTCCGAGACCTAAAAACTATTTTAATTTAGTATTTTTTATGGTAAAGATTTGTTTAAAAAACGTTTTCTTTAAAATTCTAGTTTTCGTAGAAGATATCTTTACTATTTGCACCATATTTTTACCCTTAAAAATGTTGAGGGCAACAAATGTTGGGAATGTTACTTTCACATAGAAGTTGTGGTTTAGTAAGTGTCGTTAAAGGAATTAAAAAAATATTTTTAAAAAAATAAATTGTTTTTTTGTTGGCATGAAAAAAATAACAAATATTAAAAAATCGCAAACAAATTGCTTGTTTCTGTTTTTGAAAGCTAGCATCGTGACGAAGAAATAGTGCCTATTTCTATGGATAAATGTATAAATTATGACACATATTGTTAAAGTAAGAGAAATTCAAAAAATCATTTTTCATATTTATACCCTACACCACACTGTGGTACAGGGTATTATAAGTTTGTTTCACGGCAGAAATTTGTAACACCTGAAAATAACACAGCTAGACCGACCTTAAAGTATACCGATCGACTCAGAATCACTAGCTGAGTCGATTTAACCATGTCTGTCCGTCCGTCTGTCCGTCTGTCCATGTAAAGTTGTTCGTCAACTGCAGGTCGTAATTTCACTCCGATCGTTCTGAAATTTTGCAGTTTAGAGTATTTCGCAGCTGTAAAGATCCCTATTGAATTTGGTTGAAATCGGTTCAGATTTAGATATAGCTCCCATATATATCTTTCGTCCAATTTGGCCCTTTAGTCCTATAGAAGCTGTATTTTACATCCAATCGGTTTGAAATTTAGAATGGTAGAGTTTCTTGATCCTTGAACCAACACTACCGAATTTGAAGAAAATCGGTTAAGATTTAACTATAGCTCCCATATATATGTTTCGTCCGATTTTGGCGTTTAGTTCTATAGAAGCTGTATTTTACATCCAATCGTTTTGAAAATTAGAATGGTAGAGTTTCTTGATCCATGAACCAACATTGCCGAATTTGAAGAAAATCGGTTAATATTTAGATATAGCTCCCATACTTATCTTTCGTCCGATTTGACCCTTTAGTCCTACAGATGCTGTAGTTTACATCCAATCGTTTTGATATTTAGAATGGTAGTGGATTTGAGTATAAAATGTCCCAAAAGTAAATTTATGTAAACAATTTATACATTGTATTTGTTATCACTGGTACTAAAGTTATAAGCTGTTAACTTTTGGTGTAAAATGGTCCATTTTTGTGGGAGATGCCAATGATGGCCACTTTCCCCTAGACTATAGGTACTATAAAAGCATTACACTGTGCGAAATTTCAAATATTTGTTTGCACTGTTATTAAAGTTAAAAGCTGTTAGCTTTCGGTACAAAAAGGTCCATTTGTGCGGGAGGTACCAATAGGGGCGAACCAATAGCACCTATTTTTATATGGACTCTAGGTACTATAAAAGCATTATACTGTACAAAACTTCAAGCATTTGTATGCCCTGGTATTAAAGTTATAAGCTGTTAACTATTGGTACAAAATGGTCCATTTGTATGGGAGGTACCAAAAGGGGCGTGCCAATAGCATCCACTTTTCTCTGGACTCTAGGTACTATAAATACATTACACTGTAAAAAATGTCAAGTATTTGTATGAACTGATATTAAAGCCATAAGCAGTTAACTTTTTGTGCAAAATGGTTCATTCGTGTGGGAGGTACCAAAAAGGGAGAGGCCACTTCGCCCATTTTGCTTGACGTGTTAGCGACTAACAAACTAATAATATGTGTTAGATTCGAGTAAGTAGTATAGAAGGTATTGAAGAATCAATATTTAACTAAAAGTTAACTCTTTGTGAGGGAGGTAGTAGAAGGAGTGGACAATTATGGCCCATCTTCGAACATAGCCGGATATAGAGAAAAATATTACCGCATACCAAATTTGAAGTAAATCGGATACTCTTTTCGAGAGTTATCGTGCGCACCAGGCAGCAGACAGAGAGACGGACGGACGGACGGACATTGCTCAAATGACTTAAAATGACCCAAAACGGATTTCCGTCAAATTTTCTTGAGGTCTAGATGTATTACACTACTGCCCCGCAGCATTTGATATATACCCTTGTTCACAATAGTGGGGGTATAAAAACCGGATTATGTTGAAATTCTCTTATTTCTACCAAAAATGCTATAATTTCTGTATTTATCCATAGATTTTCTCCAAATGGACAATATTTTCTTCAGGTGTTATGATACGATCTTTCTAATGGTTTTTCCGTGACAGCAAAAAACTATATTTGTTTAAAAATCCAAGTTTTTTAAATTTTTTTTTAGCGACAGTTACTAAACTGCTTTTTCTTTTGAAGGTGTCATTATCGAGCATATACTTCATTCGTCCAAATACTAAAGGCAACGTCATAGAAAATGGTAATTTAAAAAAGAAAATTACCGTAACAATGTTTTCTATAATTTTTTTTTGCGTGTTTTACTTTTGTATTCCTCATAATTTCTTTTAATTTAATGTGTATTCCGGCTTTATCGAGCATATACTTCAAAAAAATATGGTCCAAGTACTAAAGGCAACTTCCAAGAAAATGCTAATTTAAAAAAAAAAAATTTTAAAAAAAAATACCATAAAAATGTTTTTTTAATATTTTTGTTGTGTTTAGGACACCATTTTATTATTACTGTTATTTATGAAACACGTTTTAATTTCTGTGGCTGTGGCTATATATAAATGATGCAGCTTATGAATATGTTGACAGTAATCAGCTGACAGATGTCTCTTTACAGGAGCAGTGTTGCCCTTTCAGTGAAAAGGTCACGGGCTTGTATCATGACTCTGAAGTGTTAACTTCTAACCGAAACTGTCAATATCTGAGGATGCATTGGCTTCTCAATGAACACGAGTGGCTTTTTCTTGTTGACATAGCCGCATAGATGAAAATGCGCTTCGTCCGAATATATGAGTTTTGGCAGATAGTCGTGTACCTTCAATACGTAAGTCAATTGGACCTTGAGGTCTTTTTGGAAAAATCACATGAGGCAGGTGCGTGAAATATTGAGTTGTTTAGATGGGTGGCGAGTCGATGTTCACGGACCAAGTCGCAGTGCCTTATTCTTATCTCGTACGTCGACGGAGGCCATGAGTGTTGTAATCTAGCATGCCAGACCGGAGGAACTTTTTGTACAAAATTTGCGTAATGCAACTCTGTGATAGAGCTGTCACTGTTAAACTAACTAATGATTCGAAAAAACACAAGATAGACCAGCATGTAGACTTAAGCCTTTTCTTACTAATTGTACCCTACACAACTCTATGGTACAGGGAATTATAACTTTGATTTGGGTCAGAGTTTTGCAACGTCCTATTTGTACCGATCGACTCAGAATCCCCAACTGATTCGATTTAACCATGCTCTTTAAAATTAAAATTCTACGGTTTATATTACGAACTATTATTCACAAGAATAAATAATACTTCCTTATAGCTAAATAATACTAAAGTTCCCTAACAAATTATTAATAATTTCCTTTTCCTCAACAATTACTTAAAGCCAACAAATCATCTTGAATATAAGTGTTTAAATATTCCTACACCTGTATTAGTTAATAGCCATGGTATTAGCCACGATGAAGCAGAACAAAAAACAACGAAGACGAGGAAAACCCGACCGGCAACCAATAAACAGTTGGATTTATATTAGTTTCCGTCTCAGCAGGTTTTGACTTTTATGAGTGAAAACATATCCCGACAACTAAACACGCACACCCCACAAAGAATTCCAAGAATGCGAGAAATAGAAAATTCACGCAACTCCATCACCCGGAAAGAGAAGAAAAACTACCGTCAAGCATCGACCACATTCAATGCAATAACAACAACAACGATAACACGGAGTGGAGCAATCCAAACTGGAATCAATTGACAGCGGGACAGAACCACAGGATTTGAAGCAGTAACAAAAGTTTCCTAGTTGTTTGTTCGGTATACATTGCTTAGAGTTTTTGTCCGTTTGATGGTTTTTTTCATGATCCTTCCTTGCCTTCTTCCTTCCTGGCTTCGCACTTTATTAAAGTGTCGATGGAAATTGCAAAAATTTCCGGTTTGTAGAACTTCCATCACCGTATATACTCGTACGAGTGCCTCTGCACTTCGACCCTTATCCTCCACCTGTTTCTGCTGCAAGAAGTTGTACTAGTATAAACTATTTGGCAGCACATTAACTTTTTAGCACCGGTAAAGTGCATGATTGTGCAGGCATGAAAGTGGTAAAACGTGCGAGAGACCGAAACAAACTTGAGCTTGATTTCCCCCTCGCCCATCCGTATAATGTGATATGAACTAATTTTGCTTTTTGCGTGATACCGACCGACAAGGATGTTGTGACTTTTCTTTTGGCATTTCCTATCTTTTCGGCGATGAACTATAAAATTGAGAATATATGTTAATAGTTTTTGGTGAGAATTATCCATAGGTAGGGTATCACATTGCATTATGCAGCGAGAGAGGTTATGACAACCGAAATTTTCGCCAACTGATTTTTTGATACGAATTAAACCATAATTTGAATAGTAATCAAATTACATATCCCAATTATTGTCTGATTGTGATAAAAATTGGCATGTGCATCTTATTTGATCTAGAACGAACCATGTTAACAGAGGTGATAATAGAATCAAATTTAGATACAACATCCATATCCTCAAGCGCTATACTTTAGAAATACTACCAACTTTGAGTAAAATCGTTTCAGATTTAGATATATTGCTCATTTATATCTGTGGTCACAATCGATGACCGCATATGTCGACTTAAAGATTTGAGTTATGTATGTATGCTATTCTACTAACAATATTTTATATTTACGTGAAATTTCCAGGCTCTAACACTGTTTTTTTTAAAAAATATTACTTAACACTTAAACATATTAACCTAAGACGTCGTGAACAGACCTCGGACAGACGATAAAATGTGTAAATGCAACGTTTGGTTCCATTAAAAATATGCAAAAATCCGAGGTCATATCATATTCTTCTAGCAATAATCTATATTTACTAGATATCCCCATGTTGTTGACATGGTTTTTTTAAAAATATATTAACAAAAACATATTGACCTAATTCGTAATGGAGCCCCATTACAGAAAAATAATCAGTAAGGAAAGGCTTTGTGCCGGGCGGGGCCGACTATATAATACCCTACACCTCCCTAACAATGCGATAGGGTTTATTGCGATAATAATTTGGAATATTTGGTAAATAGGTAGGAACATATTATGTTGCTATATCTAAATTCTGAATCGATTAATTGTATCGTTAAATTATGCAATATTCGTTCCTAAATTGAGAAACATCTTTCTGCCAAATTTTGTAATGATCGGAAGTAATGTACAACTTCTATAGCGCTTAGATACCAAATCAGGAGGAACATATATATGGAGGTTATATCTAAATCTGAACCGAATTTCCCTAAATGCTCATTCATGTAATAAGAAACCTCTTTCTGCCAAATTTGTTACTGATCGTATATAAAATACAGTTTCTACACCGCTTACCTGCCAAATCGGGGGAACACATATATGGGGGCTATATCCAAATATGAACCGATTTCCTTCAAATTTGACAGTGTTCACTCATGTCATAAGAAACCTCTTTAGACCAATTGCGAACTGATCGGATATAAAATACAGTTTTTACAGCGCGGACATAGCTAAATCAACTCAGAAAGTATGTAATTCTAAGTCGATCGGTATAATAAACGATGGGTCTACTTCTTCTCCTTTTGGGTGTTACACACAAATGCACAAAGTTATAATACCCCTTAACCACAGTGTGGTGTAGGATAGGATTTTTCTCGAAAGCACGATTTTCGAGTTAGGCTCTTATTCTTTGTGGCCATAGAATATGTTCCTAAAGATTTGACACCATCAAACTTTTTGTCAGAAAAGTCTTACTTTGTACTGGAATTAATAGGGAAAAAATTGTATGAATATCGCCTTAGATTCAGATATAGCGCTCATAGGGTGGCCCAAATTTTGGTTTATTTTTGAATTTTGATGTCAATTGGCGGTGATTTGATGCCGTTTTTAATTTTTTTGTTGAAGGACCAATGCTAGGCGAACAATCCTGTAACGATTCAGGCTCTTAAGGCGAATTTTGAGAATTGGTTTCTTATTATTTTTTAAATTTGTGAAAATAAACTTGGATCAGTCCACCATAAAATGTTTCTCCTGATTTCGCATTAAGCGCTTAGAACTGTATTTTCAAATGGATCAGCTCGATGTTAATGGGAGAGAATCTTCCTGGTCCAAGAAAGAATGCTGCGAAATTTGTGGAGAATCCATAATTAAGCGTTATAGAAACAGTGGTTCTCATCCGAATTTTATAAAATTTCGTAGAAAAGTGTTTTTGTGATTCAAGACCGCATACCGACAAAACTAATAGATATCGGTTAAAATTTTGATATAGTCCCAAAACGAGAATAAGTTCCTTAATATAAATATAAACTTTATATATCCTCACATTGCTGGAGGATTTGCAACGGCTTAAAAGTGTAACACATAGAAGGATTGACCTATGACCCTAAGTTTATACGGCTGAAATCAGGTCTAGGACAGTTTAAGTCACTTAAGCAAAGTCCATCCGTCTGTCTCTCTGACTCGTGGATTTACTTCAAATTAGGTAGGTGATAATATTGTTTGTCTATAGGGTAATTCCAAAGAAAATCTACCCACTCTGAATTTTTATGAACCTCGATATTGCTGCAAGCGCATACTGCAAGATGATACGAAATAAAGACAGTTTACCGTTTGCCAAAATTTATAGCGGTTTAGATTTTAGAGGGTGCAAAAGTGGGGCATCTACAAAATTGTAACCCCCACAAAGAGTTAAAATTTTGTAACATTTTAAAACTCTTATAACATCTATACTACTCATGGGAAACCGATGATGATTTAATACATAGTAATTATTTCACCGTAGCTATAAGCTGAACAAAAATGGTCGAAAATGTCACGCCCCTTTTGACACCTCCCACACAAAGGGACCAATTGGTACAAAATGTTAAAAGCTTACAACACTAATACCAGTGCATAAAAATACTTAAGATTTTGTACAATGTAATGATTTTATAGTGAAAATTGGGCGTTATTGTCACGCCCCTTCTGGTACTTCCCCCACACAAAGGGACCAATTGGTACAAAAAGTTAAAAGCTTATAACACTAATACCAGTGCATACAAATATTTGAAATTTTGTACAATGTAAAGTTTTCATAGTGCCTATAGCCCTGTGAAAAATGGGCGTAATCACCACGCCCTTTTTGTATAGCGTGCAAAATTTCATCACAATCAAAAAGGTAAAATATTTAAATCGTAATTTTTGGGTCGATTTTCTTTGGAATTACCCTATATCAGGTTAAGTTTGAAGATGGACCGTATTATTTCACTCCTTCTAGTTCCTCCGAAACAAAGGGATAACATTAAATACTTATCCGAATATCCGAATCATCTGTAATTCCACACAAAGTAATAGTTTAACCGCCCAAAAAGTTAACAGATTATTACTTTAATACCACTACATATAAATGCTTGCAATTTTGTGGAGTGTAATGCTTTGTAATACCTAAAGTCGGGTAAAAAATTTTCATCATGGCCATATCCCTTTTGGCACCTCCCACACAAAATGGCAAAATCATACCAACATCAGCCCAAAATAGGCGTATTCGTCAAACCACTTCTAGTACCCGCCACACAAATTGATAGAGTCGAGTCATTCGAACCGAACATTCCCATATCGTGTCCAGTAATCATTTAAATCCATTCATATTTGTATTTTAGACAACATTTCCAATGAATGTAGACTGACAAAGAATACAAAATCTGTTTAATGTTCTGTTACTTCTCACACGACTTAACATATTGCATTACCCACAAAGTGAGCGTATATCTTAGTCGGTTTACCCGAATGAAATGTTGTGAAATTTACATCTGACCATTACGAATTCTGACAGAGAAGAGTTGATTGATCCAGAAACGAATATGTTATATTGTTTCTCATGGTTTTGTATCTAACTTCAAAGAATCGTTTCATATCAGATCATCTATTAGGATGGTGTAGGGTATGATATAGTTGGCTCCACCTGACTTAACTTATTCCATCATTTATCAAATTTTATGAATACGAGTATTATCTTATTTAACGAGGTGAAAAATCTGTCGAATATGAACAACATGGGTTGATACTTAGATACAGGTCCCAACATATATGGGGCATTCCACGACATATCGGAGTTTTACCACTTTTTTATTTTTTATAAAAAAATATCGATTAATATTAATATACAGGCACTGTATATATATGGGGCATTCAACGACAATTCGGACAGTTAAAAAAATTCCCGTTTTGAGTTTTCCATTTTTTTATATTTTTAGTTTTCAGTTGAGAACTCGTTCATGAGATAACGATATTTAAAAAAAAATCTTTAAAATATCACTCTTTGTATTGGATTTTTGGTCATAATTTCTTTAGTTATGGTCCGATTTGAAAATTTTTTTTTTAATGTTCATATTTTTCTGTACTTTCAGAAATAATTTTAAAAAATATTAAAACATTTGTTGTGCGCTTTTTTAAGTTTTCAAATTAAAATTAAATATTTTAAACTGATTGTACTCTCCAGTTTTCCCGTAATTTTTTATATTTGAAACATCTATTAATTTTCTAGCATAAAAGCTTTGGATGGAAGTGGTCTTAAATGAATTTATATCTTCTTAATTTTGGAATGTTTGCTAAAAAAAGTTGTTGCAAACCAATTTTCTTTTGCGGTAAGGCTTCGAAATATAATACACACGCTTATATAGCATAATAGTGTATAATTTTTTTGTAGTTTCGAGAAAACCGCATTTGAAGTTTTTGTGCATATGCATGTTTTTAAAGAGAACCTATTTTTCAAATTTAGCTTTTGACCCACTATGTGGAAGTACAATTCCACAAAATTTTTACCAGGTATGGAATCGATTACGTATATTCTTATAATGCAATAAAAAAATAATGGTTTGATTCAGTATTAGCTATTGTTTTATTGAGTGGAAGATATATTCAATGTCAATGAAGAAAATGAAGAAGACACTTAGGAACTATATCTCCCAAAACACCCGACACCACCGCTCATCGCCTAATTCCGAAGAAAATCGATTCATAATCTAAAAAGTTGAAGCTAATTTAGCACGTCTGCAATAATACTATATTCGGTTAAGTAGTGTCGAAGTTAAATTGGTAGATTTTCTAAGTTACCTGAAATTTTTTAAATTATACATCGATTTTCTTCTGAATCACATCATCTTATTCATAAGCGATAAGACTTTAGAATAAAATATTAAAAATGTAATGATTGTACACTTGTAATCATTCATAAATTGTACACCGCGTTCAGCAGTGTCGTTAACAACAAACAGATTACGACAAACATCGAGAGTATCTTGATAATCTTCCCAAATGGATGGGTCATGCTTTAAAAATTCAGTACTCAATCCAAAAGCACCGAAAAAATGTTTGGTTTTGTATGACACGAAATCGCTCAAATTATTACACAGCAATAGTTTCGGGTCGGAGAATTTTCGATCGTTTTCCAGATTTACGACGGGCTCTGCTGATTGCAGATGCCTAACCATTTTTCGTTTCTCTTCGAGTGAAACATCCGAATCGAAAAATGCCAAAGCCATTGATTCTAGAGCCAAATACCACAAATGATTTTTCCATTTCTTCAAAACCGCTTCAGACACATCTTGTCTTTCAACAAGTGTATATCTTGATTTGGTGCTCGTATAGCATTTTGCATGTAAACCACGCCCACTGGACTCTCGTTTTGTCAATGCAAACTGTTCTAGAAATAGGTATATTTTTAAGGCATAAATGCCTTTTCCCATGAACCTTGCGTGGGATGTTGGACCAGGTGTTCGGAAGTTATCGCCGACACCACCAAGAAACATTATTGTTAATTGTAATAGTTCCTTGTAATCAGCTCGGATTTGTGTTTCATTTAGCTGTTTAATGCAGAATTTCTTAATGACTTCGCAGTCAGCATTACTTATTTTTGAGCGTACAGTTGGATTTTCGAGTCCGTTTTTAAACGATTTCAGGTCGAGACTTACCCAAACGGCAGCAAAACGATTAAAAATAGGCACTTCAGGACCACAAGTCGCCGAAGTTTAACCTCAAACACATGTTTCAATACTACCTCCATCATGTGATGAGAACATGGGAACTTGATTAATTTTCGATCTAATTTTTCTGCAACAAAATGCACGATCCAGTGTTTTGACCTGTATTTGATGAGTGTATCATGAACGACTTTGGCCATCTTTTCTCCAGTATCAGACGGGATTTTGGGGGCGCCTAAAATTTTGATGTGTAGATCGATTAATCACAAGCTCACCAACAGTGGTCAGAGGCGTCGCAGCATTATACATTACAGTTATCACATCATGAAATAGCTGTCTGTTTGACGGCAGTTTGGCTCCAGATATTGTATGTTACACATGCCCAACTGATTCTACGGTGCGAAATTTATCACTGGATCTAGTAACCATTTTGGATGTGGTCGGTCTGGAGACAAATAAGAATATGACTAAAATTAAATTTTGTGCGAAGCTGTCCCTTTCTCAATTCACTTAGGCTGGAGGCAGAGCGCGTTCTGTAAACGACCCTGTTGGCCGTATAGCGCGCTGCAAAGTTCTGCTTATGTTTTCTTATTTGACCAGTAGAAAAATGTCAGACTGATGCGAAAAATCAACTATCATGCAAATCCGTTGTTTCTTTTCTGCATGCACAAGCATGATATATTTTTTTATTGTGATTGCATAGAGGCCATGTCGGTGTGCATGCATGCACTGTCATGACGTAAAATTCAAATGAAAACTGCTGTAACTTTTTCGTTTCTCCGTCGATTTTGATTGTTTACGACTTGTAAGAAAGAAAATTTTATTCAAAGATCATTTAAAAACTTTTCATGCTAATAAAATATTTTTTAATTACTTGATCATGTGACATTTGATAAAAACCCAAATTTTGTTCATGTAAAGTGAGTTTTGTGTTTTCAAACAACTTTGGGCAGACCTTAGCGTTATCCAATCGGCACCAGATTTTTTATTGGAGGTTTGTAGGTCAAATGGAAACTTTTTCGGCCCGGAAATCAGTACCGAAGAAATAATAAATGGTCTATTGTACACTTTTCTAAATACAAAATTTCAAAATTCAACATCCTCTAACTCGAACAGTCCCTACGCGCTTTGGTGTTGTTTTTTTTAATGCTACGCCTCATTTCATTATTTCTAAGAAAGTCGTAGCAAATTCCAAATCGGAACAAACCTTTTTCAATTTTGATACAATTGGTGGTCTTACGTGCCCATATTTAAATCTTCCTAATATACGTTTTTTTTTCGTGTACAACTAATCCTCATGAATAGGTAGTTTTTTGCCCATGCTGCTTTCTGAGGTAGTCTCAATTTACTTCCTTCTATTTATGAAAATTTGCCATAAAATTTTCGAATATTTTGTTTAAGCGGCAGTAATGTCTTAATTGTATACAACACTTTTACGTGTTTATAGAAAACAATTTTGAACAAAAACATTTTAAATCGTAAATAGTTTTCAAAATGAAATTAAAATGAATTTTTGTACTTACAATGCACCTGTAGCTTCATGCGTTTGCTCACCGATGGCGGAACACCATTCGAGGCTATGCACATGTAAGCGCCCATTTCGGATCGCGTGACCTTTGACAATGTTAACATTTCACCTTCCACAGCCAAAGCTAAACGAAACAACAAGAAAAAAAAAAAACAAAATTACCAACTAAAATAATGTTTTAATATTCTCATCGAGGCAAAAACCGTTTATAACTTAATTTATGAGTTTCTGATGTAAATGTAATTTGTACATGCACTTTTTAACTTACTGACTCGTTGGCGCATAGACACACAGACACACACTCTCCAACATACACCTCAGTGTCTCACATGACAGACAGATGGTGCTGTTGGAATGTTGCTTCAGTTCTTCGTGCTTTGCTTTGCTTACCTTTTGTCTTCTGATGTGCACCGTTGCGAGCTATAATTTCTCTGCCATCCTCACGACGCCATGTTATCCTCGGCTTGGGATGTCCCCGGGCACGACACACTAATTTAGCTGAACCGCCTTCGGGGACCATCATATCACCCGATGTCTCTTCGTTGATAATGTCAGGTGGTATAACAACTTCCAGAACAGCTGTCTGTTGAAGAAAGAAGCAAATGAAGTGGAAGAAACGGAAAAGCGAGCGTGATTAGAAAGATATAATAATAAAAAAATCCCAAAGGGAGACAACAGTTATGGTCATTGGAAATGTAATAAATTTTAAAATATTCTTTAAATTACAATAAATCCACCATAAATTAATTTGATATGACATATGTACATAATATGTAAGTCACATTTCATTTTGTATTCCAAGCTCAAATATGTTCATTGTATAAAAATTTGACATGTAAACACGGAATCAGAACATCATTATAAGGGGAATACAGTTAATCAATCACTCTGATTCCCCTATGTAACGAAAATAAGAATAATTAAGAAAATGTCGGGGGAATATATCCTCACTTTGAAAGTAAATAATTTGCAATTTTCTATTTTATGTGGAAGATGCCAGTGTTGTGTTTATTGTTCAGACTATAGTCAGTAATCTTCCATGTAACATTTCAAGACACTATTGTGGTTGCTGCAGAAGTTATGGGGGAAATGGTTTGAAGGAGATTCAATTTTGGACAATAATTGTATCCCTTTTGTGACAGGTACAGGGATGAATGGGTCAATACGCACATATAATATACAAGGTGGCGCAAAAGTAACCTTTCGATGTTTTTTGGCTGTAATTTAAAAAAAAATGAAAAACTTTGATTCTTCTTGTGGATTATTTTTATTTGGTCTTTTAATTTTTTTTACATCAAGTCGAGAATATGATGTCATGTAAATGGCCGCCGCCACAGTTGATTGTCATTTGAGCCCTTTTTATGGCATTTTCCATCACTTTGGCCAAAACTTCCGGCGATAGGTCCTCACATTCTTGACGGATATTGTCTTTTAGAGCTGCAAGAGTCTGAGGCTTGTTGACATAAACCCGCGACTTCAAAAAGCCCCACAAAAAGAAGTCTGGAGCGGTCAAATCAGGCGATCTTGCTGGCCAGTGCAAATCGCCAAAACGGGAGATTAGGCGCCCGGGAAATGCATCCTTCAGCATATCGGTTGTGGCACGTGCAGTGTGTGCCGTTGCACTGTCCTGTTGGAACCACATGTTTTCCAATCCCAATTCATCGAGTTGCGGCAAAAAGAACTCGTTGATCATTGCTCTGTAGCGCTCACCATTCACAGTAACCGTTTGGCCCGCGACGTCTTCGAAGAAAAAAGGTCCGATGACTCCTCCAGCGAAAACAGAACACCATACAGTGACTTTGAGCGGGTGTAATGGCTCTTTGTGGGTTACACCCAGATTTTCAGTGCCCCAGAATCGTAAATTTTGCTTATTTACGTACCCGCTAAGATGGAAATGGGCCTCATCACTCATGATTATTGGTCCGACCGATTATTGGTCAAATAAATAGTCAGCAATATTCCGCGTTCTGGAGCAGTGTAGCGTAACATTGTTTATTAACGTGTATTTCGCATGTGTTTACTACACAAATGTCAAAACAGAACTGACATTAGGGGCCAATCGCAAAATTTATAGCATTTTCTGATAGGAGGATTACTTTTGCGCCACCTTGTATAATACAATACAATTTAATAATAAATTCCAAATTTTTCACTCCAGACAGGTGGAAGGATGAACATACATAGATCAAATAACTTTAAAATAAATACGCAAATATTCATATAGTCATAGCCCACTCCTCTGATGAGCCACACTTTTTCGAGATTATCCGAAACATTTGCATATTCTAACCAGAATATGTTTGGGACAATATACTACAGAAGCTATTTTTTAGCGTGTAGTGTTGTGCAAAATTTCTCTTTGTGTGGAAGGTACAAAAAGGGACGTTGTAATAACGCCCAATTTTTTTCAGTGTGTGTATACTTTGTATTTTCAAGCATTTATATGGACTGTAATCAAAATTACAAGCCATTAACATGTTGTGCATAATGATCCCTTTCTATGAGAGGAACCAAAGTGAGCGTGGAAACTCAATTTTTCTCAAGGTGATAGCGACGAACAAATTAATACTATGTGTGGAATTGCGACAGATTCGTCGAGTACATTTGTGGGGAAGGTACTGGAAAATACTGGACCGTCATAATACATCTTTGACCTTAGTCTGGGATAGAGAAAAATATTGACTCATACGAAATTTGAAGTCAATCGGTTAATCCTGTCGAAAGTTATGGGGCGTACAAACCAGACAGACAGACGGACAGGCAGAAATGTCTTAAAATGGCCCAAAATGGATTTCCGCCAAATATTCTTGGGGTCTCTTAGGTCGCTCCATCGATACGTTACACCTTTGACATGCAGCATCTGATAAATACCTTCGTTCACAATAGTGGGTGTATAAAAACCGGATTATGTTGAAATGCTCTTATTTGTACTACAAGTACTGCAATTTCTACATTTATTCATAGATTTTCTTCAAATAGGCATTGTTTTCTTGGCTAGAATGCTAGCTTCCAAACACAGGAAAAATTTTGGGTAATTTTAAGTTATTTGAGCAATGTCCGTCCGTCCATCAGTGTGTCTGTTTGCTGCCTGGTGCGCACGATAACTCACGAAAGGAGTAACCGATTGACTTCAAAGTTGACAGGCGGTAATATTTTTCTCTATCTCCGGCTAAGTTCGAAGATGGGCCATATTGGTCCATCACTTCTAGTACCTCCCCCTCAAAGGGTTAACATTTAGTGAAATATTGATTCTTTAATATCTTCTATACTGCTTACTAGAATCATCTGAAATTCCACACATAGAATAAGTTTGTAAATCGTTAGTAACTTTAGAAAAATGGGCGAAGTTACCACGCCCGTTTTGTATAGAACCTACAGTTATGTGAAAAATTGGCATCATTGGAATGCCCCTTTTGGTACCTGCTACAAAAATTTACTATTTTGCACAAACAGTTAACAGCTTATAACTCTTATACCAGTGCAAACAAGCACTTGAAAAATAGTCATACAAATGACTATTTTGCACCAAATGTTAAAACCTTATGAATTTAATTCCAGTTATATTTTAATTATTAAATGCCATTTAAGTTGATAATAATTTAATAAAAACAAAAACAAAATTAAAAACATTTGCTAATATTTTTTTTGGGGCTCAAGGTGAGGGGATTCTTAGGTCAGTTGACCCGACTGAACATTCTTACTTGTCTGTGGTTTTTTCGTGCCAAACAAATTTGAAAAAATCAAATTTTTTAGGTGATTTTTAATTTGATTTAACCGACTGAACTTTCTTACTTGTTTTAAGAACCATCTCTGACCAAGAAGGTTTCAAATAAAGGAAATGTTTTACGTTCGGTCCATTAGAGAATGATCCCTATTGAATTTGGTTAAAATAGGTTCTGATTTACATATATCTCCCATGTTTTAGTTTTGTGTTAAGTTTTGGGCTTTCGTGTGTTCTAACACATATAGTAAAATTTTATGGCCAACATTTTTGTAGAACATTTTATCCCCGCCCTCCCAATTTTAGGGGAGTTTTTTACGATTTGTTAAAATGGGGCCAAAAATTACAGTTATGTGGGGGAGCTAGACTGTTAATATGTTCCACAAAAATGTTGGCCTTAATATTTCTATAAAGTTGCTGAACATACCCTATACCAAAAAAATTTATTTGTGTTACATAATAGTGAAATACCAATATTTTTGGGGTACAATGTGGTTTTTTGAGCTATTTAGGGTGCCTAGACAGGGTCAGATTGTATTGATATGCTCACAAAAGTTGTTCAGATTTACGTTGGCTACAATTTTGCCAAGCATTGTTAGTAAAAAATTACGAGTCCCTGGCAGTTATGCTGGAAAAGTGACAAAAAATGTGTTTTCCTTCACTTTTTCAAAAAAAAGTACAGAAAATTTTTTTTTTCGCAAAAAATTTTAAGCGGCTTTGGTCCGCTTATTCTTAGCTACATTATTTCTAAATATACTTAAGCGGTATCACCAAGTCCGAATTAGTTGTTGGACAACATCTGATTACACCTTTTTCGAGGGGCCCACGGACTTTCCGAAATTTTGGAGGAACGTAAAAAAAATTTTCACCAATTTTCGCCAAACCGAGTATATGGTTATACTACCCTTTGATAGCAGAATCGAACCAATATGGTCAAGTCCGGGTATTTTTCAAAAAGTGTTCATTTGTTACATAGTGTTATTGGGATTTCTATTTATTTTTGAGTGCCGCCAGAGGAAGCTTTGGCAAATTTTTGGGATTTTATCGCCTTTTTTGGGGAAATTTTGCGATTGAATAACACAGTGCGACTATTTTGCTTATAGGTCCGTACAACCCCAAAATCCGGATTTACGGTTAAAAAAACGATTTCCTTACTTTTGCGCATTTAAACGCCTATAGCTATGTTTATTATTAACCGACTTTCAATCTCTAATATATACGAATATATGTGTTAAGGTGGGGGGTTTGCCAGCAAGAGAGGTGGGGGTAGGCGAGGCGACGAAATCCCTTCTATGACAAACTCCAGTAACAACGATAGCTCAGTAGTGGAGGGAACGATATGTGTGTGTACACGTAGTAATGCAAAGGGCGAAATAGAAAAGGAAAATAAATAAAACACAAGAGTTTAGTATTTTCGTTAGTGATAAAAGCAGAGCTTTATTTCGAATTAATGATAACGTATATTACCATGTAGCGATGCGTGGGATCCGTATAGATCCAAACGGCACGATAGCAAAACGACAAGATATATGTATGCGCGAGTGCGAAACAACGACTATTAGTGATGTGCGCGATTGTATCGCCTAACAAAGACTAGCTTCAATACGAGAGTCAGATGAAGCAAGGAGTCGAAAATCCGTAACATCCTCTGCTTGCGGGAAGTCTCTCTCTACATCCGAACTATGCGAATAACGTCCAGGGAGAGTCGGAGAGAGATACAACGCTGGAAGTCTCTCCTTACAATCCGTGCCACGCGAATATCGTCTTGGGAGAGTTTGTAGAAAGATTCTTTTAATCGCTCTACGATCCGTGCTGAGCGAATTCGTCCCAAGAGAGTCGAAGGAGAGCACCAGACGCTGAAAAGCCCTCTCACAATCCGTACAAGCGAATATCGTCCTGGGAGTGTCGTAGCAGAGGCTTCTTCTCCTTCAACCCACCAGGGTTGCCAATCAACGAAGGAGTGCACAAGCTGGGGAAGTTGCGCGACAATGTTACGAACTTAAACAATATGTTTATTTGTCCTACAAATGTTTCAGTTTAGGCAATGTTTTTACCAATTATTTTGTGAAATAACCGCAATTTTAATTGACTTCCATATATAGTAAAAATTGATTTCTCTACCACAAAAACCTCCCATTTACAAATATTTTGTAGAGGAAAGACTATGCTTTGTCTCTTTTGTTGAATATAATGGAAAAGTACCTATTTTGAAAAGGTGGGGTGCTCAAAATTCATTTTTGACCTATGGTTTCTTTCTTGAAATGACCCAGAGAACAAGAATCGCGATGCGCCCTTATACTTTTTTTCGACTACATACAAATTGACCCGCCCTAAGCAACATATATATGTTCCTACCTATTTACCAATTATTCCAAATTATTATCGCAATTACCCTTATCGCATTGTTAGGGAGGTGTAGGGTATTATATAGACTCCCCGTCCGACTTTCTGCCTTTCCTTGCTGGTTATGTATACATATAGATTTCGAGATAAGAATGGAAAATGAAATGAAACATATTGGAAACGATGGGCAAAATTCCTGTGAAATAGCGCTACAACATTTTGGGAATTCGAAATATTCATAGTACAAATTCAATGAAAATGCAATCCCCAGGAAAAAAACTTCACTTAGTTGTATGCAGTTCAATAAATTGTTGCTAATTGTTGTTGTCTCCCAAAATAATTGCACCTCTGAATATTTCAAAAGTTTCCTAAGTAAAGTATTTCAATAAAATTGAACGTTGTATGATACCATGAAAACAATTGCCTTTTACTGCCCCAACAACTGGC
Organism: Eudasyphora cyanicolor; assembly: GCA_963930755.1. Lineage (NCBI taxonomy): Eukaryota > Metazoa > Arthropoda > Insecta > Diptera > Muscidae > Eudasyphora > Eudasyphora cyanicolor. The sequence goes on along the minus strand of OZ005736.1, from coordinate 49,346,445 downwards.
CAACTAGCTGTATATAAGTACATACGAGTATACTCGTGCTACATCATGTGTTGTGAGCGAGCGGAGGATGTCCTCCAAGTGTAATGCATTTATACTCCATCATATTAATTTTTCGTCAGCATCCATGGTAGCGCAGTAGCAGCCAACACCATGTCGCAGGAGGCTACGCAGTGGCGCTTGCCATGGAATCCATGTCACACAATGGCCGTCTAACGGTCCGTCCATATGTTGCTGTGTACACCTACATATATGTTTCGTGTGTGTGATACTGTCCTTTATGTCAACATAATGTTTTATTTGCCTTTCACTTAATTCACTTTGTAAAGCATCATCATGCGATTTTATTACAGTCGCGCAAAATACAGTCGCAAACGGACCGAGAGTTGGTTCAGAATAAAAACCCAAACATTGATATGAAATTGAAATTGTCATCAACTTGAATAACTTTATTTTATTTTGTTACTCTTCACTTTTAGCCTTTGTTAAAATAAATCGAATGGGAAACGAGTTGGGACTGCTTCAACCTAAAGTGAGTACCCACAAAGAGTAACGAAGTAAGCAGACAGTCATGGTGATTCTGATATACCCTTTATCATATATATTAAATTGGTAGTGGTATTAGAAGTACAATTTAAACCAGTAAGGAAAGACAGAAAGTCGGGCGGGGTCGACTATATAATTCCCTACTAAAGGGCCAAATCGGACGAAACATATATATGGGAGCTATAGCTAAATCTTAACCGATTTTCTTCAAATTGGGCAGTGTTGGTTCATGGATCGAGAAACTCTACCATTCTAAAAAAACTCTACCATTCTAAATTTCAAAACGATTGGATGTAAAATACAGCTTTTATAGGACTAAATGGCCAAATCGGACGAAACATACATATGGGAGCTACAGATAAATCTTAACCGATTTTCATCAAATTCGGTAGTGTTGGTTCATGGATCAAGAAACTCTACCATTCTAAATTTCAAAATGATTGGATGTAAAATACAGCTTCTACAGGACTAAAGAGCAAAATCGGACGAAACATATATATGGGAGCTATAGCTAAATCTTAACCGATTTTCTTCAAATTCGGCAATGTTGGTTCATGGACCAAGAAACTCTACCGTTCTAAATTTCAAAACGATCGGATGTAAAATACAGCTTCTACAGGACTAAAGAGCAAAATCGGACGAAACATATATATGGGAGCTATATCTAAATCTTAACCGATTTTCTTCAAATTCGGCAATGTTGGTTCATGGACCAAGAAACTCTACCGTTCTAAATTTCAAAACGATCGGATGTAAAATACAGCTTCTATAGGACTAAAGGGCCAAATCGGACGAAACATATATATGGGAGCTATAGCTAAATCTTAACCGATTTTCTTCAAATTCGGCAATGTTGGTTCATGGATCAAGAAACTCTACCATTCTAAATTTCAAAACGATTGGATGTAAAATACAGCTTTTATAGGACTAAATGGCCAAATCGGACGAAACATATATATGGGAGCTATAGCTAAATCTTAACCGATTTTCTTCAAATTCGGCAATGTTGGTTCATGGACCAAGAAACTCTACCATTCTAAATTTCAAAACGATCGGATGTAAAATACAGTTTCTATAGGACTAAAGGGCCAAATCGGACGAAAGATATATATGGGAGCTATATCTAAATCTGAACCGATTTCAACAAAATTCAATAGCGATCTTAACAGCCGCGAAATACTCTAAACTGCAAAATTTCACAACGATCGGAGTCGTTAAATCGACTCAGCTAGTGATTCTGAGTCGATCGGTATACTTTAAGGTGGGTCTAGCTGTGTTATTTTCAGGTGTTACAAACATCTGCTGTGAAACAAACTTATAATACCCTGTACCACAGTGTGGTGTAGGGTATAATAAAGGCGACATTCAGTTCATATCTGCAGCTATAAGAAGCACAAATACCAAATTTCAGGCATCTATCTCAGTTGTAAATAGTATTGTAGGTTGCGAAGTGATTACACTGGACAGGGCTAAATCGTCATAGAATTTTTGCGACAATTAAGGGTATAAATATATGTAAGTATGTATATGGGTATTTCATGTCAATTTGTAAACGCTATGTCTTCTGACGGAAGTTTAGAAACTGTCGTTAAAACAGTTGAACAAATTATGTTTTTTTTTAAATCGGGCTTTGCTGATACTAAAAACTATTGAAAAAAAAATGAAAAAAAAACGCAAAAATAGCTTGTTCCATTTTTGGAAAGCTGGCATCCTAACGAAAATAACAATGCCTATTTGGAACAAGTAAGAAAGTTCAGTCGGGTAAACCGACTTATGAATCCCCTCACCTTGAGTCCCAAAAAAATATTCGTAAATTTATTTATTTTTTTGTTTTATTTAAATTCCTTTTAATAACGTTAAAGTATGTACTGATATTAAAGTTCAAAGCTGTTTACTTTTGGTACAAAATGGTCCACTTATGTGAGAGGTACCAAAAGGGGCGTCCCAATAACGGTCACCTTTCTCTGGATTCTGTATAAAATTTCAAGTATTCACATGCACTGGTATTAAAGTTATAAACATACTTAGGGTCTTATGTCACTCCTTTGATGTGTTACACTTTTGCTTCGTAGCAAATGATATATACCCTCCTCTCTAAGGAGAGAGGATAAAAAGCCTATGGATAAATGTTTAAATTATGACCCATATTGTAAAAATAGGAACATACAAAAAAATTATATTTCATTTGGGCGTGGCAATAACGCCCGTTTTTAATATACTATGGGTACTATAAAAACATCACACTGTACAAAATTTCAAATGTTTGTATGCGCAGGAATATAAGATAAGCCGTTAACTTTTTGTGCAAAATGGTCCAATAGTATGGGAGGTGCCAAAATAAAGCCCATTTTGCACGGGATTATAGGTGTTGTAATGGCATTACAATCCACAACATTTTAAGTATTTCTATGGACTGGAATCAAAGTTATAAGCAATTAACTTACGGTCCATTTGGATGGGAGGTACGTGGGGCGTGCCAACTTCTCCCAATTTTTCCAAGATGAAAGCGACCAAGAAACTAATACAATGTGTGGAATTGTAAAAGATTATGAGTAGTAGTATATACTACTCAGGGGAGGTGGGAATCAAATATTGACACGTTCCAAATTTGAAGTCAATCAGTTAATCCTGTCGAAAGTTATCGTGCGCACCAACCAGACAGACAGACAGGCAGACGAACATTGATAAAATAACTTAAAAAGGCCCAAAACGGATTTCCGCCAAATATTCTTAGGGTATATTAGGTCATTCCATCGAAGTGTTACACTTTTGGCCGTAGCATCTAATATGTACACGATGTGTAATATATCGTCTTAAACATAATCGGCTTGAAAATTATATATGTGTTTAGAGTACACTCTAAACATATAATATTTAGTACACACAAAAACTGTATATTTGGAAAGATGCTGTTCTAAACAAAGTTTTGAAATCTTCTTTAAATGAAATATATTTGGAGAAATACCTAAACTATAATTTTATTTGTATTTAAACAAATATTTTATTTGAGAATTTAGTTTTTATATTTTCTTGTAACATATTAATATATGCGTTGCAAATATATTTTATTGATTTTCAAATAAAATTGACTTGCTCAGAAATATATAATCTTTAATAACAGGTGTTCCAAATATATTTTCTTTCGAATCAAAAATATTAAAAAAGGCGACTTTGGCCCATGTATCCTTGTTTACAATAGTGAGGGTATAATAACCTGGTTTTATGTTGAATTTATTTTATTTCTACAAAAGAGCTATAATTTCTACATTTATCCATAGATGGGATAAGGATGCTAGATTTCAAAAATTGTAAAACAAAGAATTTGTTTCTATGGTTTATGGGTTCTTCCGTGTCTGCAAATAACGATTTAAAAAAAACTAACTTTTTCTAATTATAATTTCCTTTAATTCAAAAAGTAATGTTCAGATACTAAAGGCACCTTCCAAGAAAATGGGAAATATATAGAATGTTTTTTTTTTTTAAATTAAAACATTTTTCTTTTTCAAAAAGTAATTATTTATTCATGAATAGCTATTTTGTCGCCTTCAAAGTAATTCCCCTCTGATATAATACACTTGTGCCAAAAGTTTTTTCCAATCCTCGAAGCACATCTAATACTCATTTTTTGTGATCTTGTTCAACTCCTCCTTCGATGCCGTCTTTATCTCCTCAATCGTGGCGTAGCGTCGTCCTATCATGGGCCTTTTCAGTTTTGGGAACAAAAAATAGTCACAGGGCGCTAGGTCAGGGGAATACGGTGGCTGCGGCACCTTTGGTGTTTTGTTTATGGACAAATATTCGCGCACAAGCAACGATGTGTGTCCAGGGGCGTTATCATGGTGCAAAAGATAGTTTTTGTTCTTTCACAAATCCGGGCGTTTTTGGCGGATTGCTTCGCGCAATTTGCGCAGACCTTGCAGGTAATATTCTTTATTGACCGTACTACGCTGTGGCAAGAACTCATAATGCACCACGCCCCTGCAATCAAAGAAAACTGTGAGCAAAAAAAAAAAAAAAGCGGGCGTCCAGCACGCGGTTCGTCCTTCGCATCTTCTCGGCCCTCTAAGAACATTTTGTACCACCGATAAACGTTGCTTTGGTCCAAGGCAGCTTCACCATATGCCACAGTCAACATTCGGAATGCGTCAGCGCACTTTATTTGGTTTTTCACACAAAATTTGACGCAGAAAAAAATTTGATCCATTTTCTGAAATAGATAAAAATCTAAGACAAGTTAAAACACATCCAAGCACAACAGCTGTCAAAAATTAACTAAACATTCAAATGACCTTGTCAGCATAAGTAAGGGACATGAGTACCAACATAACGCTACAAAAATATCAAAAATAAAATACACGTAGCCCGCGGAAATTAAAAATTCGCGAACATACCTCGTAAAAGTTTACCATAATTTTTTTTTAAATTTACCATAATGTTTTATTTTATTTTATTTTCGTATTTAGGACACCGTATTATATCAGAAAATGTTATGCACAGCACTTTGACAACAATTTGGTTGCATAGTGTTACCAATTGTTTTTAGAAAATTTTGCCCAAAGTGTTTTCGGCAAAAATATATTAATTTTTTGCTCAAAAGAAAGCTAGGTCATATCCTTTAGGAACTTTGTGGTCTACTAGTGGGATGGGACCTGTATGTCTATCAAAATAAAGATAAACCTCTAAAAACGTTGAGTTTCAACCATATATTTTAGCATAACTGTGAAACCATTTTTCGTATTTGGCTCAGAAAAGCTTTAAATAATCCTAAATTAAATGACCTTCATATTCTTCTAAAATATTTGCTTTTTCCCATCAGCTGTTTCAAACATATCTTACAAGGTATAGCTAAGAAAAATGTAATAATTTTTAAATTAAAACCTCTTAAGAATATCGGAAAATGCAGTAGAATTATATTTTTATTATTTTATCGTAAAGTATGATCGGTCATGAATAAAATGATTCTGAATGAATTCTGTTGTTATATATATATTAATAACAGTAATATTACGTTTAATTTATACTAAAATGAAGAATGTAGTGTGCATAGCAAAATAAGGAAAAAGAAAACAAAGCGACAAGTAAACGCATGAAATATGCAAGTGGTTTCTCATATGTCGCCGCCAACTTTATTGGCTTCATATTCCATTTACCAGTGAAGTGACTATAGTACGATATATCCACTTCTGTTGGCCGTGTGCCTGTGTACGTGTTCTGTCATGCTTGTTTGTTCGTTGAATTGTTGGCTTAACACTCACAGGCTGAACACACAGAAACTCACATTTCGAAAGAGAAAGTTCACTTTTTTTCCTGTTCCTTCGCAACCGTAACGTACTTGAGCTGAACTCGTCGACTCAACATTTTCAACTATTGACTTTAAGCGCAGCGAACGAGCGAAGGTACTCGTGAGTTGCATGACTATATTCATTTTTGCGCGCGTGTGTGTGTTTGTATGACTGGGAGTACAAATGTACATTCATATGTGTGCATGTGCTAAAGTTCATTCGTTTTGTGTGTGGGGGAATGTCTCGTATTTAAGCGTGTGTTTGCAAATGTGAATTTTTATATTCGTTTATGTATTTGTTTACGCGTTTCACATGTTTAAATATATGTGTATGTATTATACTTATATGTGACTGTGTAAGTGTGAAGCAACGCATGGCTCTGTATAATTTTTTATTTATTTTTATGATTTAAGCTTTAATATGTTTATTGTTTTAATGTCATTTCAACGTTAGCATATGGACTGCCACTCTGTTAGTCGTTGTCTTCGCTGCTGACGTCGTTGTCGTTGTACATTCACATGAATTGGATTTGTTGAACGTCGCGCTAAAATGACAGTGACGGAACCAATTTGAAACTACTTTCAAATGGAACGTTCAAAGAATGGGGAAATGATATTGGACAAGGGCCTAATTGTTGAATTATTTCTATTTGTAAAATATAGCGTGATCTCAGAAACTGGTAAAACGACCATGACATTTTGCACTAGCATTTAAACATGTCTGTTCACACCTGTTTTGAAAGAACATTTGGAGAAGCAGAATGTTAATAACATTGGAATAATTTCGTCCATTAGCGCATAATTTCAAACATTTTAGTTAACATAGGTGTAACGAGTATACAACTTGTCATAAGCATGTTTGCCGGAAATTCAATATGGGTTTTAAGTCATTTCAGAAATGTCCGTCCGTTCTTCTGTTTGCCTGCTGGCTGATGTGAACGATATCTCTCGAAAAGAGATATCGTTAATGCGGTAATTTTTTTTCTCCATATCAGGCTAAGTTCGAAGATGGGCTATATTTGTCCACTCCTTAACACAGAATACAGTTTGGTGCCTCAACCGAATTTTGGTAAATCTGTCTACTATCATGCGATTCAATCAGGACAACCAACACTTTGGTTGTGGTATACTTCTGCTTCCATGTTGACAACAATCATATTTGGTTGCGCCAACTACGAAAATGGTGGCTAAAATTATCTGTTGTATGGTTGTTCCGACAATTAATTAAAAATAGTTGTCATTAATTTTTATTTTATTTATTGAACAAAAAACAATTATGAGCTGTGTGTCAACATTTTAGTACACGAAAAAAAAACACAAAACTTATATGCAAATATCGCTTAGCCCTGTGCTTTCAATTTCATGTTTGTTGCTTTAATTTTGTATTTATGTAAAACATTTTGCACAACATATTCTGTATTCCACACTTTATTATCCACATGAGGTTATTTTTTACTACATATAACGTTCTTGAACAAAATGTTGAAGATTTATTTATGCCGAGTAATTTTATTTTTTGTTTGTCATGTATCAGCAAAAGAACAGCAACCAATCTTTCGATTGTATTTCCCAAAATACTTTTAATAAGTCTAAATTTGGGAAATTATTGGGATAACCAAAAAACGATTATTTATTAATATTTTTTCTGTTGTAGTAACCAATTATAATCTTTGTTCTATTGATATGTTCTGTTGATCTGTTGTCAAGAATAAAACATTGGTTGTCCTATAATGAAAGTTTAAAATTGGTTTCCACAACTAACCGAGTGTCAATGAAAAAAAACAATCTTAATTCGATTGATACAACCATAGATTGCAAGCATTTTAATTTGATCGCATCCATGTTATTATTGTTGTTTCAACTATTTATATATAAATACAACCGACACACGGTGTACGCAATATACATTTTGTTGCTAGTACTATTTTTTATTGTTACAATCGAATTCCAACCAATTATCTTCATGGGTTATCCAGTACCTACCCCAAAAAGGGTTTACATTCAGTGAAATATTGATTCTTTAATAACTTTTATACTACTTCAAATCTTCAGAATTCCACACATAGTGTTAGTTGAGATAAATGGGCGAAGTTGTCTCACCTTTTTTTGGTATCTCCCACACAAATGAACCATTTGCATCAAATGTAAACTGCTTATAGTATTAATATCATTTCACACATGATGACAGCGACCAAGAAACTAATACTATTTGTGGAATTGTGAAAGATTCTGAGTAGTAGTGTAGAAGTTATGATGAGAAGTTAAGGAGTAGACCAACATATCCATTTTTAATCTAAGCCTGAGATACAAATAAAAATGAACACATACCAAATTTGAAGTCAATCGGAAAATTCTGTCGAAAGTTATCGGGCATACCAACCAACCAACGGACAGGCTGACGGACATTGCTAAATTGACTAAAAATGGTCCAAAACGGATTTCCCCCAGGCTGACGGACATTACTAAATTTACTTGACGCTTACGTCATTCCATGGATGTGTTACACTTTTGACCAGCAGCACCATATATACCATTGTTCAAAATAGTCGGCGTATAAAAGCCGGATTATGTTGAAATTCTCTTATTTCTACCAAAAGTGCTAAAATTTCTACATTTATCCATAGTTTTTCTTCAAATTGGTTTCTTCGTTATGATGCTAGCATTAAAAAATCTTTTTTATTGTTTTTTCGTGCCAGCAAAAAACGATTTTTGTAAAAAAATAAATTTTTTCTAACTATTTTAACGACATCTATTAAACTTATGCCTCCACGTGAAATTGTCATCAATAACACATTCTAAGAAAATAGGAATTTTAAAGAAAAAATTGCCATACAAATTTATTTTATTTTTTTTTTTCGTTTTTAGGACACCGTATTACACCAGAACATTATATGCACGGCCCTTCGACAAAATAATAGGTAAACTTCCTAAGTTGGTAGAGAATCAATATATCATCCAATCACTTATAGTGTGGGAGGTATTTAAAGTATTTGTATATCCTGTTATTAAATTTATAAGCTGTTAATATTTTGTGCAAAATGACCCATTTGTGAGGGAGGTACTCAAAGGGGCCGCATACCAAATATTAAGTCAAACGGTTACTCCCTTCGAGAGTTATCGTACACACTAGCCAGCAGACAGACAGGCGGACAGACATATCTCATTCGACTTAAAATGGCCCATTTTATTTAGCAGTTTCGCGTAAATGCTTTAAATTAAAACTTTAAAGAAACCTACGAAGTATAGTAAAACAATTGATTTATTTTTTTTAGAATGGAATATTAGTTTAGACATCTATTAAATAACTAGGATATTCTCCCGGCTTTAAGACCTTTTTGACATAATTTTATTTACACCTTAAAAGAGTGAATAACATCAACATGCAGATCAAATTAAAGGGCTACTCCTAAATCTGAAACGATTTGCTTTAGATTTTTGCAATGATTAGATATATATTTTTTGTTCCTAGGACATTTTCTTTGATCCACTGAAACGTATCTTAAAAAGAATGAAATGAAAATGAAGAAGTTAGCTAAGTGGAAACACAAGTGGGTCGGTGAAATAAGCTAGGGTTCTGTACCATCTCTATGTGTGTTACAAAGAAATGCACATAGTTATAATATACCCAGCAAAAAATATGGAAGTACTTCCTACAGAATCACTTTTTAATTAAAAATTAATCTAATTAACGTATCTTTTGTGATTTTGGCTTTAATTGACGCGAAAAAATTCGTATTATGTACAATAAGCACATCTTGTACAAAAAAAGATTCACCGAGCCACAACGAGTACGTTGGAAAGAAATTCGTGTACTTTGGTATGCGCATATCGCTCACTCACTTCAAGAGTGACATAACTCAGAATTTAAAATGTTTGAGGTTGCCTTACAGAAATGCGAATTTGGCAAATGTCGATAAATTAATCTCGGCGAAATTTAGTTTGTTCACATCTTGACAATTTTGAGTTATGTCACTCTTGAAGTAAGTGAGCGATATAATATAGAAATATGAAGCATACGCCACAATGTACAACGCATGTAATATTTAAAGATAAACATTTTTATGTATTAGTTTTAATTTCATTGGGCTAGTCCAAAAATCCAAAGAAAGGAGAGGTACTCGGTCACAAAGGTTGCTGGGAAATCATCCAGGTTAGTTATGTCGGTGGTGATTTTTAAGAGGCACACTTCGAAATATACGCTTCACTGCTAAAAACGAAATAAAGGGAACCCTTCGATAATCATTTCTTTCATTTTGAAAGCGCAACTAATCCAATAGATTTCAGATTACAGGCAAAATGCTATTGAAAATTCGATAAAATATGAAAATTAAATTAAATATAAAAAATCACGAACATTTTTTTTGCAATGGACCAAAAATAATTCAAATTTCTTTAAATGCTGACAATATTTTCCTATATACTCGTATGGAAGGAAATTGGTTCGCTGAATCCAAAATGTCAGAACTACTCTACCACTTCCGTTTTTGTTCAATGGAGCAAAAAGCATTCAAATTTCTTTAAATGCTGACAATATTTGCCTACATATTGAAAGAAATTGGCTCGCTGAATCCAAAATGTCAGAACTACTCTACCACTTCGCATTTCTAAGTATGTTAAAATTTATGTTCGAAAAAATTGAACTTCAGCAATATTTGAGAATATTCTACGTCCCATTGACTCGCTATTTCAAACATTGATTTGAAATATTGGAAAACTTTATATTCCTTTGACTCAAAAACCAACAGTTTAAGATTAAGGCATTCCACATCAATACTTTAGACTGTAACAATAATGTTAGGTGACTCAAATTTTGTAGAAATATTTTTATTACAGTTACTAGTTGTTTAGGATTGAAAGTTAGCTATATCGGTCCAGCTTTCGAATATCGTACGTTCACGATTGAACAGGGCCCCATTCAAGTTTCTCACCAGATTTCAGTTATTAATGCCTTAGAAATTGCAATTATATACCGATTGGCCTGACATACGTCAATTTATATTTAATTTTATTCGGACACGAGTGCATTTTGAAACAGCTCAATATAAGGGTCCCACATAGCCATAAAGATTAGGCTGAAATTTGATAATTTCCATCATTTCATAATTTCGTGAAGGAATTACAAAATATTGCCGTATGTATATTATATAAACTTTTTAGATGTAATTGAAATAAATAGATTGTCCTCAATCAAGCGAAGCAAATAAATGCTTCAAATGTTTTGGGTTTTCTCAGTATTAAGATTTTCGTTGAAAAAACACTCACGAATGCACAACACTTGTGTGTTCCTGGGTACGTATTGAAATAATTGTGGAATAAAAATCATACGCCACCATGTGCTTTTATATTTGATGAAACATCTGTGGTTTTCATATTCGCTTAAATGTGTTAGGTAATTTTAGTTTTTATACCCTACAGGTACACTGTGGTACAGGGTACGAACGAACGCTTTTGCAAATGGTATATACGATTTTCGTCATAATATCATAATACCATACATCTTCACGCTTTCTAGTACAATCGATCCGTTTGATATTTGGCAGTTTATGTTTTATTATGCCCTAACTATTACTGAAAAATGGGCCAATTTGGTACATTTTTGCATAATCTCCCATATAAGTGTATCTTCCGATTTGACTTCTTCACGTTGTACAACCGGTGTGTCTGCGAATCTACAGTTTGTATTTTTCTTTATCCTTAACCATTTTTATTTTTATATAATTATATATCCCCATTATAATGATGTCTTCGATTTGGTTTATAATTACTAGTATATCGTCATCAGAAACGAAAAAGGGCCTATCATCATGTTTGAAAATTTTACAGGAGAAGAAAAAAAAACTAAATAAAATGAAATGTTGCCGTTAGAAAAACGTAGTTTTCAGGATAATATCTAAACATAATTATGCATATATAAAATTACACAAACATGATTTATAACTTGTTTGTGAAAATTGCGTGGAATAATATTTTTTAACTATGAAAAAAGAAATAATTTGTTGGTAGGCCCTTTTGAATTTCATTAATAAATTCAAGATGTGTATTTTGATGCAGGGTACCGAAATCCATCAAAAACTGAGTTTCCATTTTTCTTGTTGTTACGCCCTTTTTCGTTTCTGATGACGATATGTTGGATTTCATGTCAAGTGAGTCAATTTTTAAAAGTAATGTCTTCTGATTGGAATGGAACCAAATTTAGTCCTATTGGATTGTAGCTGTGACACACTTTTTCAACAAAATCTAAGGACTCTTAGAGTTGGATGTGAAAGTTCAGTCGGGTAAACCGACTTATGAATATTTCACTAAATGTTAACCCTTTGTGGTGGGGGTACTAGAAGGAGTGGACCAATATGGCCCATCTTCGAACTTAGCCGGAGATAGAGAATATATTACCGCATACTAAATTTGAAGTCAATCAATTAATCCTTTAGAGAGTTATCGTGTGCACCAGCCAGCAGACAGGCAACAGACAGACAGACCGACAGACGGCCGGACGGACATTGCTCGAATGACTTCAACTGACGGAAATCAAAATTTCCGTCAAACATACTTGGAGTCTTATGTCACTCCTTCGATGTGTTATACTTTTGGCTCGTAGCGAATGATATATACCCTCATATCTAAGGTAAGTGGATAAAAATGAGCACAAGTTTCATCCCGACCAGAAGACATCGATATTAAAAATTGGCTCACTTGACATGAAATCTCCCATATCCAAGAAGACGCATTTTACAACCGATCCTGCCTGCATATTGTACAGGGTCCGCCATCTAACGTTGTTTTTTCAACTAGTGCTTATTTCGTGAATGGTAACACTTAGCTCATGTCTGATTTGACAGATAATTAGTTTTATCCTTCCGCTGAACGAATATGGTTGTGTATACGCTTGAACAATGCTGGGAAATATTGCGACATTACTTTGAAAATCATGGTAATGTTGCAGTTTGCAGATCGCATTATCAGCCGCAGAGCTGATGTCATTTGGCCACCTCGGAGCTGCGATTTGACACCGTTGGACTATTATTTGTGGGGTGCCCTCAAAGATAAGTGTTACGCCGACAAGCCAGAGACAATTGACGCTTTAAAGGACAATATTCGTGAAGCCATTGGTGAAATACAGCTGCATGGCAGGAAATGGCTACTGCATGGCCAGCCGAGGCAGCCATTTGAATGAAATTATTTTCCATTATTAACCGGAAGGATTGTACTTTCAAATAAAAAAAGAAATTTGAGAAAATATTCAGAAGTTTTTTTTTATAGCATTTTCAAAAAAAAAAGTTTAAAAAAAAGTTATTTGGCGGACCTTTTTTTATTGAAAATTTTTTGGAAAATTTGAGTCTATAGGTTTAACATTTATTATAGCCGCCATACATATGCGCGTCGAAAACAGTTTAAAATTGTATGCTCTAAAAATATCATACCGTATAGGTCAAGAAACAAACGTATAAATAATGTATAGGTAAGTATCATTTGCAGTAATAATAGGCCCGGTCCAACTTTGAACTCTCCTTACCGGGTTTTAAACAATTATGCATGTGTCCATTATCTATCACTCGGAATCTCCTTTTTGAAAAATAAACGATTTCTGCCACATAAATATATGCTCGTTCCATATAAAATGTACTAAAATGAAAAGCTTATTTACGCTACCCCGAAAATTTATCTTTTTGAAATAAGTAGTTATTTGCGAAAACCAAAGATGAGTCTCCGAAAAAAACGAAATTGCTTGTTTAATAAAACCTGTAAAGATGGGTAAAAGTCAGGTACACCCGACTATATGAAATACCGCACTACCATAATACAACGTAATATTGCCAAGTTGTAGTTTTTCTATTTATAATTGTCTATCCACAAATTTGTATTTAATTGTGTTCAGATTCTATTCGGATATACTTATATAGTGAAGCTACATCTACAACTGGACCGACTTTCTTGAAAATAGATAACTGTCGTTTTTGGACAAACAAACAATTTTATCTGTTAATTGTATAAGGATCTATTGAGAAATGAGGATTTTTTAGCGCTTAGGTGCAAACTCGGGATGTACTTGGGGCTATATCTAAATCTGAACAGATTTTCTTCAAATTCGGCAGCGTTAGTCTTTAGATCAATAAAACTTAATAATATTGCATATGTCAGTCACTAACTCCAAATTCTGTTTGGTAACATTGCTATAAGAGTTTCTCATTTATCCCCCTCTTTGACTACGCCTCTGCGATGAAAGCCAGCACACAAAAAACACTTCCCTACTCAGCCATATGTGCATTTCTTCTGTGCCGCTTAATGTCACTCCATATCTCATCTCATATCTGTGCCGGGTATTTATTTTGAAATTGAGCTGAATTTCAAGAGTTCACTTCATTCCACGTTTTGTTCCACTTTTTGCCTTCGTCTTTTTTGTCCTTACTTAAATAAAAATATATTCATGAGACTGAAAGGATGAGACACTTGTTCCACATATGTACATACGACTGTGAATGTATGACTGCATGGATGTGTAAGTGCAAAGTGTCGTCTCTGGAAGGATATGATTTTGTTGATTTTTTGTCATCGCTCGTTTGTCTATATGTGAGGTTCATCCCGTCCTTTTGTCTGACTTATGGAAATGAATGAATGAGTAAATATGAAATTCAATTGGATTTCGTTTGTTAACATAATATTTTTAAATATTTAAGATGTGTTAAGTTAATAGAGATATTTGGCTAAGATAATATGGAATACTTAAGTATAATATTGTCTTGAAAGGATCAATTAAGGCAGGGAAATTATATAAATCTGGAGATTGCAGATTTTATTTTTATATTTATTATTATGCGATTTCCATAACATGTGAAACATTTGTTAACAACTACTAACAAATTTAAGAAAATCGAAATATTGTTTATATCAATTTACGGCATTTTAAATAATGTCCTTGTCCACTTCTACTCTAGTATCTATACACCGTTCCATGTTATTGTATAGTCATGAACCCATTAAGAATATTCTTTGTTATGTTAATAGCTAACCCCATTTTAAAACCAATTATTTAATATTGATCCAATCCTTGTTAAATCATACTAATCCTATGAAAGTCAACAATGTAAACTTCAGATAACACCACACACACAAAACATTTTTAAACGAATTTTGTTTGTCATAACCAGACATAATCTGATTAGTTTGTCTGGGCTCCGGGAAAAGTGAACAAGAGCAATTCAAAAAAAAATCAGGGTATGCAAATTTACAGGGACATGCTCCATGTTAAGAGTAAATGAAAATTTCCGTAACAGGAAACCAAAGGATGTAGATACTGCAATGTTGTGATACTATTGAAGGAAGATAGTACGTGAAGTGGGACGAAATATAAAAATGTGGGAAATATTTAAGAGTGTAAAATGTATAAACATTATTTGTCGTAACAAATGTTTGCAAATAATGTTCAAATTTGTTGTTCGGGCAATTTTTCAATATTGGCTGTCACTTTTATTTATCCCGTGGATGTCTTTGAGATATGATTTATATAGTATGTATACATAGTATGAGAGAAACAATTTCGCAAATTTATTCTTTCAACTTCCTCTTCACATTATCCCCTGAGATAACTAACATTCTTAAATTCACAGCAGGATTCGTTGCCAAAACAAGAACTAACTTAGAAAAAAGGATAACACCATTAGATTCAGCGTAACCGAAATATCTAGTTGTGGGAAATTCGTGTGAAGACATATTTTTACAGAATGGGAGTTCTTTAAAATTATTACATCCCTACGGGACTTGAACTGGTACAAACCCAACTGGTCACCTACTAAGGAGATGAAGACCAACTTGATAGCCAACTAAGAAGTAGACAACCCAACTGGTCATCTTTCAAGGCATGGATAACCTAATCAAGTAAGGAGTAGATTACCCAACTGTAAATAACGCAAATGGTCCTAACTGTTCGTGTACTAAGGACTAGAGAAATCAAAAAGTCGTCCAGTGTGGGGTAAATAATGAAATTGGGGACTCTTTACAGAGTAAATAATTCAACTGGTTGTCTTCCAAGGAATGGATATTCTCGTCATGTAAGTAGTTGATAACCCAAGTGGTCGTCTGCAAAGGAACAGATAATGCAACTGATCGTTTTCCAAGGAATCATCTACTAATCAGTAGATAACCCAGTTGGTCGTCTACTAAGGAGTATATAACCCAACTGGCCCTCTACTAAGAAATATATAAGCCATCTGGTCGTATATTAAGGAGTAGATAATTCAAATACTCGTTTAATGGGGAGTAGATAATACAAATGTTTGTCAACTAAGGAGTAGAAAACCCGAATGGTATTCTACAAAAGAGTACTTTTATCTGATGAATTCATATGATAACATACCACATTCAGCAATATTGTTTGGCGTAATTAACCCTATTAATTGATACCCATCGATACCTACTTGACCAGTTCAGCGAGTGATCCCTACTTGTCTACTGGGGAGTAGATAACCAAAGTGTTTCTCTACTAAGTAACAGATAAACCAACTGGTCGTCAGCAATGGATTAGATTACCCCACTTGTCCCTTACTAAGTACTACATAACCCAACTGTGTTTATTCCAAGGAGTAGATAGCAGAATTTGTAGTCATCGAAAAAGTAGATCACTTAACTGGTTCTCTACTAAGGGATACATAACCCAACTGGGCACCCGGCCACACGTCACCGGTTCGACTCAGAGCAGCCTTATACAGATCTACTGATCTGGCATCACCGAAATATAAGAGCTTTACTCTCCCCTGATGCCATCCTACATCGTTGCAGACTGGTGGTTTGCCCGGCATTTCTCTTCGGACATCGAGGTAATGAGCCATAATGGCGGATTGCACATGGCTCCATTTGTCCTTGAGGATGGATCCATCCTCACTACTTCTGTCTATAACAGCCATCACTAGACTCTCCTTCGCTACTTCACTGAAGGGCTTGGTGAGTGCCCTGTTGGTGATGAAATTAGGGCCTCTTGCCTTTTTTGAAGGCAGGGGTTCATCAGGTGATCTGATTCTTTTGACTTTATTAATCGTTAACACAGCTGAATTTGTGGCTCTTTCAGCCGTCTCATTGGCTTCAGCCTCCAACTTCGTCAAAACTGTGAGCGCTATCCGGTGCTCCGTTTTGACGGTCGGACATGACGTTTTCCCCTCACCGTACCACCTGTTGTGAGTACTGGGGGGAAATTTTCACAATTTTTGGTGTGGTCGGCTTTGGCCAAGACCAACGGACGGACAGTAGGACGATTGGGGAACCCCGCTCCATCGGAACACGAAGACATCCCCTCAACGAATTTATTTATTTTTTTTGTCTGTATTAGCCCGTAATAGGTACTACGATGTAGGCCTTCTGGACTTTGTACAGATTTTGTTTGGCGATTGCGTAATAGGTACTGCGTAATAGGATTCAACTATCCGCTTTGTGATAATCACGTTCGTTCACTACGACTGATCAGCAACGATATTTATAACTTAATTGTATCGATTGTACTTCACATTTAATAAAAAAAACTTTTGAATTTCCTTAACAATAAGTGTTATTGGCACTTAATACCTAAGGTGCATATTGTAGTTTCCGATTCAGGCAATTGTGGTTTCCGATTTTGATGAAACTTTGTGGCAGTGTTAAGTATGGTGTTCTAATAGTGGAGATACAATTTTGTTGAAAACGTCTCAAAACTATATTAGATATGTACATTTAAACATTAAAAATTGAGGAAGAAATATCGAAAAGTGCTCGCATTCGAATGCCCATAACTTTTGTTCTACGAGAGATATTTAAATATTGGTTTCAACACTACGGCGCTACATGTTACACAGCTCATGCCAGATAGGACATTCTGTATGAGCGATTTGAGGGAATGGTCATCTCAGGTGCAGGTGATATGAAATGTCTATCGAGATCGCGCGATTGACCTCTTTAGAATTTTCAAGTCGCATGGACTAATAAACCACATTTTCCCCAGTAACGATTTTGTCTAAATGACAACTCGCTTGAAAATGTAGCCTTAGGAGCCAAAAGGAGATTTATATGGGGGCTATATCAAAGAGCGGACCTATATGGGCCATTTTGGGTAGAAGTTTCGCATGACTTAAAAAACGGCAAATAAACTGGAAAATTGGTATGGGATATAAACTAAATAGTTTTGGGAAATTATATACTCATATATATTAACATATAGTATTTCCAATGACAACATATTCTCCATTTAGATTTTTTGGGTACTTACTTGCATTTTCATGGGATCCGTATTGACCTGACACATATATTTGCCGGAATCTTCCATTTTTACATTGCGTATATTCAGTGTCCAGGTATTGTAATCGTTGTGGGTAACCGATAACCGGTCATTGTTGGTTATCACATGTTCGTGTATGGCCAAAATAGCTTTAGCATCAGCTTTAATCCAAGCGACCTAAAGTGTTTTGCCAGTGGAAGACAACAGGCAACGGCGACAGCAAATTATACGTTGACATTTTGAAGTGGCAAGGACAGGGAAAGGGAGGCGGAAGAGTGGGGTTTAGATTTTTGTCGAAAAAAGAAAAAGGACCAAGGACAAGAGTAGAAACCAATGAGACGTGTTGAAATCAACGGATGTTCAAAAATATGGTTATGTGAGACAGTTGGTTGTGGCCGTAGTCATCGTTGTCGTCATAGACATGGCGGTGTTGTTAGAAAAGATAGCACGAGTTTGTTGGTCACAATGATGACGAGTATGTTGATGGGAACGAGTTCATGTAGATGTGTCCATTCGAGTCGAAGTTCGTGTTGTTGACATTTAGCGTTTGTTGAACGCAACCCAACGCAGTTGTCGGAAGTATCAGCATTTTTTTTCGTTGTAAGAGTTTCGATTTTTGTTTGCCCAGAGTTTTAACGATTTGCCAGATGTTTTCAAATTGCATTTTGATGTGTTTTTGTTGCAAAGTTCCATTTCGTTGACAAAAAAAGTGGGGTTTGGCGGTTGGTGTTCAAAGTTGTTGTGTTGCGTAAAACGTTAGGCAAAGATGTTGTTAGCGATGGCATTTGTAGAAAATGTTTGTCAACAGAGTTTGATGGGTTTTTGTGGCAATCATCATGACATTGGCGTTGAAGTCCACCACACGACCAGGAGCAGGACCAGGACGAGACCAGACCAAACCAAACCATGGCAGTCATCATCGCATTGCCACCAATCATGATTATGACCATTAGCAGAGCCGACAACAACATCAGCGACACCATCCGTTTTTGGTTAAGTCGTCATCAACGTTTATTTAGCAATTTCCGTATATTTCGTTGTTTTTGTTTTTGTTCGGCCGTCGTGATTTTTGATGGTCACAAAGTTCGAAAATCGATTTTGAACAAATATTAAGAGCAAACCGAAGTTAGAAAGAAAGAGAAGGAAGAAATAAAAAAAGTAAAACAGAAGGAGAAGGAAGATATAGAGGAAACACCAGAAGATATGATGATGCACAACAGCCATCCATCAGAGAGTTCGTCAGTCCGTCCATCCATCCATTCCATCAGTCATTGGTAGTTTTGTATGATGTGGTGGGCAAAAAATCAGACCAAACGATCCGGCGACCAAAACACAACGGAAAGTCATTGTTAGTGTTGGTGGTCAAATATCATTGTCAGGCCGTTATATGAGATGTCATTTTCCATTAGCGCCATACACCATTTTTTCCAAAAGAGATTTTCCACATATTTTTTTCGAGACACAATTTTTTTGTATATGTTATTGATGCCGGAGAACGTACGGGTTTAACATTTCAGCATTCAGCATTTTTTTTGTTGGCAAGGGGTGTTGTTTGATTCGATTTTAGTTTAATTCGGCCATTCGTTATTGCAGATGGATATCAATGCCAAGCAGAATACCGAAACAGCAATTAGGAGAATTGTTGTGATTTGTTTTCCAGTTACCAATAATTTAACAAGATAATAACGATGACGATGATGGTGCCACACAGAAATCACATTCGTCCACAGTAGTTGGGGGAGGTTAAGGGAAAAAGTAAAAAATGTATGTGATTAATAAAGTTTTGTTATTTCTATGGGTTATTTTTGTATACACAATATTACATTCATTCAAACTCAACTGAAAATATTTCAAAAGTAACTGAAAAACAATCGATTTTGTTTATATTACATGAGGAAATAAAAATGGGTTTTAATAAAACTTAAAAATGTAAAAAAATGTATTAAATCGGTGCAAAATTAGGTGCTGTCTAGGAAAAGAACTAGCAACAGACTACCTTATAATCTAAGACATGCATAAACTGGTATAAAAGTCGAAAATAAAATCAAAATAGAATTTCCAAGAAATCCATATATGTGTAGGTCTTTCCCAAACTACAAAATATTCCATTGAAAAATGTCCCCCTGAGACAAAATTTATGGCCATTTGAAGTTATACTTACTTTTTGTGAACATATCAATACAATCTGAACGTGTATAGGCACCCTAAATAGCTCAAAAAACCAAATTTTGCCCCAAAAATTTTCGTATTTCACTATTATTGAACATAAATATATTTTTTGGTATAGGGTATGTTCAGCAATTTATAGAAAATATTAAGGCTTATATTTTGGTGGAACATATTAACCCACTAGCTCCCCCACATAACTGTAATTGTTGGCCCCATTTTAACAAATCGTATAAAACACTCCTTAAAATGGGAAGGGTGCGAATCAAATGTTCTACAAAAATGTTAGACATAAAATGTACGTACTATAAGTGTCAGAACACACCAAAACTCAAAACTTAACACAAACACCAAAAAAAGGTAAAATTCCAGTCAAACCGCTCTTTACTGGTATCGTTATTGCTTCGACCAGTACATCATATGATTAACATTGCTGCACGAACAGCAATTTTACCTTTTTTTGGTGTTTATGTTAAGTGTTGAGCTTTGGTGTGTTCTGACACATATAGTAAGTTTTTGTGGCCAGCATTTTTGTAGAACAAATTTTAAGGGGTGTTTTTTACGATTTGTTAAAATGGGGCCAAAAATTCCAGTTATGTGGGGGAGCTAGAGGTTTAACATGTTCCACAAAAATATTGGCCTTAATATTTTCTATAAAGTTGCTGTACATGCCCTATACCAAAAAAAATATATTCTTGTAAAATAACAGTAAAATACTTACATTTTTGGGGAACAATGTGGTTTTTTGATCTATTTAGGGTGCCTAGACACGTTCAGATTGTATTGATATGTTTACAAAAAATTTTCAGATTTACGTTGGCTACAATTTTGCCAAGCATTGCTAGTGAAAAAGTTATGCTGAAAAAATGAAGTTATGCTGAAAAAAGTGGAAAAAAATATTTTTTTCGTTCACTTTTTCAAAAAAAAGGACCGGAAAAAATTTTTTTTCGCAGAAAATGGTAAGAAACTTTGTTCAGCTTATTCTTAGCTACATTATTGCCAAACATAGTTCAGCGGTATCACCAAGTCGGAATTAGTTGTTGGACAAAAGCCGATGACACCTTTTTCGAGTGGCCCACTGATTTTCAGAAACTTTGGGGGCCCATAAAAAAAAATTGGTCACCAATATCGCCAATCCGAGTATAGGATTATACTACCCTTTGATAGTATAATCGAACCTATACTGTCAAGTCCGTGTATTTTTCAAAAAGTGTTCATTTGTTGCATAGTGTAACCAATCCATATACTTATTTCAGCTAATTTCTGGCTAGCACCAATCAAAAAATCGTGAAACATGCACTTTTCTTATTTTTAGTTGTTATTACTTTTACTGTTACCATTTTTTGCGCTTTTGTATTGCTTCTTTTTTTTTGCCTTCCAAATATTTTTCGTGTTTTATTTTTTTTTTAGTGATTTTGAAAATTGTAGATAGCTTATGCCAATGTGTAAAACATTTCGGGAGAGGCAGGGCCCCCGGGCCCTCGCCCCTAGATACGTCCCTGGTTGAAGGCTATCTAAATACATACATATATACATACATAAAGGGTGATTAAATTTTAAGGGCCGATGTTGATTTTGAATATAACACAAATTATTTAGGAAATTATTGTCATTTCTTTTTATAATGATAATATTGGTATGGTTCCATGTATGGAACAAAATATCGGCCAAATGGCCGCCGCGACCTCGGCGCACACCTCCATCCGATGGTCCAAATTTTCGATGACGCTGTGGCATAATTGAGGTTCTATGCGTTTAATGTGCCGAATTATCTACTCCTTTAGCTCTTGAATTGTTGCTGGCTTATCGACGTACACCTTTTCTTTCAAATAACCCCAAAGAAAGAAGTCCAACGGTGTCAAATCACATGATCTTGGCGGGCAATTGACATCGCCACGAGATAACACAGCCATTGAATTTATTGCGCAAAAGAGCCATTGTTACGTTAGCTGTGTGACAAGTGATACCGTCCTGTTGAAACCATATACTGTCCACATCCATATTTTCCAATTCGGGCCATAAAAAGTTATCATCTCACGATAGCGAATACCATTCACAGTAACTGCCTGACCGGCCTCATTTCGAGGAAGTATGGCCCGATAACGTCGCCAGCCCATCGCACAGGTGTTTTACACCAGACCTGGTTTGCTGAAATTTTGTCGCTTTTGTCGCGTGATTTCGCACTTGACGCAGAAGCAGATGAAGAACTAGATTCATTTGAAGACCAAAGCGGTGAAAACACAGATTTTGTGCCCGAAGATGACACCTCAGACATTCAATATGAATTGGAAATTGAAGCAAATGAAATATTCGACAGTGATGAAGAATCCGAAGAAGAAAGTGAGAATGCACCAACTCAAGCTGCAGATGGTTTTTTGCTTGGAAAACATGGTACCAAGTGGAGTACAGCTGAACCCGCCACAGTGAGATTCCGCCAGCACAACATCATGCGTTTCGGAGGTAGACCAAAAACAAACCTGACCACTCCGGTTGAGGTGTTCAAGCTTTTCTTTGCACCGAATATTACGTTCATCATCGTAACACAAACAAATCTATATGGAGAAAAAGTTACACGCAAATGGAACGCAGAACATGCAAACTGCACACCACAAGTATGGGTTGATAGGAAAGTGTTAAGCTTGACGCTTTTATTGGGATACTATTGGCTTTTGGTGTCAGTCATAATACTATGCAGCTCTCAAGATTGATGTGGCAAACTGATGCGCTTCCAATATTCCGTGCAGCCATGTCATATAGACGATTTGTTACTTTGATGCGCTGTATTCGATTTGACGATAGTAGTACGCGCGCATTTCGCAAACAAACCGACAAAGCTGCTCCCATTCGCGACATATGGAACTTCTTGAATAACAATCTTGACAGTAATTTTGAACCATACGAATGTGTAACCATCGATGAGCAACTTTTTCCATACCGTGGGCGCACAAAGTCCACGCAATACATCCCATCAAAGCCCGCAAAGAATGGCATAAAAGTATGGTGGGCATGCGATGCGAAAACCAAATATCCGTTGCAAGGAAACCTGTACACTGGTAAGGAGGGAGAACGACGTGAGACAAACCAAGGCGAAATTGTGCTCATGAGTTTGGCTAATCGATACACCAACAGCGACAGAACTATTATTTTTGATAACTTCTTTACAACATTAGACGCAGCTAAACGTCTTTCGTCGATTGGACTAGCATACGTTGGCACCGTTAGATCCAACTAAAGGTGTTTTCCCAAAGAAGACAGCAAACGGCCAGTGCTTTCATCTGTGTTCGGTTTCTATGGTAACCTTATATCACTGTGCAGCTACGTTCCAAAGAAGAACAAAGCAGTAAATCTACTATCCACTGTGCACTACACCAAGAAAGTTGAAGGCATAGCAAAAAAAAAATCGGAATCTGTATTATTTAACAATTTAACAAAGGCCGGCGTTGATACAATGGACCAAATGGTAACGCATTACTCCACAAAACGGTCAACCAGAGGTTGGCCATTAACATTTTTTTGCAACATGATAGACGTCATGGGATTAGCCGCTTACATCATATGCAATGAAAATATAGAAGGAACCAGAAAAGAGAAGCGACGATTGTTCTTGAACACGCTGAGTAAACAATTGGTGCTTGCTAATACTGAAAATCGCATGAACAACAACCATATTTTGGGACAACATTCAACAGTTTGGCCACTGAATCTTTCTTTGGAAGGCCGTTGAATATTCCCAGCAACATGCTGCCTAACCAACAAAGCGGCCCTAGTACACTGAGTTCCAGAAAAGATTGCAGAATTTGTTTCACGCAAGACCAAAAGCTGCGTAGGAAGACACGTTTTTACTGCACCAAATGCACTAATCCTGTGTGCCAACAACATTCTAAAGTGGATTATACTTGTTTTTCATGCATTCCACAAAATGAATAAAAAATATTTTATTTTTTTTACATTTAGTCCATAGACCAAAATAATATACGAACATACTTAGAAATTCAAAGTTACGGTACCCTTTTTGCCATACAAATGCATGAAAATGTATAGGGTCTGGCCAGGCATGTGTTTGACGGGGGGTTAATAATGTGTGTTCCACATATATTTTCTATCGATTCAAACATATCAAAAAAGGCATTTTTGCCCCGTGTAGACACGTTCAGATTGTATTGATATGTTTACAAAAGTTGTTCAGATTTACGTTGGCTACAATTTTGCCAAACATTGTTAGTGAAAAATTGCGATGTTGAAAAATGGGAAAAAAATATTTTTTTCCTTCACTTTTTCAAAAAAAGTACCAACTTTTTTTTTTGGCATAAAATGTTTAGAAACTTTGTTCAGCATATTCTAAGCTACATTATTGGCAGACATAGTAAAGCGGTATCACCAAGTCTGGACTAGTTGTTGGACAAAAGCTGATGACACCTTTTTCGAGGGGCCCACTGATTTTCAGAAACTGTGGAGGCCCATAAAAAAAATTGGTCACCAATTTCGTCAAACCGAGTATAGGCTAATACTACTTTTTGGTAGTAGAATCGAACCAATACTGTCAAGTTCGTGTATTTTTTTCACTGTTGTACAGTATTATTGAAAACTATATACAACCCAAAGGAATCTTCCGGAATACCATACATAGTATTCGTTTATTAGTCGGTAACACCTTGCGAAAAAGGGCGAAGGTACCACTCCTCTTTTTGAACCTCTCTCATACACGGTCCATTTTGCAAAAAAAAATTAACGGCTTATAACTTTGATTCCAGTGCATGCAATATTTAAAATTGTGTGCAGTGTACGGTCCAATTTAAAATTGGCAATATTTCCACAACCCTTTTGGTACCTCCCCCACAAATTGGCCATTTTGCATAAAATGGTAACAGCTTTTAACTTTGATTCTAGAGTATAATTGCAATTTTGTACAGTGTAATGTATTTATAGCAACTAAAGTCTCGCAATGTTTGGGAAACGTACATATATACAAAAACAAAATTGGTAATATGTATGTTCAATTAGGGTAATTATATATTCTTAAAATGAAACCGTACAATAATATCGTATTAATCATAATACGAGTTTGTATGTATTCGTATTTATAAACTAATGTAATACATAACATACAAATCTATATAATAAATTATTTCAAATATTGCATACTATTAACATTCGCTACTATATAATTATGTATATAAACAAAACTCATGCATTTGTATCTATTCACTACAGATATATACATCTATTAAAGTATTATTATTGATTGATAGTAAAGTACGGAAAAATAATAATAACAACAACAGAGAAATATATATATGCATAACAAAATCAACAAATTTATGGTGCAGTTTTTTTTGTTTTGGTTATTTATGGCTGTAACGGTTTTAAATTTGTGCGCTTAAAATTTGATATTTTTATTTTATAACAAACAACAAAAAAGTGAGAATACAAACAAAACACAAAGGCTTCTGAAAATATTGTGAAAAATTAAATAATGGACATATGTATAAGTAAAAATTTTCCATAAATTATGAGTGAAAAGTGCTTTATTGTAAATTAATGAAATACAATATAATTTTTATTTTTTGCCTTTGCAATCGAGATTTTGTGGTATTTAATTTTGCAATATATATATACTTTTTACTTGGCTTTGATTGATGACACGCGGTGAATATCATTCAATAAATGTGGAAATTATATTGGCCTTTAAATGCTAATATGTGATAATTGTTGAACATTTAAGTGAAATTTGTTTAAAGTTATAGTAATTCCGAGATTAATTTTTGTGTAATAATTTATTTCGCGAGAATTTTTGGCCACATCTAGAAATTACAGATTATTTGCAACACAACATTTTTTTAATAGGGACAATTAACTGCAGATACGACTTTCCCGTCGTCTATACCGACGACTTTCCCGCCGTCTATAGAGACGACTTTCCCGTCGTCTATAGAGACGACTTTCCCGTCGTCTATAGAGACGACTTTCCCGTCGTCTATAGAGACGATTTTACCGTCTTCTATAGAGACGACTTTCCCGTCGTCTATAGAGACGACTTTCCCGTCGTCTATAGAGACGACTTTCCCGTCGTCTATAGAGACGACTTTACCGTCGTCTATAGAGACGACTTTCCCGTCGTCTATAGAGACGACTTTTCAGTCGTTTATAGAGACGACTTTCCCGTCGTCTATAGAGACGACTTTCCCGTCGTCTATAGAGACGACTTTCCCGTCGTCTATAGAGACGACTTTCCCGTCGTCTATAGAGACGACTTTACCGTCGTCTATAGAGACGACTTTCCCGTCGTCTATAGAGACGACTTTCCCGTCGTCTATAGAGACGACTTTCCCGTCGTCTATAGAGACGACTTTCCCGTCGTCTATAGAGACGACTTTCCCGTCGTCTATAGAGACGACTTTCCCGTCGTCTATAGAGACGACTTTCCCGTCGTCTATAGAGACGACTTTCCCGTCGTCTATAGAGACGACTTTCCCGTCGTCTATAGAGACGACTTTCCCGTCGTCTATAGAGACGACTTTCCCGTCGTCTATAGAGACGACTTTCCCGTCGTCTATAGAGACGACTTTCCCGTCTTCTGAAGAGACGACTTTCCCGTCGTCTGAAGAGACGACTTTCCCGTCGTCTATAGAGACGACTTTCCCGTCGTCTATAGAGACGACTTTCCCGTCGTCTATAGAGACGACTTTCCCGTCGCCTATAGAGGCGACTTTCCCGTCGCCTATAGAGGCGACTTTCCCGTCGTCTATAGAGACGACTTTCCCGTCGTCTATAGAGACGACTTTCCCGTCGTCTGTAGAGACGACTTTCATGTCGTCTATAGAGACGACTTTCCCGTCGTCTATAGAGACGACTTTCTCGTCGTCTATAGAGACGACTTTCTCGTCGTCTGTAGAGACGACTTTCATGTCGTCTGTAGAGACGACTTTCATGTCGTCTGTAGAGACGACTTTCATGTCGTCTGTAGAGACGACTTTCATGTCGTCTGTAGAGACGACTTTCATGTCGTCTGTAGAGACGACTTTCATGTCGTCTGTAGAGACGACTTTCATGTCGTCTGTAACAAAGTAAAAAAAAAACCTTATGTTTTCAGAAATATTCCAGTTCTCTATTTTGCGGGTTCTGCAGTTTTAACACCTATACAGACGACTTTTCCGTCGTCTATAGAGAAGACTTCCCCGTCGTCTGTTGAGACGACTTTCCCGTCGTCTATAGAGACGACTTTCCCTTCGTCTGTAGAGACGACTTTCCCGTCGTCTGTACAGACGACATGAAATATTCCAGTTCTCTAGTTTGCGTGTTCTGCAGTTTTAATACCTTTTTGAGCGACAGACTCACACACACACATTCATTACAAATTAAACATATATGTAATTTTGAATATGTACTTGTTATTGTGTTGTGTGTTTTTGCATTTAGGGAAGTGCATTTCCACAAACTGTTTTGTCGTAGTCGGCGTTGCTGTTATCGGCAAACAACAACGGCCAAATGCACAAAAAAGAGTACCAAAGGACGATAACAATAACAACACCAGCAAAATGAATTTGCATTTATCATTGTTCTAACAGGACTCTCACACACACATATAGACATACTCGTACTCACACAATTTTGCGGATGCCTATAAGGATACTCACATATTAGGGTGTGTTGGATAATTTATTTTTTTGACTGAGTATTAAATATTGCTGAACTCTTTTAAACTTTTAAAGATATTGTCAAGGAAAAAAACAAGTAAGTTATTCTGCTCAACTGAGAAATGATAAAACAAAATATGTCATTAATATTGTTTTGTATTTTCTAATATTATTTCTTATCACTCTTCTTAACGCTTCAGAATTGTAAGTGCCTTAAGAGCTTGAAGTTTTTATACACCCCAATATTCAACATGAAATTCCAAACGCATGTATTAACGTTGAAACGTAATTGTCGCAATCGACTGTTTACAAGTGACACAATTTTCGAAACAAAACATTATGTTTTAGCCAAGGCCTTTCAACAACCCCACCCCACCACGCCTCACCACCATAGCCAGCAACTCTTTTAATACCCCTTCGGCTTGCCTGGCCAGATAATGTGGCAAGCATATGCATGGATCTAAACACCACCAGGACCTCATCACGATTCCGGTATTCATTCAGGATTGTACTGTATTGGGTTATGTTCCGTCCTCTTCTGATGGTTGCAAAAATGCTCAAACGACAACCAACCATCACTGCTGCATAAATGCATTCGGACTTAACAAATATTTTCGGGTGCAAAATGCAGTTTGTTTGGTAACCCCCCTTGCTCCTCTTCTGCAGTTCGTTATTGTTAGCCAGTCATCAGCCAATTCAATTGTGCAGTTGGCCAAAGACAATTTTGCACTCTTTGTGTGAAGGGTGGGGAGTTCTTATGCGGCTCATTACTGGGCCATCGCCCCTTTGGCATTGCTTTGGGTTTGGGAGTTTAGTTGTTATGTTCATTGTACTTGTCCCTTTTTGTGTCTGTCCAGTAATGAATTAATGGGGAAAAGGGTGTTGAAGTTAAGGTGTGAACGTTTTTTTTTTATTTCAGCACTCAATATGTAAAAGGAAATCGTCTACACAGAATTCCCTCTCAAAATTCAATTTTTTATTGTTTAATAATGTACTCTGATACATTACACAGTACAACACATGTTATTTGCACTCAATTCTGCGAATTGGACGTGAAAGTAGCGCTGAAAATAAGAACATCTGCATCATTCGTTTAGTCAAGTTGTTTCAATTAATAATTTAATGGCCATACGAATTTGTTTGCTCAAGGTAATTTTTAGCACTGTGTCCGTATTTAAACGCTGTTATATATCGGTATGCAATATATCGTTTGTGTCTGAAGTGAAGTTGTAGATTTGGAATAGGAGAAAAAATGCCGAACAACCCTACCCGAAAAAAGTACATCCAGTGCACTAAAAAACAAAAAATTTCCTTTTTAAAATTTGTCCCCATTTTTCACATATTTTGGCTAAGAAACTGGATTACAAATCCACAAATATGCTGTTTTTTATACCCTACACCACACTGTGGTATTATAACTTTGTGCATTTGTTTGTAACACCCAAAAGGAGAGAAAATAGACCCATCGTTATTATACCGATCGACTTAGAATCACTTTCTGAGTTGATTTAGCTATGTCCGTCTGTGCATGTATTCTTGTAATCAAAGTACAGGTCGCAATTATCGTCCGATCTCTACGAAACTTTACACATATCATTTGTTTGGCCCAAGGACGCTCCCTATTGAATTTGGTTAAAATCGGTTCAGATTTAGATATAGCCCTCATATATATGTTACCCCCGATTTGACATGTAAGCGCTGTAAAAACTTTATTTTATATCCGATCAGTGCGAAATTCGGCAGAAAGAGGTCTCTTATTACATGAAGGAATACTGCTAAATTCGGTGAAAATCGGTTCAGATTTAGATATAGCCCCCATATATATATTTAACCACCGATTTGACATGTAAGCGCTGTAGAAACTGTATTTTATATCCGATCAGTGCGAATTTCGGCAGAAAGAGGTCTCTTATTACACGAAGGAATACTGCCAAATTCGGAGAAAATCAGTTCAAATTTAGATATAGCCCCCATATATATGTTAGCCCCGATTTGACATGTAAGCGTTGTAAAAACTTTATTTTATATCCGATTAGTATGAAATTGGGAGAAAATCGGTTCAGATTTAGATATAGCCCCCATATATATGTAGCCACCATTCGGCAAAAAGAGGTCTCTTATTATGTGAAGGAATACTGCCAAATTTGGAGAAAATCAGTTCAGATTTAGGTATAGCCCCCATATATATGTTACCCCCGATTTGATATGTAAGCGCTGTAAAAACTGCATTTTATATCCGATAAGTATGAAATTCGGCAGAAAAAGGTTTCCTATTATATGAATGAACACTTGTAAATTTAGAAGAAATCAGCTCAGATTTAGATATAGCCCCCATATATAAGTTACCCCGATTTGACATGCAAGCCATGTAAAAATGTTATTTTATATCCGATCAGTGACTGTATTTTATATCCGATTAGAATAAAATTCGACAGAAAGAGGTCTGTTTACATGAATGAGTATTCAGGGAAATCGGTTCAGATTTATATATAACCTCCATATGTATGTTCCTCCTGATTTGGTATCAAAGCGCTATATAAGTTGTACTTTACTTCCGATCATTTAAATTTTCCAGAAAGATGTTTCTTAATTTAGGAACGAATATTGCTAAATTTAGCGATTATCGGTTTAGAATTAGATAATATGTTCCTACCCATTTACCAATTATTCCAAATAATTATCGCAATGACCCTTATCGCATTGTTAGGGAGGTGTAGGGTATTATATATTCGGCCCCGCCCGACTTTCTGCCTTTCCTTACTGGTTTTTCTTTATAAACTTTATTTTGCATGAAAATAAAAATTCCGATTCATATTACAGTTATTCTTACACAGAAAATATGAACAACCTGTGAAGAAACAAGATCATCAGAACCACAAGCGCCAACTTCAACGAGGATGGATATTGACAATAATTGAAAATGTTCTAAATTTGTTTCCATGCATAAATAAAAAAATCCATAAAAATCTGATATGTAGGAATGGGTGTAATATGAACTTTTTCCCAATGAAGGACACTATATTCAAGAGAAACCAGAGACCATACGTAGCAAAAACTGCCTACTCAATTTTTATAACCTACACCACACTGTTGTCCAGTTTATTATGAGTTTCTGCATTTCTTTGTAACACCCAAAACGATAACATCGTTTGTTATACTGATCGACTTGGAATCACTTCCTGAGTCGATTTAACCATGCCCGTCTGTCCGTCATATATGTATCTCCTATTTAACGTATATATACTGCATCAGCAAAATTTGTTAACATATCTGAAAACAAATTTACACAAAGAAGTACACTTAGACGATTTAACCATGTCCGTCCGCCCGTCGGTCCGTCCATCCGTCTGTCCGTCTGTATCGTTGTAATCAAAGTGCTGGTCGTATCTATGCTCCGATGGTGATGAAATTTAGCACATTGCTCTCTTTTGGCCCAAGGACGGCCCCTATTGAAATTGGTCAGATATAGCCCCCGTATATATAAATATGTATGTTACCCCCAATTTGACATGTAAGTACTGTAGAAACTGTATTTTTTTATCTGATTAGTACGATATAACCCCCATATGCAGGTCCCCACCAATGCCACGTACTTCTACTCCACCTGTAATGTAACATATTAGGGCTCTATTGATCTAGCTGAAATTTAAGAAAATATACTTTATACAAGCAGGCGCGAACATTTATAAATTTATAAATAAAGCTCAAACACAGAAATTTCCGTGTCATCATTTACATTCACGATCCATTATTGAGCTATGGGGTGTTAGCTGCGCCACGCCCTTTTGACCAATTCTAAATTGTTCTACATAGAGTATTTGCCTGGGCCAATACGAATACACCGAGCCCAAAATCGTGGAGATTCGAACGATAGATACTCGAGATATGAGGTAATGCCTTCCGCGCAACGCCTATTTGACCAATCAGAAAATTGCCTCCACGGTGTCACTGTCCAACACGAATCTATCAATCCCAAAATCGAACGATCCGTTCTCGAATCATGAGGTTATGTTGGAAATACCCGTTTGACCAATCCTAAATGTTCCTCCTAAAATCGGACGGTAAGTTTTCGTTGTATGGTACCCCATGTTTACAAAGATTTAGGTTTGCTTCTTATAAAAGGCTTCCGAATGGATAAATATAACACTCACGTTTTTGATATTTGAATTCCAGCGTTTATAGAACACTCGAGTATATCCATATGCAAAATTTCAGGTCTGTAGGTCTTGCAGGAAACTCAGCGGCCAAGTGGTTATAAAGAACTTGGTGTAAAAGCACACCCATTTGAGATCTGTATATATGCACATCAGCGTGCAGGCTAATAGTTCTTAAAAGACTTTTTATGCACAATTGCTTTAGTCACTGCAGTTTGGCCTCAGGCTGGACATTAAATAGTTGTTTTCGAATCCCCTTTGAGACACATATGTACACCTACATTTTTGAATTCTGAGCTCTTAAATACATTTTAAAACACTGAAATAATGAAAAAAGTGTTTGCTGCTACACTGACCACCGACAGAGAATTCAAATTTATTTTTCGCGTTTATATTTGTCGTGTATAGTACTCCATATTTAACCAGTTAGGAAAGGCAGAAAGTCGGGCGGGGCCGACTATATAATACCCTACACCTCCCTAACAATGCGATAAGGGTCATTGCCATAATAATTTGGAATAATTGGTAAATGGGTAGAAACATATTATCTAATTCTGAAACGATAATCGCTAAATTAAGCAATATTCGTTCCTAAATTGAGAAACATCTTTCTGGAAAATTTTAATGATCGGAAGTAAAATACAACTTCTATAGCGGTTTGATACCAAATCAGGAGAAACATATATATGGAGCTTTAATATAAATCTGAACCGATCTTCCCTGAATACTCATTCATGTAAAAAGACCTCCTTCTGTCGAATTTCGTACTGATCGGATATAAAATAGTCTCTACAGCGCTTACATGTAAAATCGGGGGTAACATCTATATGGGAGCTATATCTAAATCTGAACCGATTTTCTCCGAATTTAGCAGTATTCCTTCATGTAATAAGAAACCTCTCTTTGTCGAATTTCGCACTGATCGGATATAAAATAACATTTTTACAGCGCTTACATGTCAAATCGGGGGTAACGTATATATGGGGGCTATATCTAAATCTGAACCGATTTCTTTCAAATTTAACAGTGTTCATTCATATAATAAGAGACCTCTTTCTGCTGAATTTTATACTGATCGGATATAAAATAAAGTTTTTACAGCGCTTACATGTGAAATCGGGGTTAACATATATATGGGGGATATATCCAAATCTTAACCGATTTTAACCAAATTAAATAGGGATCGTTCTTGGGCCAAAAAAAAGATATGTGTAAAGTTTCGTCAAGATCAGGCCATAATTGCGACCTGTACTTTGATTACAAGAATACATCTACAGACGGACAGACAGACGGACATAGCTAAATCGACTCAGAAAGTGATTACAAGTCGATCGGTATAATAAACAATGGATCTATCTCTTCTCCTTTTGTGTGTTACAAACAAATGCACAAAGTCATAATACCCTGTACCACAAAGTCATAATACTCGTAACACTCTTGTCTACGGTTGTTCAAAATTGCCGCCTTCTAGCACTTACAGGAGTCTAAGCGGTAAAGTGCACAGCGCCACCTGTAGAGAATTTTGCGACTTTTATTTTTCCAAAACCTTCGCGTAGCAATTACGAACAAATCTGCAGAAGAAAGTATCCAATTTGGTCCAGTAGTTTTAAGCAGTCGAAGAAACCACGATTCATTTTTATACCCTACACCACACTGTGGTACAGGGTATTATAACATTGTGCATTTGTTTGTAACACCCAAAAGGAGAAGAAATAGACCCATCATTTATTATACCGATCGACTTAGAATCACTTTCTGAGTTGATTTAGCTATGTCTGTCTGTCCGTCTGTCTGTGCATGTATTCTTGTAATCAAAGTACAGCTCGCAATTATGGTCCGATCTCGACGAAACTTTACACATATCTTTTTTTTGGCCAATCCCTATTGAATTTGGTTAAAATCGGTTCAGATTTAGATATAGCCCCCATATATATGTTACCCCGATTTTACATGTAAGCGCTGTAAAAATGTTATTTTATATCCGATCAGTGCGAAATTCGGCAAAGAGAGGTTTCTTATTACATGAAGGAATACTGCTAAATTCGGAGAAAATCGGTTCAGATTTAGATATAGCCGCCATATATATGTTACCCCCGATTTGACATGTAAGCGCTGTAAAAACTGTATTTTATATTCGATCAGTGCGAAATTCGGCAGAAAGAGGTTTCTTATTACATGAAGAAATACTGGCAAATTCGAAGAAAATTCGAGAAAATCGGTTCGGATTTAGATATAGCCCCCATATATATGTTACCCCCGATTTGACATGTGAGCGCAGTAAAAACTGCATTTTATATCCGATCAGTATGAAATTCGTCCGAAAGAGGTTTCCTATTATATGAATGAACACTGTTAAATTTGGAAGAAATCGGTTCAGATTTAGATATAGCCCCCATATATACGTTACACCCGATTTGACATGTAAGCGTTGTAAAAATGTTATTTTATACCCGATCAGTGCGAAATTCGGCAGAAAGAAGTTTCTTATTTCATGAAGGAATACTGCCAAATTCGGAGAAAATCGGTTTAGATTTAGATATAGCCCCCATATATATGTTACCCCCGATTTGATATGTAAGCGCTGTAAAAAACTGTATCTTATATCCGGTCAGTATGAAATTCGGCAGAAAGAGGTTTCCTATTATATGAATGAACACTTTTAAATTTGAAAGAAATCGGTCCAGATTTATATATAGCCCCCATATATACGTTATCCCCGATTTGGCATGTAAACGCTGTAAAAATGTTATTTTATGCCCGATCAGTGCGAAATTCGGCAAAAAGAGGTTTCTTTCCATAGCGTAGTTAGACCCATTCTTTCCTAAGGCGTTCTAGTATGGTAGCTAGTCGGCGAAAAGAAGACTATGCAAAAGCTACTATATGCCCTACAGATTCCCTCAATGCGAGATCCCCTCAAGTCAAACATAACGCCCTCCTTCTGAATATAGCTGCGCATTTCAGGCGTAGGTACTGGCCATAAAGGAAGCATATAATAAGCTATCTCATATTACAATATTCGTGGGTAGTCCTCTCTCCTAGCAGTTAAATCCACCATCACCACAAGCTCGTGAGGGAGTATAAAGAATCAGTTGCTTAGTTAGGCCCTCCATTTGATGTAGTTCTCACCCGTATCCCAGTTTATGGGGAAAAGGATGGAAACGTAAAGTCAAATGAACTAGCCAGAACGGGATCCTCGTCTAACGTTTACGTCTGCCCCAATGTCGTTGAGAATCGGTATAAGGTATATCTTCAGTTACTATCTCAAACAAGCAAACACAAGGCAATAAATGAAGCATGACGAATACCCAGATAAACATGCCCACAATACAACATTCAATGGATTTTTTCAAGACTGATCGCGGTTGTCTTTACTTTTTCAGAGTGATCTTCCGCTTTCGATGCACTTTTTGCATGTTATAAGCATCGTGTATGTTTGTTAACCAAACAACGATATAATTCCATTAACCACTACGCATGCCATCAATCAAAACAAAACGTTTTAGTTGTTTTGTTGTCAGAAACCATAAGTGTAACGCATAAATGTAAATCGAAACCAGTAAGGAAAGACAGAAAGTAGGGCGGGGCCCTACAACTCTCTAACAATGCAAAAATGGGCATTGCGATAATAATTTTGAATAATTGGTTTTTTTTCAGTGAACAAAGTACTTAGCTCCACCTCTCATCAAGGCTTATTCAAAGAAGGAGTTTGATGTTGATCATAATAAACTAGATCTGAAAGATAATCTTTAAATGCGCATTATTCGTTCATAGATCATGAATCGGAAGGAACAAATTGATGGGACTATACTTAATCTAAACAGATTTTCATCAACAAAACAAAAACTTCATTTCTGCCAAATAAAATAAAGATCGGACGCAAAATACAGTTTCAATAGCGCTTAAAAACTAAATGGGCCGGAACATAGTATATATGTGGCTATATATAAAGCGTTCATTCATGTAATAAGAAAACTCTCTCTGCCAAATTTGGTATTGATCGATTACAAAATATGGTATTTACAGCGCTTATATATCAAATCGGAGGTAAATATATATGGGGGCCATATGTAAATCTGAACCGATTTTTACCAATTTCAATAGGGATCGACCTTGGGCCAAAAAAGAGCACTGTGCCAAATTTCATCACAATCAGAACATAATTACGACCTGAACTTTGATTACAACAGTACATCTACAGACGGACGGACGGACAGACGGACATGGTTAAATCGACTCAGGAAGTGATTCTAAGTCGATCGGCATAATAAACGATGGGTCTATCTCTTCTCCTTCTAGGTGTTACAAACAAATGCTCAAACTTATAATGCCCTGAACCACAGTGTGGTGTACAAATTGCAGAAAGCAGGAATATACGAGTATTTAATAAATAAACGAATAATTAATGTCAAAAAAAAAATTATATTAATTTAAATTACATTTTGTTTCAGTTCAAAGAAATTTTGACACTAATTGAAAGTAAACAGTGCATCAAGTTAATGAAGTTATGTTATATTTTCGACGCATATTTTGCTTTTAATTGATGTCAAAATAACATTAAATTGATGTAAATTGTTCATGAAACCAAATATTTTTTTAAATTCACGGAAAATTAGACATTAAATTAATGTCATATAATAGCCAATTAATTACCTATTAATTAATATCAATAGGTCGATTTAAAACAAATTCTAATTAATGTCAAATGTACTTCAAATTGATGCCAACTATTCTTTGAATCAATGTTATTTATCGAAGAAATATTGATGTAACATATTTCTAAATATTATATTTTTTAACTTGCTTCCTGTTCGTATCGCAAACTTCGTCCATTCCCTCTGACAGCAGGGGAATGGACGAATGTGATCCGATTTTCCCCGAATTTGCCAGTGTTCATACACGTAATAAGAAAACTCTATCTGCCCACTTTTGTACTGATCGGGTATAAAATACGGTTTCTACAGCGCTTATATGTCAAATCGGGTGTAACATACATATGGAGACTATATCTAAATCTGAACCAATTTTCCCCGAATTTGGAAGCGTTCATTCATGTAATAAGAAAACTCTCTCTGCCAAATTTGGTATTGATCGGTTACAAAATATGGTATTTACAGCGCTTATATATCAAATCGGAGGTAAATATATATGGGGGCCATATGTAAATCTGAACCGATTTTTACCAATTTCAATAGGGATCGACCTTGGGCCAAAAAAGAGCACTGTGCCAAATTTCATCACAATCAGAACATAATTACGACCTGAACTTTGATTACAACAGTACATCTACAGACGGACGGACGAACAGACGTACATGGTTAAATCGACTCAGGAAGTGATTCTAAGTCGATCGGCATAATAAACGATGGGTCTATCTCTTCTCCTTCTAGGTGTTACAAACAAATGCTCAAACTTATAATGCCCTGAACCACAGTGTGGTGTACAAATTGCAGAAAGCAGGAATATACGAGTATTTAATAAATAAACGAATAATTAATGTCAAAAAAAAAAAAAATTATATTAATTTAAATTACATTTTGTTTCAGTTCAAAGAAATTTTGACACTAATTGAAAGTAAACAGTGCATCAAGTTAATGAAGTTATGTTATATTTTCGACGCATATTTTGCTTTTAATTGATGTCAAAATAACATTAAATTGATGTAAATTGTTCATGAAACCAAATATTTTTTTAAATTCACGGAAAATTAGACATTAAATTAATGTCATATAATAGCCAATTAATTACCTATTAATTAATATCAATAGGTCGATTTAAAACAAATTCTAATTAATGTCAAATGTACTTCAAATTGATGCCAACTATTCTTTGAATCAATGTTATTTATCGAAGAAATATTGATGTAACATATTTCTAAATATTATATTTTTTAACTTGCTTCCTGTTCGTATCGCAAACTTCGTCCATTCCCTCTGACAGCACCCTATCAATATACTGAGGACTTTGTTTCCAAAACATGTCTTTTCAATTGTTCAATTTGAATTGTTGTTCAACTTAATTTTGAATTTGCATCTACTGTCTATGCAAACACACACACACGCACGTTGTCATTTGGCTGGCTGTGTGCGTATATGTGTGGTGCAATGTTCATGTTTACTTGTGGTTCAAATGATTGCGTATGTGTGAGTTTTGTTAACTCTTCCAATCTAAAATGATAATTTAATGCTTTCGCATTTCCTTGCATTCATCCATTCATTCAGGCACACACACACACGCGCGCACAAGCAAACATGCATGAGTACTTAGGCATGGGTGTGTATGTGTATATGCAGTTTTACATTTGCTGCTTTATCCGTCCGTCCGTCAGTCCTAAAACGCATTGTGTTTTCTAAGCCATACGCATTTCATTTTGGCCACAAAACTTGTAAATGTATTTAGTGCATTTTGAATGAATGGTTGTAAGAGTGTTGGTCAAAAGTTTCGGGTTATGTTAATTTTTATTGTGTAAACTTTTTAACGGACTGTTAGCTGATGTTGCCACTGTTTCTTGTTTCTCTCTCCTCACCTCTCACACTCTTTATATGTATGTATATGTATATCTCTCTGTGCACCGGATATGGTCGAAGTTTTGTTTGGAAGTTTATAATTATCTGCATGTTTACGTTTGTGTTTAGGTCCTATGCATGCGTATGTGTTGGGAGGAAATGTGTGGGTGTGTGTGTTTGTTTGGAAAACATAAATATGCTGATTGTTGTATTAACACATCCGTTTTTAGTTTTGTCGGGTCAGCTTCATTGTATGACTTAAATGACAGAAGTAATTTTGAAACCAAAAATGGAATTGTTTAAATATTATTCATAGTTTTAATTGAAGACAATTGCAAATTTGGTCAGATTAATTTAATACCAAATGAAGAATTAAATACATTTATTTATTGTAGGGTAGATTTTAATAATTGTTTTAATATGAATGATCAGCTTTCATATCCATTACAAAATTACTTTAATTTATGAGGAACGTGTCAAATACATAAATATGTATATTTATAAGTATATGCATTAGGGCGGGACAATTTGTATGGAGCCGAAAAAACGTATAATGGCGCATTGCGATTCTTGTTCTATGGGTCTTTTCAAGAAACTTTGTCCAAGAAACCAAAGGTCAAAAATGAACAAATATGTATTTTTCCAATATATTCAATCACAGAAGCAAACCATATTATTTCCTTTACCCAAATGTGTAAATGTGTGTTTTTTGGATCAAGGAATCCATTTTTGAGATTTACTTTTATTTTTGAGTACATCCAGAGGGCCCTTTCGATTTTTTTTTTAATTTTATAGGCCTATTTGGGGAAATTTTGCGATTGAATACACAGTTCGACAGTCCAAAAACAGCGATACTATTTTTCTTGTAGGTATTGTCGAGTAAAACAATAATTTATACAAATTCAAAAATGTATAAATTTCTATATATGGGGAAAAACATGTCAAAAGGCCCACTTTTTTCAATTTTATTCCGATCGCGTCAAAACTTGGTGGGGTTGCAGAAGTACTATTTTTTCATTATTTCTTTCGTATTATAAAGTGTGTTTACTCTAAGATGTGGACCAGAAACACGATTAAAAAAATGCAATGGTGGCATTCTATAGCTAGATACTCCAGAACAACAAAAGAAAATTATTCGGAAAAAAGTCGACGCCGGATTTTTTATACTGGCCTACAATATTGCACTGGTCAAATCGAATCCTAAATCCGAATATAAAATCAAAAATGCAATATATATTTGCGTTTTTGATATATTGTATTAATTATGTGATAAAAATGCTGATTTTACGCTTTTATGAATACAGAATCGCGAAAGACGCACTTTTACCAAAAAAAAATTTCAGGTTTCGCAAAATGATGTATCTTCATAACGTATCACGCTAGGAAGCTGTATTTTAAGCACATATCATACCCAAAATACTTCTGCAACCGCACCAAGTTTTGACGACATCGGAATAAAATTGAAAACGTGTTTGACGCGTTTTTCCCCATATACGAGTACGTATACCTTAATTTTATTTTTCCATAAATCATATTGATTCATTCATTGATAAATCGAGGATTCCATGTCGAGTAAATGCATTGTTATACCCTCCACCATAGGATGGCGGTATATTCATTCTGTCACTCCGTTTGTAACACCTCTAAATATTGATCTGAGACCCCATAAAGTATATATATTCTTAATCGTCGTAAAATTCTAAGACGATTTAGCCATGTCCGTTCAATATTTGATATAGCCCCCATATATAGCATCTTACTTATTGTGATTCCTACTGTTCTCATCTACTCTACATATAAATACCATATTTTATGATTCCTACTGTTCTCATCTACTATATTTGTATACCCTCCGCCATAGAATGGGGGATATAACACCTCTAAATATTGATCTGAGACCACATTAGCCATGTCCGTCTGTTCGTCTATCCATCCGTCCGTCTGTTGTAATCACGCTACAATCTATAATACTTGAGCTAGGTGACTGAAAGTTATCTGCAGGCAACTTGGGATTGAGAATGGGCTATATCGGTCCACATTTTTATATAGCCCCCACGTATATCATCTGTCCGATTTGACTTCTTAACGCCATAGAGACCACAAATATCAACTGACCGGGCTGAAAATTGTTAACTGGGTTAATTTATACCCGCACCCTCACACGAACAACGGTAGCCATAGGTCCATGTTTTAATATAGCCCCCATACAAAAGTCCCTCTAGATTTTACTTCTTAACGCAACAAAAACCACAAATTTTAACGAATCGGGTTTACATTTTGTAATATGACTTTATTTGTGCCCGAAACCATTCACATGCTATCCATGGTGGAGGGTATATAAGATTCGGTCAGGCCGAACTTAACGCTGTTACTTGTTTCTACTGTTCCATCTACTTTATTTTTTTGGTGTATTTTAGGTGTTATTTTCCTTAGGTTTGAGTTATTTTGGGAGGTCACATGCTATTCATGGTGGACGGTATATAAGAACTTAACACTTTTACTTGTTAATACTTGAAACTTGCACCAAGTTAAGTCCTATTTTATAGCAGTTATGACAAAAAATTTCAACGAAATCGGTTAAGGACTGTCCAATTTGGAGGGTATTGAATTTTTAAATTTTTGTCAAACGGCATTTATTTTCGATATATCGTTCATTCCA
This sequence comes from Eudasyphora cyanicolor, assembly GCA_963930755.1. Taxonomy (NCBI): domain Eukaryota; kingdom Metazoa; phylum Arthropoda; class Insecta; order Diptera; family Muscidae; genus Eudasyphora; species Eudasyphora cyanicolor. Next base: position 49,305,273 of record OZ005736.1, on the reverse strand, counting down.
TATCAAACCGAACGATTTTTCGAAAAAAATCTGTTCCGCATTCACGATTGTCTTGAAAATTGTCTTGGAAATGAAACGATTGTCTTGGAAATGAATCATTTTGAAGTTGGCGAGAAAAAAAACAAAAATTTTTTCATATGTTATAAGCATCTGAAATCTAAAAAATTTGGGAAAATATCTAAAAAACCGTATTTCAGAAGTTTTGTATTATGCAAACGCGTGGACAGGATTTTGCAAATGAAGGCTGGTTTTTAGGGTCGTGACTTGTTCTTTGAAGTACATATCAATGGTGGTTAATTTAACGTTTTTTAATGCATCAGTTGCATATGCAACTTCATTTTGCATCCTGCACTTCAATGATACCAACTTAAAATTCTGAGAAAATAGTCAAGAAAATAGTCAATATCAAGATGGTGTTCAGCCTCGTTTTTTTTAAACAATATTTAATGAAACCAGTAAGGAAAGGCAAAAAGTCGGGCGGGGCCGACTATATAATAACCTACACCTCCCTAACAATGCGATAAAGGTCATTGCGATAATAATTTGGAATAATTGGTAAGTAGGCAGGAACATATTATCTAATTCTGAGCCGATAATCGCTAAATTAAGCAATATTCGTTCCTAAATTGAGAAACATCTTTCCGGAAAATATTAATGATCGGAAGTAACGTACAACTTCTATAGCTCGTTGAGACCAAATCAGGAGGAACATATATATGGAGGTTATATATAAATCTGGACCGATTTTCCCTGAATATTCATTCATGTAAAAAGACCTCTTTCTGTAGAATTTCGTACTGATCGGATATAAAATATAGGCTCTACAGCGCTTACATGGCAAATCGGTGGTAACATATATATGGGGGCTATATCTAAATCTGAACCGATTTTCTCCGAATTTGGCAGTATTCCTTCGAGTAATAAGAAACCTCTTTCTGCCGAATTTCCCACTGATCGGATATAAAATAACATTTTTACAGCGCTTACATGTCAAATCGGGGGTAACATATATATGGGGGATATATCTAAATCTGAACCGATTTCTTCCAAATTTAAAAGTGTATATTCATATAATAGGAAACCTCTTTTAGCCAAACTTCATACTGATCGGATATAAAATACAGTTTTTACAGCACTTACATGTCAAATCGGTGGTAACATATATATGTGGGCTATATCTAAATCTGAACCGATTTTCTCCGAATTTGGCAGTATTCCTTCATGTAATAAGAAAACTCTTTTTGCCGAATTTCGCACTGATCGGATATAAAATACAGTTTCTACAGCGCTTATATGTCAAATCGGGGGTTACATATATATGGGGGCTATATCCAAATCTAAACTGATTTTCTCCGAATTTGGCAGTATTCCTTCATGTAATAAGAAACCTCTTTCTGCCGAATTTCACACTGATCGGTTATAAAATAATTTTTTTAAGGCGCTTACATGTGAAATCGGGGGTAACGTATATATGGGGGCTATATCTAAATCTGAACCGATTTCTTTCAAATTTAACAGTGTTCATTCATATAATAAGAGACATCTTTCTGCTGAATTTCATACTGATCGGTTACAAAATACATTTTTAAGACGCTTACATGTGAAATCGGGGGTAACGTACATATGGTGGCTATATCTAATCTGAACCGATTTCTTTCAAACTTAACGGTGTTCATTCATATAATAAGAGACCTCTTTCTGCTGAATTTCATACTGATCGGATATAAAATAAAGTTTTTACAGCGCTTACATGTCAAATCAGGGGTAACATATATATGGGGGCTATATCCAAATCTGAACCGATTTTAACCAAATTAAATAGGGATCGTCCTTGGGCCAAAAAAAAGATATGTGTAAAGTTTCGTCAAGATCGGGACATAATTTCGACCTGTACTTTGATTACAAAAATACATCTACAGACAGACAGACGGACAGACAGACGGACATAGCTAAATCGACTCAGAAAGTGATTACAAGTCGATCGGTATAATAAACAATGGATCTATCTCTTCTCCTTTTGGGTGTTACAAACAAATGCACAAAGTCATAATACCCTGTACCACAGTGTGGTGTAGGGTATAAAAACCCAACGATTTCCCTTATAAACTATGAAAAATAATGAAATCACAAAATAGGCAGAATCACTCCAATAAAAAACTAATTAGATTTCTCACACTTTTAAGTAAAAATGCTATTACTTAGAAACGGAAGACAACAGATGTTTCATATATCTATGTCGGTGTTTTGGTGGTGAATTTCGCATATATCTAGGATTTCCTAGTCAATTCCTTTAAGAAAAGCTCTAATTCGTATACATCCACAAATGCGTTTTTAAAATATGACTAATGCAATATCTCAGGATTTTTTTTATCAATATTTTTTTAAAAAAGAAGGGGGCTGAACACCTTCTTAAAATTTTCTGCATTTGTTTAGAATATATGGGGCTACATAACTATATTTTTCACAGAATTTTAAGTTGGTGTCATTGATGTGAAAAATGCAAATTAAATGGGTAAAATGCAATTTTAAATTAAAGCCGCGAATACGAATAACTAATATAAAAAGATCAACTTACAACCTTTAAAATGAGCTTTCTTTTTTAAAAATCCGTCCATGCGTTCCTAAATTACATAACTCGAAACGTTCGCCTTTTGAGAATATATTCCTATTTTCTCAGATTTCAAATGCTGGGACAATTTTTATTGCCAACTATAAAATGTTTTATTTTGAGCAGAGAATCGATATGCCAATTTATTTTGAAACCGGGAATGGTGACCCAAAAAGGTGAAATTTTGTACAGTGTAATGTTTTTATAGGACCCATAGTATATTAAAAAATGGGTGTTGTTGTCGCGCCCTTTTTGGTACCTCCCAAACAAAATAGCCAAAATAAAAAATATGAAAATTTTTTCTGAATTTCCCAATTTTTACAATATGGGTAAAATTTTATATATTTATTCATAGACTTTTGGCAAAAAACATTGTTTTCTTCGTTGGATTTTATCTTTAAAACCAGTAAGGAAAGGCTAAAGTCGGGCGGGGCCGACTGTATAATACCCTGCACCACTCTCGTAATATTGAATAACTCTGATATATAAATTTTGTAATTCATGTATAAATTGTTTACATAAATTTACTTTTGAGACATTTTATACTTAAATAATACCCTGTACCACAGTGTGGTGTAGGGTATAAAAACGATTGGATCTAAAGAGCCAAATCGGACGAAACATATATATGGGAGCTATAGCTAAATCTTAACCGATTTTCTTTAAATTCGGCAATGTTGGTTCATAGATCAAGAAACTCTACCATTCTAAATTTCAAAACGATTGGATGTAAAATGCAGCTTCTATAGGACTAAAGGGCCAAATCGGACGAAACATATATATGGGAGCTATAGCTAAATCTTAACCGATTTTCTTCAAATTCGGCAACGTTGGTTCATGGATCAAGAAACTCTACCATTCTAAATTTCAAAACGATTGGATGTAAAATACAGCTTTTATGGGACTAAAGGGCCAAATTGGACGAAACATATATATGGGAGCTATAGCTAAATCTTAACCGATTTCTTCAAATTCGGTAGTGTTGGTTCATGGATCAAGAAACTCTACCATTCTAAATTTCAAAACGATTGGATGTAAAATACAGCTTCTACAAGACTAAAGAGCAAAATCGGACGAAACATATATATGGGAGCTATAGCTAAATCTTAACCGATTTTCTTCAAATTCGGTAGTGTTGCTTCATGGATCAAGAAACTCTACCATTCTAAATTTCAAAACAAAATAGCCAAATAAAATATATGAACATTTTTTCTGAATTTTCCAATTTTTACAATATGGGTCAAATTTTATATATTTATTCATAGACTTTTTGCAAAAAACATTGTTTTCTTCGTTGGATGTTATCTTTCAAAAAATGGAACAAACAAAATGTTTCCGATATTTCTCTATTTTTTATGGTTTTTCATGCCAACAAAAACTTTTTTTTTTGGAAAAATATAAACTTTTTTCTAATAGTTTTTTAACGACAGTTACTTAACTTCTGTTAAATTTTTAGGAATTGTAATTCATAATATTTATACATTTGTTGCAGCAAAATCAGACTAGTCGTTCTCGAGTTATGTCAAACAAAAGACTCCCAAACGTGACAAATTCACCTCTATGATACTTACTAACTTCAAAGTGATATATCTCGACCCCTAGACGTGACCCAGCAAAACGTCGGGACACATTTAATTTTATTTGTGTCCGATATAACTTTACCCAGTAGTCAGAACCCCCCCCGATCACAAACCCCTTCCATTTGTCCCACTGTGAAGTTTTGAGCGGGATTTTAAGGAGTGAACGGGAGTGTTGGTTTGTTTTGGGAGAAATACTTCCTGAAGTGTCTCCTTTAACTTCTTCCTTGACATGAAACATCTATTCCTAAGCCTTATGTACTAAAATGGTCCTTAAATTGAATAACGCTTTGTTTACCCAGCATACTTTGTGGCTAAATATCTCGAAAACGAAATGTCACAGGAAAAAAGTGGTTACCGACATTCTATGTAGAACGTAAAAATTATGCGGGTTATCTTGTTTTCATCGAGGATACAGTTTGGTGCACACACTGTGTCGTACGCTCTTAGATATACATATATTTCAAATCTCTTATCAGGTCTTCAATATGCGTTAATCATGTATTTACTGGGATATTCAACGCATTGGAATATTGTAAATTCCAAATGCTAAAATATGACTATAACATAAATTCTGTCATCCGGTCTAACGTAACATTTATTAAATGTATATCAAGCAAATTCTCATAACCCACATTATTGCCATGATTTTCAAACCACATTTCCGCATTGTTGTGGCTATCCGCAAATTTATGATGAATATTTTAATGACATTCAATTAATTATTTAATTAATTTACAAAAGAGAAAAATCACATAACTTTTTTATTTGCCGTTTGTTCTTTTGTTTGCCGATAAGCCAATAAATATTGCATTAAATTTAACTTTTTTTACGATTTAAAACCAAAAACAATGAACAACAAAATTAAAAAAGCTTTGTGAGTAAAAAACAAAATCGAACAAAAAGATTAATGAAAACTGTTTCTGTAAAATCAATGAAATTAGCAAAAACAGTTGTATGTTCATGATTTATTTATCTCTGCAATAATGGCGGAGGAAAAAAACGTAAATAAAATATGAATACTTTTTCTCTAGAATAATTTGAAAGCATTTTGGAAAGATGAAGAGAAGCTGAGTGCTTCTCCTTACGCAGCAAAATAAAAAATATTTTTTTACATGAGCTATACGAAAAGGATGACCTCTTAAATATGTAATGTTAAGGACACATGGCCTTTAATTGTATTACATCCTTATCATACACATCTCTTGTTCTATTGTAAACTATCTTTGATTCTAAGCCAATTGAAGTTTTTGCGTAAAAATAACGAAAAGAATTTACTGTGCAATTATTTTCTCAAAAGTAAAATTGTGCATTGTGTTTTTTTAGTTGATTTTGTAAAAGAAATTGGTGCATTTTTGTGCTTTGATTAATTGTCTTTAAGTGATTTCCTTTAAGGCAACTGTGAGAGAAATTTGCTCTACTTATTTTTAATCAAAATATATTTGCTGTTTTTTTTTTTTTAATTTTATTTATTTTTTAATTGGTGCAGGTGGTGCTCTTTGCTTATTCTTTTTTTTTGTGGTGGTGAAGAAGATAGAAATTTTAAGTGAATATTTTGAAATAAATCGATAAACAAATAATTGAGGGATTAACGAAAAAAGGGACAAGAATAATATCATATATAGAACGCCGCTATTTTAAAACCGATTACATACCTTGGCCGGAGTTGATGAATCTCCACTCACCCTGTGACCGCCTAAGTTATTGACGACACATGTAAATGTGGCATCACGTCCCTGAGCCACGGTGACATTTTCCAGTGGTATAACAAAATCCGGCTCGAATGCACTGACTGAGGATTGTTGCGATGACAGCGAGGACGACGAGGATGAAGAGGCGGACGATGCCATTGAATGTGGCCCCGCAGAACCACGACGTGTTGAGTACGATGACGAGGTGATGTGAGAGTAAATTTTGTTGGAAATGCAAAAATCTTTGATTTCATACATTTTTTTGAGATTTGATAACAACAAGAACGAAAAGTGTTTAGTTTTATAAGTAAAAGCATTTGTTTTGTAAAAATAAATATAAATCAATAATGGATATGCATTTTGGGCTATTGGTAAGTGATGTGTGGTTTAGGAGGAAACAATAATCAATAACCAGATTTTATATAGCGGATTTCAATATTTATAATTATTAGAATTATGAGGTTATAGCATTTGTTTGTAATAAACCCATGCATGGTCTCCCCAAAGGAAAAACAAGCATCATAAAAATTGACTTAATGTAAGGACGCTCTAGGCAAATAAATAAAGCAAAATATATATTTTTCCCGTTCTAAAAAAATTCTCGTAGTTTGGCAAAAAATTAAGAAAAAACCTTTTATATAAATTAATAATTTTTTTAGCCGATCTGTCCCTTTGTCCTGCTAGTCGAGATATGAACCGATCCTAACGAAAAATTTCCCTGATATTTTTTGTCATTCAATCAATTTGTTATGTTGTAACACTGTTTTTAAATATCGAGATTCTGGTTTTGCATATGAGTTAGTGGTCCCAGAAGGAGTGGTACAATCAAATTTAGCATTAGGGAGAATATACTAAAATTATAGGGACTACCTATGCAACAAAAATTTGATTTGTGTCCGAGAAAATTATAGGGACTACCTATACAACAAAAATTTGTTTTGTGTCCGAGTCCTAAAAAAATTGTTGTATAGATTGAGGCATACTAATTTATTTAACAAACAACCAAAATTATGTTAAAGTTTCTTAAATTTTTTTAAATTCTAATTTTAATGGAAGTTTCGTTTAGTATTTGCAACATACATAGAGCCGGGGTAATCATTAAATTAAAGAAAATAAATTCACGTAGAGACAGTGGTTTAGTTTAAAACAATTAGAAAAAACGTAAAAAAATAAAAAATCGCAAACAATTTTTTTGGGAGTAATTCCATGTGAAGTGATCACATAAATTTTGGATCTTTTCTCAGATTTTGATGAAAATTTCCTGAAACATATGTACTTTGAAGGTTGCAGAATAAGAATGAGGATTAAACAAAAACCTGTAAGGAAAGGCTTAAGTCGGGCCGACTATATAATACCATACACCACTCTCGTAATATTGAATAACACTGAAATAAAAATATTACATAAATTTACTTTTGGGACATTTTATATAATTCAACGTTCATCCATGGACCATGAAACTCTACCATACTAAATTTCAAAACACTTGGATGTAAAATACAGCTTCTACAGGACTAAAGAGCCAAATCGGATGAAACATATAACTGGTTTTCCAATAGGGATGATATGATTTTGAAGTGACGTTTCGGCCATTTGATATATATTACGATCTGTCATTTGTTTTTCATTGTATTCAGTAGTGTTAACAATTTCATCATGGAGAGATATACGCAAGTATACAACAAATTATATTTTTTTATAATAACCGTTCTCCTATTGCAACTTTTCGTGCAATAGGTCGAGTGGAAAGTGTTTTTTTAAATCCAAAAAAAAAACACTTTCCAGTCTACCTACGACCTTGACACCAATGAGCAATATTTTAGCTATCGTTAAGAGCTAAAATATTAGTGGACGATTGCCACCGTGTGCCACACAGCAAATGAAACAATTGAATTGTTGCGAGAAAATTTTGGAGATTTGGTTATTTCAAGAAATTGTGATATTGAAAGGCCCCCAAGAAGTTGTGATTTAACACCATTATACTATTTCTTGTGGGGTTATTTGAAGTCAAATTGGGTTCATCGAATTCCTTCCTGCAGAAGAAGTCGTGGAGGCCATTTGAATGACGTTTCATTTAGAACTTAATTGTATCGATTGTACTTCTCATTAAATAACAAACATTTGAATTTCCTTAACAATAAGAATGTTTTTTTTAAAGAAATGATATCACTCTTATTGGAAAATCATATCACTATTATTGTATGTGGGAGCTATAGCTAAATCTGAACAGATTTTCAGCAAAATTAGCAATGTTTGGCTGTGGATGAAGAAACTCAACCATGCTAAATTTCAAAACAATTGGATGTTAGATACAGCTTCTATAGCGCTTAAGGACAAACATATATATGGGAGCTATAGCTAAATCTTAACCGATTTTCTTCAAAATAGGCAATGTTGGTCCATGGATCAAGAAACTCTACCATTCTAAATTTCAAAACGTTTGGATGTAAAATACAGCTTCTACAGTACTAAAGGGCAAAATCGGACGAAAGATATATATGGGAGCTATATCTATCGACTCAGCTAGTGATTCTGAGTCGACCGGTATACTTTAAGGTGGGTCTAGCTATAGTATTTTCAGATGTTACAAACATCTGCCATGAAACAAACTTATACCACCCTGTACCACAGTTTGGTGTAGGGTATAAAAATCAGTGTGGTGTAGGGCATAGGGTATAAAATTCACGTGTAGGGTCTACAAATCACGGTATAAAAAGACAGTTATTTAGTTTACATAATTAGGAAGAACCATACAAAATATAAAAAATCGCATAAAATGTGTATGTGAGTAAATCCATGTATAGTCTTCACACAAATTTTGATGAAATTTTCCAGATATGTTCTTTGAATGTTGCAGAATAAGAATCCATATTTAAAAAAAATGAGTTATGGCCGTATGAAAATTTTGGTAATTTTTTTTAATTCTCTAACATTGGCCAGAGAAGAATTTTTGTTTTGTTTTTTATATTGTCAATAATACCTCCAGAAAGTTTCATGATGGGGACTCTTCATCTTATTGAGAAGAGAAGTCATATGCGGAAAATTACATCAAAATCGAAAGAAAAGAGCCAAAATTTGTGTGAACACTTTATATGGAATTACTCAGAAATCGAAAAAAGTTCAAATGTCTCATTCATTTTTATTTTTTTTCTCAAGAAGATGAAGAGTTCCCATCATGAAACTTTCTGGATGTATCATTGACAATATAACCTAAAATAAAAAACATAAAAGGAGTTTTCTTTCTTACAATTTAATTTATTTTTTTGGAAATTTTTTAAAAATACCGTGCAATTTTTTTAAGTGTACAAAAAACTACTACTACTGCTACCAAAATTTTCATACGGCCATAAATCATTTTTTGTTTCAATTTTGTTTTAAAAAAATCTGGAAAATTTCATCAAAATCTGAGAAAAGAGACAAAATTTGTGTGATCACTTCACATGGAATTAATCTTGTTCCTTTTTTTAAGCCTAGCTTTCTAACTAAGAAAACAATGCCGATTCGAAAAAAATCTATTGATAAATGTATAAATTATGACCCATATTGTAAAAGTAAGAAAAACTCAAAAAATATTTTTTCAAATATTTTTAATTTGGCCATTTTGTTTGGGAGGTACCAAAAGGGGCGTGGAAATTTTTTTTCTATTTCTTATGGTTTTTTTGAGCCAACAAAAAACATTTTTTTGGAAAAAAAAAATCTAATTCTTTCTAATATTTGTAGCGACTGTCTAGCTGGACACCTTCTTAGTTTTAAGTCAAATGAATTGTTAAATATGACTCTATCTTTATAACGAAGAAAGAAAAAAGAATGAATTGAATTCTTGTCATCCCGGTGTCCAGTCTAGCTGCTGCTTGCCTCTATGTTGCACTCCTGCAACGGGTTGGGATGTCTAGCTGGACACGCTGTTAGTTTTAAGTCAAATAGTTGTTAAATACAACTCTAAAGACAATCTATTTCCACGTTGAAGTGCCATTATTAAATTTTTTAGGAATTTTTTCTAATTTTTTGCAAAATCGGAGTAGTCGCTCTCGAGTTATGTCAAACAATAGACCTCCAAACGTGGCAAATCCCCTACATGATACTTACTAACTTCAAATCAATATATCTCGATTTCTAGACGTGACCCAGCGAAACGCCGAGACACGTATAACTTTTTTTGACCAATAAACTTTTCCCGGTAGTCATAACCCCCGTCGATTTTGCCTGTCGCATAGTGTAATCGATGGGTCTATCTCATCTTCCTTTGGGTGTTACAAACAAATACACAAAGTTGTAATACTGTACCACAATGCGGTGCAGTGTATAAAATCCTCTAAAACCACACTTTACTCACGGCTAATTTTAAATGAAAATCGTAACAAATTTAAATGTTGCAACACATTGAACAAATGTATGGAATATGGGTTTGTGATTTGAAATATATAATTATGTAAATTTTGCAACCCAAAATAAACAGAAAATCATAACGAACGAACGTCCATTGATTTACTTTGGGAACTCAAATACAAAGAACACACTTCCGTGTCTGTTCAACAACAAGCAACAAGAATGTCTCGAAGGATAGCTCACCTATGCAATTGCACAAAAGGAATATCACCAGAAAATTCCATCGAATGATATTGAAATGGGCATTTATGATTTGCTTTAAATTCACAAGAATTTGCTGCTGCCGTTGTGGGGGTTTTCGATGAGATGATGGTGTTGATGCGGATGATGACGTCACAGCCGACGACTGGTGCAAATGTCGTCTGGGCCTGTAAGACAACTCCTGCTGCCTTTGCAGCAGCAAATGATATTGCTGCTGCTGCTGCTGCTGTTGATGTTGTTGATGCGGATGATACTGTTGGGATCGGCCTTCCAATGGCCTTTGTCTGGGCTGAACCGGGAGCTGTTGGTGGTGGTGGTTGTGCTTGAGAGTGCTGTGTTGGCTGTGGTGCTGACTGGGAAATTGCTGTTGCATGTTTATCATCTTAACGAATTTAAGAGCATCTCTTGCGTCCTCTTCCAATGGGAGTTGTTGATAAAAGTTTGGCGCTGTAATAGAAAGCAAAAAAAAACTGACATTTTTAAAATGGACTACTAACACATAATAATAGTAAATGTTTTAACTTTGTTTTCATTAGTTTTTATTGTTTTGATTGCTGTTTTCTCTTTTTTTAAACAAAATGCATTTAATATTTGTTTTTCATTCGGTGTTTTTATTTTTTATCGCCGCCATCATTGTGTTTGCCGCACCGCTCTGCGCTCCTTCGTCCTGTGTGCGCGCGCTTAATTAATGGATGACATTTGCAATAAAAAAGTTCATTTCGTTTGTTTTCGGACTTTCGTCCCCGGCATTTTCATTTTAATTGCATTTGTTTTTTTTTGTTGCTGTTTTTTTACCACCACAAAATGTTGTTAAAATAATAAATTTTATTTTGCATTTGTTCGGTACACATAACATTGTTAAAAGACAAAGTTTGAATAACATTCGGAGAGTGGCTCTCAGGGATGTGGACATTTGCTAAATGTTTGTATTAAATGTTGTTATTTTAGGAAGGGGGGGTTGGAAAGGATATAGCGGGTTGCGTAGAGTAACGGGGATGGTACGAACGACCTTGTTGTTGTTAAAACTATACTTGCAGTTGAATAGATGTAGACATATGTAGAAGGCAATGGCTTGCGATTAGCTAGATATTACGAATATTAGGGTGACCATGGGGCCGGTAATGTTATACTTTATAACTTCATACGTACAATTGCCTTTTTGATACATTCTGAAGTACATTTCTGTCCAAAGAGGGTTTTATATACGAGAGTTGCGTCAATAATTCCCAGACTTTTGGAATTTCCGCCTATTAACTAAGGCGCTATTTGTCTCCTATCAAAATGTTATTAAGCAATGTCATTTAGATTGTGTTTGACAGCCATTAATAGCAGCATATTTTACTAACAGATACTTTAAGACTTTGTGGGCATTTCCGCGACTTTTAAGGCACTGGATGCACGATATATTCAAAAAACCATTGGGTTGCCATTAAAGTGTATTGTGATTTTTCACACGGAATCTTTCTGTCCAATATGTACATCACCCAAAAAAATCTAGCGATTTCCACGACTTTTGGTATATAATTATTTTTGGAGAGGGATTTTGAAGAGTAAGGGGGTGAATGGGGGAGTCGGATATTTTGTGAGAAATTCATCTTGAAGAGTTTCCTTTATTTCATTCTTTGACATAGAACTTATATTCCGAAGCTTTCTATTCCAGACTTGTCTCTGAATTTACTAACCCTTCCTTTACCCAGCAAGCTTTGTGGATAAACACGATATATTTCAAAAAACCACTGTTTTGCATTAAAGTGCATTGTGGGGACCTATAGTGATTTTTTTATATTAAATCTTTTTATCGAATACACCATCCAAAAAATCCACCAATTTCTACGATTTTTGATGTATCATTAATTTTCGAGTGGGATTTTCGGGGGTAAGGGTGTGAGCGGTGGTGTCGGATGTTTTGGGAGAAATACTTCTAGGAATGTGTCCTTTATTTTGTTCTTTGACATGCAACATATATTTCGAAGCCTTCTATACTAAAGGTGCATTTATTAACACCTTTGTTTACCCATAAAATTTTTGGATAAATATATCGAAAACGCGATGCCACAGGAAAAAACTGTTAATGCCATTTGATTTATCCGGTCGAAATTATAAGGGGTCAGTTGTTTTCATCAGGCATACATTTGTAAAGTGATTATTGCACATACAGTGTTATTAATTAAGCCAACATGACTAAAGTTATTATTTTTGGGTCTACTTTCACGTCCAATTATCAGAATTGTGTCCCAAAATCATGTGTTGTACTGTGTTCCATATTGAAAACAAGTAAGAAATTCCAGTCGCGTAAACCGACTAAGTATACAATCACTTTGTGAGGAATGTAAATATGCACTGGTATATGTACTAATATTATGAACTTTTTAATTCTGGTACACGGGGCAAAATCGCCTTTTTTGATATGTTTGAATCGAAAGAAAATATATTTGGAACACAAATTTTTAAATATTATATATTTCTTAGCAAATAAATTTTATTTGAAAATAAATAAAATATATTTGGAACGCATATATTAATATATTACAACAAATTATATTTGCAAACTAAATTTCTCAAATAAAATATGTGTTTAAATACAAATAAAATTATTATGTAGGAATTTTTCCAAATATATTTTATTTAAAAAATATTTCCAAAACTTTTGCTTTGTTTTTCATATTTCAGTTTCAATTTTTCTTGGGTTTCGAATTGTACCTTCCAGTTATGATACGATATGCAGCATTACCTTCTGTTTTAAATCAATCATTTCAAATTTCTGAGTATTCCAAGCCATCATTAGATGTCAATCCTCTAAGTACTTTATATTGATCCAAGATTATATGATTTCAATTATTATTTTTTACGAACATTAATAATTTCTAAAAATTTAACTTTGAATTACTGAAAAATTTTACACAATTTATGTATTTTATGAATACTTAAATGCAAATACATATTTGTTTCGGAAATATTGGTCCCAAATAAAATCATATTGGAATGTAAACAAATATTTGTTTAGAACAACATCTTCCCAAATACACAATTTTTGTGTGTATTTACATATAAGTATTCATAAAATACATAAATTGTGTTAAATTTTTCATTAAATCAAAGTTAAATTTTTAGAAATTTTTAATGTTCGTAAAAGTAAAAATGATTGAAATCGTATAATCTTGGATCAATATAAAGTACTTAGAGGATTGACAATACTCTTGCAATACTCAGAAATTTGAAATTATTGATTTAAAAAATAAGTTTATACTGCATATGGTATCATAACTGGGAGGTACAATTCGAAACTAAGGAAAAATTGAAACTGAAATTCGAAAAAGTCAGCAAAAGTTTTGGAAATCTTTTTTAAATAAAATATATTTGGAAAAATTCCTAAATAATAATTTTATTTGTATTTAAACACATATTTTATATTTTCTATTTTTTTTTTTTGCAAAATATATAATATTTAAAAATTTGTGTTCCAAATATATTATCTTTCTGTTCAAGCATATCAAAAAAGGCTATTTTGCCACGTGTATGCACGGGTTTCGCGATATAAGGTTTTAACATTTTGTACAAAATGGTACGTTTGTGTGGCAGGTACCACAAGGGAAGTGATAATAACTCCCATTTCGACAGACTATACTTTTTTTTTTTATTCGTTGTTTTATACAATATTTGTGTTTAGTGTCTCAGCGCCTTTAAGGCTTTATAGAGGCTATATGGCAACTAAAACAAGATTATAAACTAGTTAACATCTTATGTTGTGAAATTTAAATTATAATCAATATTAGAGAGATTAACAAAATAAAACTTATATGCAAGTTAAGAGATTTTAAGTTTAAGAGATTTCTAAATTTTGCAAAAGAAAATTTTTTAAAGAACGTTTGAAGGTAGCAACAGCGGATATATTTCTCAAACTTGAAGGTAATTTATTATATTCATTTGGTCCAGCAAAGCCAATACGCTGCTTCGTCAGATCTAGACGGCATCGTGAAACCTCAATATGATCTGCTTGTCTAGTATTTCTGCCAGTTACCGTTCCGTTTTGTCTGAATGTAATGGTTGTGGATCCAATGCCTCTTAATGCTTTGAACATATACATCAGTAATTGTTGTTTGTATAATCCTTTAACCGGTAATATATTCTTTGCTTTATATTTATATAATTCAAGTGTTGGATACCTTAGGGGTAGGTTGTAGACTAACTTAAGTGCTTTATTTTGGGCGGACTGCAATGACTTCAGTTTATTATTTGTTCTGAAACCATATATAATGGGGAGGTACGTCAAATGACTATGTACAAGTGACTGATAAATCAATTCTTTAGTTTCAGTACTTAGCTTCTTCTTAAATGTATACAGAATTCCGGTTGCAGCTGAGATTTTGTTTCTTAGTACACCAATGTGAGTATCCCATTCAGCGACTGCCGTACCATCAACGTTAATAGACATATCGTGGTTTCTGTTACCATGTGGCTGGAATTTTACAAATTTTGTCTTTTTCGCATTCAGAATTAATTTGTCGAGACGAGCAAATTCTACTAAAATGGCTGCATCATATTCGATCTGGGTTTGCAAATTTTGTTCATATTTGTAACTGTAGAAAAGACACACGTCATCAGCAAACAAAAATAACTTGCCATAGAATTTAATATGCTTTAGATCATTAATGTAAATTTTGAACAGAAGCGGACCAAGCACACTCCCCTGTGGAACACCATAATTAACTGGCAACAATTGTACAATTGTTGTCTTCTATGCAAATAATCTTCAAGTAGTGTTAGAGTATCATCTAGTAAGCCAATGTTTTTGAGTTTTTTAGCCAAAATCGTATGATCAACTAGGTCAAACGCTTTAGAAAAATCGAAGAAAACGCCTGCTACCCCTTTAGAACCAGAGTCAATTTTACAGCAAATATACTCGATGACATTTACTACTGCTTCCTCCGTTCCAGATCCTTTCCTAAAGCCATATTGCTGTTCATACATAATATTATTAGCTTGTACATATTCAGACAATTGCTCGTAAATTAGTTTTTCGAAAATCTTGTCGATGATTGATAGAACTGATATAGGTCTAAAATCAGACACATTCTGCGAATTAATTGTCTTCGGTATTGGCAAAATTTTGTGAATTTTAAGCACATCGGGACATTTTTTGTCAGTGATCATATTATTAAACATGTTAACAAGCAGTTTAGTTACAATCGGCTTCTTTAGAAACAACATTTTCGGTGATATATTATAAAAGCCACAACTTTTGTTCCACATTAGCGAGTCCAGAATATTTTCAACTTTTATTGCATCAACTTGCAGTAAGTTAAAATGACAGGGTTCAGGAATTAATGTTGAAAACATGTTGATGTCATCATTGGAATAAGCTGGTAGATTGTTTTTCAGTTTATTTACAGAATCAGAAAAATAACTGTTAAAAATTAAAGTTTTTGTATCATCATTCAAAATACTCGTGCCGTCCTCTGTAAATATTTCCTTCTTTGATTTGTTGCAACGTCCAAGCTGTCTGTTTAAAAAATGCCACGTTTTCTTAACATCTCCTTTGCAAGACTTTAAATTATACATGTAGAAATTCTCCATCAGATTCTTGCTACAAGCTTTTATAATTCTGCTAATTCTTCGCAATTGTTTTGTCAGTAAGCTCTTTTCATGACTTTTACGTCTTTGTTTAAGCAGTTTATTATACCCTACACCACACTGTGGTACAGGGTATTATAAGTTTGTTTCACGGCAGATGTTTGTAACACCTTAAAATAACACAGCTAGACCCACCTTAAAGTATACCGATCGACTCAGAATCACTAGCTGAGTCGATTTAACGATGTCCGTCCGTCCGTCCGTCCGTCCGTCTGTCCATGTAAAGTTGTTCGTCGACTACAGGTCGCAATTTCACTCCGATCGTTCTGAAATTTTGCAGTTTAGAGTATTTCGCGGCTGTTAAGATCGCTATTGAATTTTGTTGAAATCGGTTCAGATTTAGATATAGCTCCCATATATATCTTTCGTCCGATTTGGCCCTTTAGTCCTATAGAAGCTGTATTTTACATCCGATCGTTTTGAAATTTAGAATGGTAGAGTTTCTTGATCCATGAACCAACACTGCTGAATTTGAAGAAAATCGGTTAAGATTTAGCTATAGATCCCATATATATGTTTCGTCCGATTTGGCCCTTTAGTCCTATAGAAGCTGTATTTTACATCCGATCGTTTTGAAATTTAGAATGGTAGAGTTTCTTGATCCATGAACCAACATTGCCGAACTTGAAGAAAATCGGTTCAGATTTAGATATAGCTCCCATATATATCTTTCGTCCGATTTGGTCCTTTAGTCCTATAGAAGCTGTATTTTACATCCGATCGTTTTGAAATTTAGAATGGCAGAGTTTCTTGATCCATGAACCAACATTGCCGAATTTGAAGAAAATCGGTTAAGATTTAGATATAGCTCCCATATATATGTTTCGTCCGATTTGGTCCTTTAGTCCTATAGAAGCTGTATTTTACATCCGATCGTTTTGAAATTTAGAATGGCAGAGTTTCTTGATCCATGAACCAACATTGCCGAACTTGAAGAAAATCGGTGCAGATTTAGATATAGTTCCAATATATATCTTTCGTCCGATTTGGTCCTTTAGTTCTATAGAAGTTGTATTTTACATCCGATCGTTTTGAAATTTAGAATGGTAGAGTTTCTTGATCCATGAACCAACATTGCCAAATTTGAAGAAAATCGGTTAAGATTTAGCTATAGCTCCCATATATATGTTTCGTCCAATTTGGCCCTTTAGTCCTATAGAAGCTGTATTTTACATCCGATCGTTTTGAAATTTAGATTGGTAGAGTTTCTTGATCCATGAACCAACATTGCCGAACTTGAAGAAAATCGGTTCAGATTTAGATATAGCTCCCATATATATGTTTCGTCCGATTTGGCCCTTTAGTCCTATAAAAGCTGTATTTTACATCCAATCGTTTTGAAATTTAAAATGGTAGAGTTTCTTGATCCATGGACCAACATTGCCGAATTTGAAGAAAATCGGTGCAGATTTAGCTATAGCTCCCATATATATGTTTCGTCCGATTTGGCCCTTTAGTCCTATAGAAGCTGTATTTTACATCCGATCGTTTTGAAATTTAGAATGGTAGAGTTTCTTGATCCATGAACCAACATTGCCGAATTTGAAGAAAATCGGTTAAGATTTAGCTATAGCTCCCAATATATGTTTCGTCCGATTTGGCCCTTTAGTCCTATAAAAGCTGTATTTTACGTCCAATCGTGTTGACATTTACAATGGTAGAGTTTCTTGATCCATGAACCAACACTACCGAATTTGAAGAAAATCGGTTATTAGCTATAGCTCCCATATATATGTTACATCCGATTGGCTCTTTAGATCCAATCGTTGTTATACCTAACACCACACTGTGGTACAGGGTATTATTTAAGTATAAAATGTCCTAAAAGTAAATTTATGTAAACAATTTATACATGAATTACAAAATTTATATATCAGAGTTATTCAATATTACGAGAGTGGTGTAGGGTATTATATAGTCGGCACCGCCCGACTTTAGCCTTTCCTTACTGGTTTTTGAACTCTATTAAAGCCAATAACTTATCTGTTATCCATGGAGATACATTTGAACGTACATCAACTGATTTATACGTTGTTGAAGTACATCGAAGTACTTACTATAAAAAAAATTACACTGTACAACATTTTAAGTATTTCTGGGCACTAGCATTGAAGTTATAGGCTGTTATCTTTTTTTACAAAATAGTACCTTTGTGTGGGAGGTACCGAAAGGATCTTATCAATAAAACCAATTTTTCACTAGATTGCAGGTACTATAAAACCATTACACTGTACACAAGGGTTTGTATGTTCTGATATTAAAGTTATAAGCTGTTGACTTTTGGTGCAAAAAAGGCAATTTCTGTGGGTGGTACCAAAGGGGCTTGCCAATAAGGCCCATTTTTCAGTGGACTATAGTTACTATAAAAGCATTACACTGTACACAATTTCAAGTATTTCTATGTACTGGTATTAATGTTATAAGCTGCTAACTTTTGATGCAAAATGGTCTATTTGTGTGGGAGGTACCAAAAGAGGCGCGGAAACTTCGCCCATTTTGCTCGAGGTGATAGCGACTAAAAAACTTATACTATGTGTGAAATTTCAGCAGATTCGAATAAGCAGTATAGAAGTTATTAATGAATCAATATTTAAAATAATGTCAACCCTTTGTGGGGGAGGTACTAGAAGGAGTGGACCAATATGGCCCATCTTCGAACTTAGCCGGAGATAGAGCAAAATATTATCGGATACAAAATTTGAAGTCAATCGGTTAATCCTTTCGAGAGTTATCGTGCGCACCAGCCAGCAGACAGACAGACGGACGGACGGGCATTGCTCAAATAACCTAAAATGACCCAAAACGGATTTCCGCCGAACATAATTGGAGTCTTAGGTCACTCCTTCGATGTGTTATACTTTTGGCTCGTAGCAAATGATATATAAACTCCTCTCTAAGGTGAGGGGATAAATATTACCACATACTAAATTTGAAGCCAATCGGTTACTCCTTTCAATCGGTTACTTCTATCGTGCGCACCAGCCAGCAGACAGACAGACGGACGGACTTTGCGCATTCGACTTATAACGACCCAAAACGGATATCCGCCAAACATAAACATTTTCCAACAAGAGGCGTCATTTTGGTATTCAAAGAAAAATAAAATTTGTTGAGATAAATGATCGGATGTTTATTTCGTAATAAAGAAGGAGGTAAGTCGTTAATAATGAAAAACAACATCAGCCAAATGGCCAACATCATGAAATTTTCCATAACCAAATCGCAAAGTGGCTGCCCTATGTCCTCGATAGCCTCACGAATTATATTTTTGAGGTCTTGAATCGACGCTGGGCTGTTGGCGTAGACCTTATCTTTCACGTGGCACCAAAGGAAGAAGTCGCAAGGTGTTAAATCACAAGATCTCGGTGGCCTATTGTGATCACCTCTTCGAGAGATAACACGGTCCGGAAACTTTTCCCGTAACAGAGCAATGATTTCGTTGCTTGTGTGGCACGTAGAGCCGTCTTGTTGAAAATAAACGTTGTCCAGATCAATACCATCCAACTCCGACCACAAAAAATCATTAAACATCTCTCGATAGCGCAATCCATTAACCGTAACTGTTGATCCAACCTCAATTTCGAAAAAGTAAAGTCCAATGACCCCGCCGGACCATAAACCGCACCAAACAGTCACACGTTGAGGATGGAGAGGCTTCTCAACAATAACTAGGTGGAAATAGGCCTCATCAGTCAAGATGATTCTGTACCGTTCGTATCGTTTAAAAGCTCTTGTTGGAAAACCCGTTACGTAGGTCACTTTTAGTCCGTAGAAAATTATATAAACCCTCGTATCACTAAAGTGAGGGTGAGGAGTTCGACTCAGCTTAACAATCTTTTATTAGCTGCCTCTTTGATATTAAAAACAAACACTTCTCGTTTACTTAAGAACTATAAAGTATTTATTTATTTATATTCAATTGTACTTGGCGTAGCGCTTTACAAACTATTTGTTATAATCGACGGGAAAGAACGAGTCCTTTAGGTACATCCCACACAAAGGGTTTAAAGGACTTAAAAATAAATTTATATACAACTTTCAAGAGTGGCACTGGATTTAGACCAACATTTGTAGAGCATAATGGGCTTGCTGTGATATAATATGTGCACAAATTTGGAAGGAATCATTTTAAGATCCCCCTCGACAGCCTCCTAGAAGATCTTGAAAATTGGTTTTTGGTCCATATATCGCCGCCTCTCTTGGCCTATCACATTTACGTTTTACACAAATCTGTAGCTCTAAAAGGAAATCAGATAGATTCATAACTAATTAAAATCTAAGTCCTTTCACGCTTATCCAGCTGCCTATCCATGTCTCATTGTGATCAAACACTTGCTCTAAATAAATAACCGTTCTTAATGAAAATCGAGACGTTTTCCCATCTAAAGGAGAAACACTTTGAATCAATATGAATACGAGTATACGATATTAATACATTTCGAAGCCACGAAGAATGAGTTGAAGCACTGGGCAGTGATGACTCACAAAACTGTGAGGAATACCGCAACAGTAGGATCAACTGCAAAGATACTGTGGGGTGACCGAAATTAAAAGAAAACAAGAAGTTTTCTGAAACTAAACAATATCGATATTAGTAAGATGATGAGTGCTCTAACGAGACACTCAAGCTTACAAGCACATCTTCATCGCATAGGACTAGCAGGAAAGGACGAATGCAGGGCATGCAGGGAAAACATCGAAACGATGGAACATTTTCTGTGTCACTGCCCGGCTTTCACACATGTAAGATCCCAACATTTCGGGTCCGACTTATTACAAGACTTGACTCATCTCAGACTGAAAGATACTGAGAAAATTCGTGTCTAGTACCGATTTTCTGTAACTCATGAGGTATAAAAAGATCATAAATACACGTGGCAAAATCGCATTTTTTGATATGTTTGAATCGAAAAAAAATATATTTGGAACACAAATTTTTAAATATTATATATTTCTGAGCAAATAAATTTTATTTGAAAATCAATAAAATATATTTGGAACTCGTATATTAATATGTTACAACATATAATATTTGCAAACTATATTTCTCAAGTAAAATATGTATTTGAATACAAATAAAATTATTGTTGAGGAATTGCTCCAAATATATTTTATTTAAAAATAAATTTCTCAGTTATGATACCTAATGCTGCATTAACTTATGTTTTAAATCAATCATTTAAAATTTCTGAGTATTCCAAGCCATCATTAGTTGTCAATCCTCCAAGTATATATTTCGATCCAAGATTATACGATTTTGTAAGGGAAGAAATCCTCAGGTTTGGTAATGTATTACCCTTACGAGAAGATTTCGCCTTATGATGTGGATTTATATAATTTATAGAATTATTATTTTTATTCCGAGACTGAATAAGGCTTTTATTTGCTCAGTATTCGTCTTCGGATTCTCTAGCTACAGTAGTCCTTTACGGTCTTCCTGAGTCGTAGAGATAATATGATTTATGTTAATTGTTTTTTTTATGCTAAGTGCCTGTTGTAATAAAACAGCGCTTTTCTTACTTAAACGTCTTTATTAGTTAACAGCTCGATCAGAGTGGGAAGATGATTATACATGTAAGTTACCAGCTAATGTTAACAAAAATCGGTTTCAACGTCTAGAGTTATTTTAATACACGTTACTTTTATAATGAGAGTAAATGGGAGTTGTAAAAACAATAGTTGTAAAAAATGAGAACAATCATGAGTCATAGAGCTTCAAATGTTTCATTATAGAGAGTAAATGATCAGACAAGAGTATAAAAATAATAGCCATAAACAAATGAGTATAATTACGAGCCACTGAGCTTTACAAGATTGTTTCTAGAGAGTAAATAATCGAGTAAGTGAGCACGTGAGAGTAATATTGAGTATTCAGTGTAATATTGAGTAAAGAGAGTACGTGTAATTGAGTGAAAGCAAAACACTGTAACCTAACAGAAGCTTTCGTCGTAATATAAAATGATAGCTTAACATAGCGTAATCAAATTAACAGTCAATGTAAACAAATGTAAATTTTAACATAGATGTGAACGAAATTGACTTAACATAATTATGAAACTTATAATAATAGTTATAATTAATAATATCAATGATAATGGAGGAAATTAGTCCGCTACAACCCCCCCCCCCTCTGTTGCATTAATCGCCACGATGATGCTACAGGATATTATTGGACACCTTTATTCAAGCGCAGAGATCTTCTCAATGTTGTAGGATGTGTGTTGGTTTGGTGTTGTTCTTGATGTCGATCGTGATGTTGTCGATGACTTTGTTCATGTTGTAGATTACGTTGTTCATGGTGTTGTGGGCGTTGTATGTGTTGTTGTTGACGCTGTTTGTTTTGTTGTTGATATGTTGTTCGTTGTTGCGGTATGTTGCCGATATCTTTGTTGTTAGATGGACGTCCTCGTTTACGTTTGAGATAAATAGGGTTTCCGGCCTCCCCCTCGTATGGAGTTAAGGCTGATGCGTGTAAAGTTGTTAGTGGTTTATTTGGTTCTGTTATTGTTGCGATTACGTAGCAATTGGAACCTTTCTTTTCAATTATTAGGTATGGGCCATCTCTACGAGGAGTGAATTTAGAGGTAATACCATCTTTAGCTTTACTTAAGATGTTCGTTGCTATTAAAACTTTATTGCCAATTTGAAAATCTGGTTGAACTTTCCGTTTAAGGTCAACATATTCTTTGTTTTTGTCTTGCAGTTTTATTTGTGATTCATTTGCAATTTCTAAAGTATCGGCTAATTTTAATAAATGCGGCGTTATTTGAGGAACAAAGTTTTCTGCCATGACAATTGCCTTCAAATCATAATGGACTTCTGTTGGTGTTCTAAGTTCTCTACCAAATGTCAAATAAGCAGGTGTATGCCCAGTGATGTCACATTTAGCCGTGTTCATCGCAAACCGTATGGTGGGTAACATTGCATTCCACTTCCTGTGGTCTTTTCCTACATAAATGGAAAGCTGAGTTTTTAAGTCCCGATTCTTTCTCTCCACCGGATTTGATTGTGGGTGATAAATCGGAGTAAATGTCTGTTTTATTCCAAGACAGTACGTCAATTTTTGCATTAATGCAGATACAAACTGAGTTCCGTTGTCGGTATGTATCCTACGAGGAACTCCATATCTTAATATTACCTCGTTTAATAAGGTTAGGGCACAATTTTCTGCAGTTTCTTCCTTCAAAGCAAATAATTCCACCCATCTACTACATATATCCTCCACTATTAATATCCATTGATATCCTTCCGGAGTCTTAGGCAAAGGGCCAAAAAGATCAACAGCAACTATTTCGAAACGTTTATTGCTGCTTAGTGTTTGCAATAGTCCGCAAGGCTTCATATTGGACGGTTTGTATCGCTTGCATTCATCACATGACTTCACGTACTTTGCTATATCGGTTCTTATTCCAGGCCAATAAAATAATGCACCAATTCGGCTTGTAGTCTTGTCTATACCGTAGTGTCCAGATATAGGATCTTTATGGTATTTAAACAGGATTTCGTCGCGTAGTGATCTAGGAAGAACCAATTGTCCATTTTCGGAATCTTGTTCGGAACAATATCTGTATAGAACACCGTCGACCATCATATAACCGCGATTTGTGTGTCTTATCACATTTTCGTCGTCCTTTTCAAATGAAGTTATAATTCTCTTCAAGTCTTCATCTCCAAGCTGGGCTTCACGAAACTCTTCAAGTCCTTTCCTAGGGAAATCTATATCAACTGCGTAGCACTGACAGGATTCGATGCACATTTCATTGTCGCATGGTGGTCTTGAAAGGGTGTCGGCTATCACATTCTGCTTCCCAGGAGTATAATTAAATTTTGAATTGTAGCTTTGTATTAGCAAAGACCATCTGGCTAATCGACCAGTTGGCGATTTTAAGGTAAAAAGCCATTTAAGTGGTTGGTGATCTGTCAATATAGTAACTTCTGACCCCTCTATATAGCCTCGAAACTTTTGAATTGCCCAAACTACAGCTAGTGCCTCACGCTCGGTTGTGGAATAGTTTCTTTCCGCTGGCAAAAGGAGGCGGCTGGCATATTCTATTGGGTGTTCATTTTCTTTCTCCCCCTGAAGTAACACAGCCCCGATCGCATAGTTGCTGGCGTCCGTCCTAATGAAAAAAGGGTCGTTTTCTTTAACTTGTTGTAAAATTGGTGGTGATGTCAACAACTGTTTCAATTTTTGGAACGATTTATTTTCTTCATTCGTCCATTTCCACACGGTATTCTTTTTTGTCAAATTTGATAATGGCTTTGCAATTTTCGCAAAATCTGGAATAAATCTTCGAAACCAGGAACATGTTTGAAGGAACGACATTAGCTGCTTTAGATTTTTAGGTATCGGTCGATTTAAAATAGCCGAAGATTTATCAGGGTCTATTTTAATTCCATCTTTAGTTAAAATGTGGCCTAGATACTTTACTTCTGGTTTGCCAAAGAAGCATTTTTCTTTATTTAGATGAAAGCCAATATTTTTTAGTTTTAGGAAAACCTGATTAAGGTCTTTAATGTGGGATTGAAAATCTTGGGAACATATAATTATATCGTCTAGATAAGCCAGTATAAGAATACTTGGAAGACTGGAGCGGAATTTGTCGATGATTCTTTGGAACGTTGCTGGAGCATTTTTGAGACCAAAGGGCATTCTGTTGAAAGCAAAAATTCCAAAAGGCGTTGTAAATGCAGTTTTTAGTTTGTCCTCACCCAACATCCTTATTTGCCAATATCCTGATTTAAGGTCCAATGTTGACATAAAAGGTGTTGTTTTAGCTGCATGCAAAAGATCTTCCATACGAGGCAGCGGATATGAATCCGTAACGGTTATGGCGTTCAATTTCCGATAATCGACACAGAATCTGATGGTATTATCTGTTTTGGGTATGAGTACGACAGGAAAAGCCCATGGGGATTCGACCTCTTCTATAATTCCTTCCGATAACATGGTATTAATTTCCGTTTTTAATTTTCCTTTCATTGCCGGTGAAATTCTGTATGGCGGATTTGAAATTGGTTCATTCGTACCAGTATTGATTTTGTGTTCTACACCTTTAATTGGACAGCTTATGTTTTCGAAAATATTTTCGTGCAAATTTAAAAAATTTATCAAATCATGTTTTTGAGCCGCATTCAAATGTGAATTTTCATCCTCACATACATTGAAATCAATTGCGTTAAGCTCAAAGGTTAATGGGCTACATGATTTTGGGTCTCTACGCGTTTTCTTTAGTGGAGGAAACAGATTGGTTTGATTTGGCATTTCAAAATCATTTGGTAAGGTATCCTCAAACATCTTAAACAAACCACCTGGTGAATATTCGTCTGGTTTTGAATACATTTCACCCAACGTTGGCGGTTGAGAATTTTCCGCATCATAGTTTGATTCAAACCAGGACATAAAGTCATCTATATTTGACGATGATTTTGGTTTGTCATCTTCAATATTACTATGTCTTATTATTACGTCCTTTACTTTGGACACCTTGGTTTTAAATGGAAATATTGCCTTTGGTTGGTCCTTAAAATACCAGCATCTTTGCGCTAAATCCATCACAATTCCGGCTTGCTCGAGGAAATCGATGCCTAGCAAGGTCCTGTTACTGGTGGCATTTGGAAGACATACAAATCTGATACGTTTCAGACGCTTTCCAATTATAATGTCCACTATTGTTGAACAAACTATTTCTTTTCGGGCAATACCGTCAGCCAAAGTGATTTCCGCATACACTTTTTGGAACATAACCTCTTTTTCAACTAATTTCATAAACAGATAGTGGCCAGCTATACTGGTTCTAGCAGCAGTATCCAAATAGGCTTCACCATTTAAGCCGTTTACATTTATTTCGACTGTGGGAACATTGTGGCCTACTACAGTTGTCTGAATGCTGTTGAAATTTAGTGTCTGAGGGCTTTCCAAAACATTTTTGTTGTTGCATGTAGGACAATTAGATCTATAGTAGCCTACAGCTCCACAACCATAGCAATTAATCTTATTTTCCTCTTGTTTTCCCTTTCTTTCGAGTTCGATACGCTTATAACAGACGTCTGCTGTGTGATTTCTTTTCCTGCAGTATGAACAACGAGCATCTGACCTTTCATTACTATTGTTTCCTTTGTTTACTGATTGCATTCTGTTCTCTTGTATTGAAAGTTCAATATCTCGAGCTTTGTACAGTAATTCCTGGAAGTTATTCACACTTTCACGAGGAATTTTTTCTCGGATTTGAACTGAAATTTGCGAAAAGATCATATTTATTACAGTGCTTTCTGGAAGCCTTTCCTTTAATTGGGCGAACAGACTTCTTTTTCTGCACACGAAACTATCTGTTGACTCATAGGGCCTTTGTTTATCTTGAAATATTTCCGAATAAATTCTCCAATCTGGTTTTGGCGGTGAAAATGCATTGCGAAGGAAATCAATGGCTTCATTGAACGTTTTGGCCTCATACTTTACACCTTGCCACCAAGAAGATGCGTAGCCTTCAAGCAATAATGGCAGGCTAAGAAGGGCCATTGAATCCGTTATATTTTCTGCCTGTTTGAAAACTAATATTGTAGCAATGAAATCTTCCACCTTAGAAGTATTTCGACCACCATTGAAACGGGCGCTGCAAGAGCTAAATGTCGATCGACTTTCCTGACGAGCAGTAAGATTTCCGAATAGGTTTGAAAATTGATTCAGATCCGTGATATTGAGACTAACTGGGACAGTATTTGCAGTCGAATTCGTGTTAGGATTCGAAGAACGTGACTTTTGACTAGACGCATTTTGAGTCGACGTTGAATTTTGTTTGCTAGTGGATGGAGCAGTAGAAGGAGTAGATGGAGGGACAGAAGAATGACTTGGAGGAACATTTTTATCAGCATCGTTAGCCGAATTGGGGATTGGACTCATCGCACTTAAAGAATTCATGGTTGTTCTGGGCATATTTTTCCGAGCGATTCTTAAATTTTCACAATTTCTCTGCAATTAAAAGAAAACCAATAAAAAATTGCAATATTTCTCAATGCTTATCGAACCACGAGTTACAACAACAGCTTATGGATCACGACTTTACCACAGCAAACTGAAGTACCTTTCGTTGGAATTTTACAACAACAACAATGTGGTCAGCGGAAAACGTGAAGATAACTGCAGTTTTTATTTAATTTTCGCCAAATTTGATGAGTTTTAAACCAAATTTTGCTTAATTTTCGTTGGGCGCCAATTGTAAGGGAAGAAATCCTCAGGTTTGGTAATTTATTACCCTTACGAGAAGATTTCGCCTTATGATGTGGATTTATATAATTTATAGAATTATTATTTTTATTCCGAGACTGAATAAGGCTTTTATTTGCTCAGTATTCGTCTTCGGATTCTCTAGCTACAGTGGTCCTTTACGGTCTTCCTGAGTCGTAGAGATAATATGATTTATGTTAATTGTGTTTTTTATGCTAAGTGCCTGTTGTAATAAAACAGCGCTTTTCTTACTTAAACGTCTTTATTAGTTAACAGCTCGATCAGAATGGGAAGATGATTATACATGTAAGTTACCAGCTAATGTTAACAAAAATCGGTTTCAACGTCTAGAGTTATTTTAATACACGTTACTTTTATAATGAGAGTAAATGAGAGTTGTAAAAACAATAGTTGTAAAAAATGAGAACAATCATGAGTCATAGAGCTTCAAATGTTTCATTATAGAGAGTAAATGATCAGACAAGAGTATAAAAATAATAGCCATAAACAAATGAGTATAATTACGAGCCACTGAGCTTTACAAGATTGATTCTAGAGAGACCTCGAGTGTTGACGTGTAGACGTGTCGTTGGACGGCTCTTGGAAAAACGTTCGTAAATCCCTTGGAGTGCCCTTGTTGTACTGCAGCAACGGCTTGATCGCTGACATTATTGCTTCCGCATGAGTACATTGTGAAGTTGGCATATTCCCTGTGTTGCTCGTGTTATAAATTGAATAAAATAACTTACTATCGCGCTAAATTTTTAATTGTTTGCGCATTAAAAACACTCAATTGGCAGAAAAAGATAAATAGTGTGTGGTGTTTATGTGAGATAAATAATAAACAAATCACATCAGCTGTTCCGTTCAAACAAAATACTGGTACCGAGCTGCATAAAACTGTATTCACTATACCGAACAGAGTTGCATTTTTTGGTACTCAAACTGTTTTGTCATATTTACACTGATCAAATTGTGTTTCAATAATAGGCGTGTTTTATTCACCAAGCAAATAATATGAGTAATCAAACACCGAAACGGTCAGCACAAAATCCGTTGTTGGCTAATGTCACAAAAACACCCAAGGTGTATAATACAGACTCTCCCAATCAAAAATTGATAACAATACTAAACAACAAAATACAGAGCCAAACCGAAGTTATAAAAAATATGATAATAGAAAGTGAGAACAGAATACGACTTGACATTGATAAAAAGATAAATGAAATCAGATCGGAAGTTGATAACTTGAAAGAAAGAGTTCAACGAATTGAATCGGTTAGTTCTGAAGTTTTTTTAATCAATAAAGATATTCTCGAAATTAAACGGAAACTTTTAACTCAAGACAACTCTGTTGTTGCATCAAGTCTTCGTGTAACTGGTGTTCCAAAATTTAATAATGAAGATTTGGCCCAATTGTTTAAAAATCTTTGTGAAAATCTTGACATTGCTACGCCGAGAGTTACTGATATATATAGACTAGAAAAAATAAAAAACCGTAAAAAATCGTATATCATTGACGATGTTATTGTTATAAAACTTCATTCGCCATATGAAAAAAATTTTGTACTAAAATCAATATCCAAATTTAAACGTGAGAAAAATAGGCATTTGTCGTTATTTGAAATCGGAATTGAAAGTGATAAACCCATTTATGTTAATGAAAATTTAACACCTCACAACTATGGAATATTTAAATCTGCATTAAAACTCAAGAAGCAAAAGATGATTCATGCAGCGTATACCATACGTGGACTAGTCTACATTAAAACATTCAATTCGGACGTAGATCAGCTAATTGAATTTCCAGATCAACTTCAACAGTATTTTCGAAATGGAAACTCCTATAACGTCAACTGTGGACCCGATCCCGATGCTATTTGATAAACAGAATATTAAACCATCTTTGTCTTTCTTATATATTCAAATAACTCAATCAACACACATTTTAACATATATTCACATTCTATCATTCTTAAACATTTATAAATTCATATTCACACTCTTCATACATTGCGATGCGATATTTTCAATAAAATATGATAAATACTTGCACACATAGTAGATATAGGTTCAGAGATAGAAACTTCTACACGCTGCGTGTTCTTACCAGATATACAAAAGGACTTCGAATTTGCCACTTAAATGCGCAAAGCCTATGCAATAAACTCGACGAATTTAAGTTTTTGTTTGAAAATTCAGGTATAGATGCCATATGTGTGTCAGAATCGTGGTTTCACAATGATATACAAGATTCAGCATACAGAATTGCTGGTTACACGCTATACAGAGCCGATCGCATGTCACATGGAGGTGGAGTGGCAATATATCTGAAAACCTCAATGCCAGTGAAAATAATTTCTAAATCTGACATTGGTGATCCAATTGAGCATATATTTCTGGAAATTATGCTCAATGGAAACAAAGCACTACTAGGATGTGTGTACAGACCGAATAACAGAATTAAAATAGAATCCCTAACTACAAAGCTTGAGGAAGTTAGTGTGCAATACAAGGACGTGATTGTGTCAGGCGATTTCAACTGCAACATACTAAGAGAAAACATTTTAACATCTGCAATGGAGTCTGTTAATCTAATACCAGTGAACCAAAGCACACCAACATACTTCACATCCACTTCAAGCACACTTTTAGATGTATTTTTTGTAAATAACATCAATAACGTCTTAAAATATGATCAGCTCAGTGAGAGTAATATTGAGTATTCAGTGTAATATTGAGTAAAGAGAGTACGTGTAATTGAGTGAAAGCAAAACACTGTAACCTAACAGAAGCTTTCGTCGTAACATAAAATGATAGCTTAACATAGCGTAACCAAATTAACAGTCAATGTAAACAAATGTAAATTTTAACATAGATGTGAACGAATTTGACTTAACATAATTATGAAACTTATAATAATAGTTATAATTAATAATATCAATGATAATGGATGAAATTAGTCCGCTACAATTTAAAGTATTATTATTTATTATATTTACGACATGAACAATTTCTAAAAAATTAACTTTGATTTACTGAAAAATTTAACACAATTTAGGTATTTTCTGAATACTTAAATGCAAATAAATATTTGTTTCGGAAAAAATAGTCCAAAATAAACACATATTGGGATATAAACAAAGATTTGTTTAGAACAACATCTTCCCAAATATATAATTTTTGTGTGTACCAAATATAATACGTTTATAGTGTACCTTAAAGATATATATGTTTCAAGCCGAATATATTTGGGACAATATACTACAGAAGGGATTTTTTTCAGCGTGTAAGGAGCGCACAACAGGCCGAACCACTGGCTTAAGTGAATGTCCACGGACATTAGACGTTTAAACGTCTCCTCTCTTCAAGCTAACCTAACCTAACCTAATACAATATTTTGATATAGCCCCCCTAAACAATATCTTTACCATTTTGACTTGTTGGCGTTCTATATGCCTGTTTAATATAATAAGAGCAGATCAGTCAAAGACTTCCCCACCTGAAATATTGCATAAATTACCATTCTGTAGTATGTAGTTCAAACCACTAAATTTCCTTTCTCACATAAATTTCTAAACAAATTAGAAATTTGTATTTCTCTGTTATTTACTCAAATACCTCAGATGGACAAATTACCTTCGTAATAAACAATCATGTACGAAATAAAGTGAAACATTACACAATTAACCAGATGACCATTACCGGTAATGGTCACCCCAAACAAAACAAAAAATGCTGCTGAGGAACAATACTAATACATATCAGCATTTAGTATTATGGTCATATAACCGACTACTATACTGACCTTTTACAATATAAACCTTAGACCAAACAGAGACACACACGTACACGACACGAACCGAGAGGTCCTTTAAATGTCAGAACATACACGTATATCAACATTCTCCAAAGGAAACACTCACATGCATTGGTGTATGTAACTGTACAAAATACCAGCCAGCAGCGGACACGGAAGCATAAAATCATCGGCAAACGAATGCCGTAGCACATGAACCAGAAAAAAGGGAAAACACAAAAGGGACTTTCTATTCACTCGCTGTGCTGCTGTAGTGAACTGGGAAAATGCATGAAAGAGATACGTATACTCATCGACCGTCGCATTCTGCAGAGATGACCAAAGTGGAAGAATAACATCACATATATTCCGGAACATTAGGACATTCAGAATCATATCCAAAGACTATATGCAGTGGAGTTATCCTCGCTCACCCACTTGCTCTCTGCCACACATACGAGTACACACTCTCATAAACACAACATAAAATGGTAAAACACAAACATGACCCTTAATGTCATGGTTATGTTTTAAAATGTGGTTAAATTAAGCTTATACTGCAGATGAGTGTGTATGTAGTGGACATACGAGGCGGGGTCAATAATTGGCCGAAATATTAGTGTCTTAGCGTTTAAAGTGAACTATATAATATCCACGCCATTGCTTTAACCTTAAACCGATTGTGTCTTAAATCTTACCTTGTTTTATAATTCTGCAGTGTTCGAACTTGAATCAGGAAACATTTCGATACCTCCATTCTAAAACATGCTAAGTTGACTAAGCATAGTTTTAGGGAGATTTCATTTTTAATTTCTAAATATTCCAAATTATGTTGAGTCAACATTTGGCGTTAATTCGTCAACCCAATCATAAGTTATTCACAAAACAGTACAATTTAAACAATTTAAATGAGTCATCCAATTTTGATCGACTCTCCTGAAAAACAACCTGTTTGCACTTAAGAATGAGTAAACCAAATGTTTCGGACAATACATATTAATGTCAAAAACGCCTTGGTTGTGTGCCCCCAAAAAGCTAAACCCTCAGAAATGGTTCGAAATCGATGGAAGCCTTATAAATACAGAATACTACACTTTGCGCGAAATGGACACTTTCAGAATGTAACAGATATGAGACTTTATGGATGTACCTATAGGGTGATTTTTTAAAAGCTTCCGCATTTAATTTAAAAGACACATAGAATTTAGAGAAATGTATTAAATCTTTATTTGAGTCGATAGAACGGTCTATATAATTCAATGTTTAAAGATGATTTCATGTAAATGGAAATGGTTCATATTGAGAGCGATGATATAAAATTCAATATCTGAGATTTTTAATATCTCGTAACGATAGAACGGTCTATACAATTCAATGTTTAAAGATGATTTCATGCAAACGTAGACCGCATCTGCGCCTCAAATGGTTCATACACTAGGTCCACTTTTGGCAAACTATCTCCAAAATATCGGCCGCTATCTCACGAATAAATTCTTCAATATTGGCCTCCAGTGCGTCAACCGTTGCGGCCTTGTCCCTATAGACATGAGCCTTAACCTAGTCCCACAAAAAATAACGTATAGGCGTTAAATCGCACGATTTAGGCGGCCAACTGGCCGGCCACTAACGTGAAATAAATTATTCACCGAACTCTCCTCTCAATTGGGCCATTAATTCGCGTGTTGTGTGGCACCTGGCACCGTCTTGTTGAAACCATATGTCAGCCAAGTTCAACTTCTCCATTGTGGACAAATCATCGCACGATAGCGCTCGCCATTCACACTATTGTTTCTGCCTTCATCGTCTTTAAAAAAGTATGGGCCAATGAAGCCACCAGCGTTATTTTCCTCTATCCGCATTCTACGTATGCCTGTTGGTGGTTTAATGACCAATAATATAAATTTTGGTGCGAAATTTAATCACCAGATTCCCAATAGCCACCTTAGAAGGTCGCCCAAACTAACCATAAAATAGAAGAACTTAACCGAGCATGAATTTTGATAAAAAATTCAATGATCTGCAATCGTTCTTCGTTTATAAGTCGATTCATGTTTAAATTATAGACCAAACTGAACAGGTTTGACAGTAGCATGTTACATGAAAACAGCTGAGCTGCCAAAAACAGTGTCGCCAAAAAGAAAGTTGCAAATAAAGTCACCATTTATTTCAACCATGCTGAATCCAGAGGTAGAAGCCACTTTTCCAGTTTAGCTCTTTAGTTTAGCCACGCCCATTGATCCGATCGCCGCATGGGGGGATTTGGACCATTATTAATTTAATTTATATTAATTTCCATTAAATGCATATACACAAAATTTCATCAATCTTGGCAAATTTGTTTTCTTAATATCAAAACATGGCTCCACGCCCTTTTAGTTATTCTTCTTGTTTGGCCGGACTATAATCTTTAAGACCATTGGTGCAATGGTTTTCATATTGCGTTTTCAGTATTGGATTAATATGTGTTACGCGCTTGTTAATTCCATATAGCTCGAAATATTATATTTTTTTGTGGAAGGCCCCACACGTGAAAATTGAAAGAACTGTTCTCCAGTTATGAGGTTATGTTGGTCATACCACGCACCTTTGCCCAAATCCAAATGTTCCTAAATAGTGTCGTTTGGGCCAATATGAATTCGTCAAGCCAAAAATCGTGAAAAACGAATTATCCGCTCTCGAGTTTTGAGATTGTGTTCAGTTTGTAGACTCATAGACTTTTTAAGTACTGAAATAGTGAAAATTGCTTTGGTCACTGCAGTTTGACCTCAGACTGGACATTGAATAGTTTTTTTCGAATCCCTTTTGAGATATGTGTGTACATTTACATTTTAATATTCATAGCTCTTAAATAACTTTTAAAATTACTGAAATAACAGCCAAAAAATGTGGTTACTGCTACACTGACTACAGTCAGAAAATTCAAAATTATTTTTCGCGTTTCTATTTGACGGCTTTAGTACTTCATATTTACAAAATTTTAGCTTTTGGTCTTATAAGATGCTTCTGAAAGGACAACACAGTACTCATGTTTGA
This sequence comes from Eudasyphora cyanicolor, assembly GCA_963930755.1. Classification (NCBI taxonomy): domain Eukaryota; kingdom Metazoa; phylum Arthropoda; class Insecta; order Diptera; family Muscidae; genus Eudasyphora; species Eudasyphora cyanicolor. Next base: position 49,271,123 of record OZ005736.1, on the reverse strand, counting down.
TACAGCGCTAGAACTGATCGCAACATTTTTAACCGATCTGTATACAAATTTAAAGAGAGAGATGCATCTTGCTACACTTAGAGGCATCTCTACACTTTAGCCTCTTGCTAAATTCGAGGAAAATCGGTTCATGATTTGGATATAGCTCCCACATATATGTTACCCCCGATTTGACATCTAAGCGCTGTAGAAACTGTCGGGAGAAAGAAGTTTCTTAAATTAGGAACGACTACATCTTAATTTGTTCAGATTTAAATATAGCCACATATGTATGTTCCTGCCTATTTAGTATTTAATTTGTATTTTACGTCCGATCTTTATATAATTTGGCAGAATGAGGTTTTTGATCTGTTTATATTATGTATAGTCCCATCTATTTGTTCCTTCCGATTCTTGATCTATAAAAGAATACCGTGTGTTGTAAGGTTATTGTTTTAGATATCTTTCTATCTATTCTGATCAACATTTGTTTTATTAATATAGTTGGCGAAAAAATAGCCACAAGTATATCTAATAGATTTAATACTTTTCGATTTGAATTATTGGAAATCCAGAAAGGTTTGGACAATTTAAATTTTACGTAAATAAAATATGACAGGGGAATGCCGCGTATCTTCAGGGACAAAAAATAATCATCCATAAAAATAGTAATTGATAATAAATTAAAAAAACGTAATGCATTTAATATTAAATTGTACATTGAACCAAATTTAATAAATAAATATTTACTATTTTTGATAAATTTGTTGAAAAAATAAGTGAAAATAATATTAGAGAAAGGCTTTTGAACACTTCGATAGGCATTTTTTTTAAATATTTTAGTGACCGCCAAGGACCTATAAAGCCTTGTGTAAATTTCAAAGTGAAATATTTTTATTTTTCCTAATTGAAACATACAAGGAAGGCAGAACTACCCATTAAAGTGAGGATATACATACACAAGAGATTAAAAATCGATTGCTTTGGAGAATCGAACATTTTAAATGCAAGGAGCTACTTCAGGGAATGCTTGAAATTGTCATAATTTCCTCCTCTAAATCTTCTTCTTTGTTAATCAATATAACCGTTTTCTAAAATTTCAGATACATTTTATATAAATTTGGAAAAAATATTTTATATTTTAAATAAAAAACCAGTAAGGAAAGACTTAAAGTCGGGCGGGGGCGACTATATAATTCCCTACACCTCCTTTACAATGCGAAAAGGGGCATTGCAATAATAATTTGAAATAATTGATTTCGTTTCACCTAACAAAGTACTTAGCTCAACCGCCTCATCAAGTCTTATTCCAAGAAGAAGATGAAGATGTTGATCATAATAAACTAGATTTGAAACTATAACCTTAAAATGAGCAGTATTCTTTCATAGATCAAGAATCGAAACAAATAAATAGATAGGACTATACCTAATCTAAACAGATTTTCATCAACTTCAATCAAAAACTTAATTTTGCCAAATAGATCGGACGTCAAATACGGTTTTAATAGCGCATCAATACTAAATAGGCAGGAACATGTATATGTGGCTATATCTAAATCTGAACCGATTATCCTAAACTAAGCATCTTCTTTCCGTCAAATTTTGTAATTATCGAAAGTAAAGTACAACATCTATATAGCTTTGATACCAAATCGGCAGTAACATGCATATGAGGGCTTTATCTAAATCTGAACCGATTTTCCCCAAATTTGGCAGTGTTAATTAGAAATAACCTCTTTCTGCCGAATTTCACACATGTCGCATATAAAATACAGTATATACAGAGCTTATATGTCAAATCGGGAGTAACGTTTATATGGGGGCGATATCTAAATCTGAACCGATTTTCCTCAAATCAGGCAGTGTTCATTTATGTTATATGAAACCTCGTTTTGCGAATTTCGTACCAGTTGGGTATAAAATACAGTTTCTACAGCGCTTACATTTCTTTCTTCTTATAAAGATCGGTTAAAACATTTTGCTTATTGAGTACATATAGGCCAAATCAGAGGTACAATTATATGGGAGCTACATGTAAATCAGAACCGATTTTAATTAAATTTAATAGTAATCGTTCTTGAGCCAAAATAAAGATATGTGCTAAGTTTCGTTGAGATCGGACCATAATTGATTACAAGAAAACATGCTGAGTGTAAGTTTACGGACGGACGGACGTAGGAAAATCAACTCAGAAAGTGATTCTTCTTTTGGATGTTACAAACAAATGCACAAAGTTATAATACCCTGTACACAGTGTGATGTATGATATAAATAGTAAAAGTATATGGAATTGTTCCTTCTCCAAACACTGTACCTTATGCCAACAAACTGGTGCATCTCGGAGCATAGCCAATATCAGCAGAGTTGGCGATTACGTTGACTTCTACAGCATTGTTGGCAGCAGCAGGTCTCGTAAACGATCCACGCTAGACTGCCATTGAAAAGGAGCTTCCATTTCTTTAATGAACATGACATGGTCGGAAGGATGGCGGGCTGGCGGTTGTTATACCTGTATTGCAGCAGTTCTCTTTGTGTTGGTTTCTTTTGTTTACTTGGTTACATTAATGTTAATTTTAATGTATACACATATATACCGCATACGTATATGAATATTGGTAAGTTTGTTTCATACATACACAACATGTTCTTATGTACATTGACGTTTTTTTTCGTTTTTGTAAAATCTGTAGAATGATTCTACTTGTAGTTACGAAATTGCCCTGGACAGTAGTTTTGGGCAAAATATGTTAATACATTATTAATCTAACAATTGTTATAAAGTTTTGTCAATAATTAAGTGGCGGGCACCTTTGTTGTGGTTACTTTGTGAAAATGTAAATTGATTGCAAATCAGAAATTCCCAAAAAATTTGTAAAAAAAATATGGTATCGTTTGCCCTCCTCACCACTGTTGCGCTAAGGGGAATCAGGAATGAAGCAACTGTAAGTGCGGCTCCGTGTAAAGAAGCATATAGGATATATGGAAGTTTGCAATTTTGTAAATATTTTGGAAAACGTGCATAATTATATTAAATTGGGACGAAATTTATTTAAACAAATACAGTACATATCGTTTTCTACATGCTGACAAAAAATCGCTTCTGTAGTATATTTTCCCGAACATATTCTGCTAGAAACATATATATGTTTAGGATACACTCGAACATATTTAGAACACACAAAAATTATATATTTGATAAGATGAAGTTCTAAACAAAAACTTTGTTTCCCTCCTAACATTTATACCCTACACCACACTGTGTTACAGGGTATTATGACTTTGTGCATTTGTTTGTAACACTCAAAAGGATAAGAGATAGACCCATTGTTTATGATACCGATCGACTTGTAATCACTTTCTGAGTCGATTTAACTATGTCCGTCTGTCTGTCTGTTGATCTATTCTTGTAATCAAAGTACAGGTCGCAATTATGGTCCGATCTAAACGAAGCTTTGCACATATCTTTCTTTAGGATGATCCCAATTGAATTTGGTTAAAATCGGTTCAGATTTACATATAGCTCCCATACATATGTACCTCCGATTTGGCATGTAAGCGCTGTAGAAACTGTATTTTACATCAGATTAATACGAAATCTTGCAGAGTGAGTTCTTCTATTAAATGAATGAACGCTGCAAAATTCAGGACGATCGTTTCAGATTTATATATAGCCCCCATATTTATGTTTCACTCGATTTGACATGTAAGCGCAGTAGAACCAGCATTTTATATCCGATCAGTACGAAATTCAACAGAGAGAGTTTTCTTATTACGTGAATGAACACTACCAAATTCGGAGAAAATCCGTTCAGATTTAGATATAGCCCCTCATATATATGTTTCATCCGATTTGGCGAATTTTATATCCGATCCGTAAGGAATTCTACAGAGAGAGTTTTCTTATTACATGTATGAACGCTGCAAAATTCGTTTCAGATTTAGATATAGCCCCCATATATATGTTTCACCCGATTTGACATGTAAGGGCCGTAGAAACCGTGTTTTATATCGGATCAGTACGAAATTCGGCAGAGAGAGTTTTCTTTTTACATGTACGTATGAATAATAAGAATGCACATTTTATCGCAATGCACATTTTCGCATTGTTAGGGTGGTGTATGATATTATATAGTCGGCCCCACCCGACTTTCTGTCTTTCCTTACTGGTTTTTATTTGGGATTATTATTTCCGAAACAAAGATTTATTTGCATTCAAGAATGCTGAAAATATACGTAAATCTAAACCTTTATTGAACGCCAAGTTTAAAGTTTTTCGATTATTTAATTAGAAATGTTCAATATTGTTGGTGTTCGTAAAAATACACTATAATTTTGATCATATAATCTTAAAAACGATAATTGATAATGATGAAAAAATTGAAAGTGACATATGCCATTTTTAATTGTAATATATAATTCGAAATTCAGGAAAAATTAAACCTGAAAATCGAAAAAGTCTGCAAAGTTCTGAAAATCTGTTTTAAATAAATATATTTGGAGAAACTCCGAAACAATAATTTTATTTGTATTTAAACACATATTTTATTTGAGAAAATTAGTTTGCAAATATATTTTGTTGTAAAAAATTAATACATGCCTTCTAAATAAATGTTATTGATTTTCAAATAAAATTTATTTGTTCATAAATATTTATTTACATTTAAAAAACAATTAATATTTTCGTAAGACCGCATCGGTTTCGATTTTTTTTAAATTTAGAATCTCTTTTTTTATAAGTTGTTTAGGCAAAAATAAATTTCATTGGTTAATATTAAAAATTCTGACCCATATCCATCTGATCTCTGTTCTCGACCCACACTGCTATACATAAGTACATAACGTACAATTCTCATACAGTTTTCTTCTTTCTCTTCATTCCCCTGTTTTACAAGAAGGTCCATGATTTCAATTTCTGTGCAAAATTTAAACTTACACTCAGCATTGAGTCACTCGTTGCAAAGTCTATGTGTATGAGGGTGCGTGCAGGTGTGTGTATGTGTGTGTTTGGATAAATGTTTAATGCAATATTTACCTTTAGTGTCGACTGCTTAAAAACACATTAAAGTTAATTAAACTAAAATGAGCTTAAATAGTAAAAGTTCAAATGCTTGCGGACGTTGAACATACCAGTCATACTGAGAATTCTGAGAACACATGGCATTTGCGAATCCCTCATAAACTCACACTGTGACACACTATTTGAGTTAATTAAAAACTTGTTGGAACGTGCAAAATATTATTTCCAAATGAAATAAGTGATTGTACAGATTAAGTTGTTAATTCAGTTGGAAGTTTCTATGTTAATCATTAAACTAATAGTGCGATTTTTTTTTAAATGTAAAGAAAATAGAAGTTGTTGATTTTAAAACAACTTAACGAGAGCGGTAGCAAGTACGTCCTGACTTATACGTTAACTTATACAGCATTAACCAGGGATTGCATTAAATTATATAAACGGGAAAATTCTAAAAGCAGAAAATAAGCAAATCAGTGTGCGATATTATCCTTATTTATTTATTTATTTATTTATATGAATTACAATACAAAGTAAATTTATATTCTAATTTTAAGGTCCAGGGAAAGGCCGGGTTACAAAGACCATATGGCTGAATTTTGCAGCGACAGACCAGAGCCTCTGGTGGGAATCGAACCCACGACCCCCAAACTCATAGGCGAGTACGCTACCAACTCGCCTACTGGGGCGCTCGATATTATTCTTTTGTAGTAGTTCTATCAAAAAACATGTAAAAAATTTCAGTCGGGTAAACTGACTTACGAATACCGACTTACGAGACCCAAAAAATATTGCTAAATTTATTTTTTTTTGTTTTAACTAAAATACACTACGCAACAACAAAAAAAATGTTTGTCCGACTCCTACAATCTTTTTTTTTGGTAGATTGAGGCATACTATTTTATGAAACCAAAACAACATTTTTTTTGTGGTAAAGTTCAAGAAAAAATATTTCTTTTTAAACAAAAAATCGTTTTTGATGGCGCGGAGAAAGCCATGTAAAATATAAACAAATTGTCAAAAATTGTTTCTTCTTCACGCTTCGTAAAGCAAGCATCACGCCCATTTTCCACGGAACTATAGGTACAAAAAATTACAATCCATAATTTTTTTTTGGTATTTTATGGACTGGAATCAATGTTATAAGCCGTTAACTTTTTGTGCAAAATGGTCCATTTGTATGGGAGGTAACAAAAGGGGTGTGGTAACTTCGCACATTTTTTCAAGAAATTAATACTATGGCCAAGAAATAAATACGATGGGTGGAATTGTGAAAAACTCTGGGTAGTAGTATAGAAGTTATGAGAAAATCAATATTTCACTAAATTTATAACCTTCGTGTGTGAGGTACTCGAAGGAGTGGACAAACGTAGTCCATCTTTGATCTTAGCCTGAGATAGAAAAAATGTTAACACATACCAAATTTGGAGTACCTTATTTCTACATTTATCCTTAGATTTTTCTTCAAATTAGCTTCACTAATTTGGAACAAAGTAATTTTTTGCAATTTTTTGTTGCGTTGTGTTATTATCAATTATTATAGTATTGCATTTAATAACTTTCAAGACATATTAATAACTGTTATTAAAGTTATAAGCCGTAAACTTTTTGTGCAAAATAGTCCATTTGTGTGGGATGCGCCAAAAGGGGCGTGCCAATGACGCCCAGTTTTTACTGGACTCTAGGTACTAAAAAACAATTGCACTGTACAAAATATCAAGTACTTGTATGTACTGGTATTAAAGGTATAAGCAGTTAACTTTTGGTGCAAAATGGTCCATTTGTGTAAGAAGTACCAAAAGGGGGTGGAAATCTCGCCCATTTTTCTCGAGGTGATAGCGACTAATAAACAATACTATGTGTGGAATTTCGGGAGATTGAATAAATAGTATATAGTTATTATAGAATCAATATTTCACTAAATGATAACCATTGCGGGGGAGGTAATCGATGCCCATCTTCGAACTTAGCCTGAGATAAAATAGTATGTAATAAAGTTCAGTCGGGTAAAACGACTTACGAATCCCCTCACCTTCAGTCCCCAAAAACAGTCATTAATTTATTTATTTTAATTAAATTCTAATAAATATATATCTGAATGCGCTGGTATTAAAGCTATAAGCCGTTAAAGTTTGGTGCAAAATGGTCCATTTGTGTGAGAAGTACCAAAAGGGGAGTGTCAAATTCGTCAATTTTTCTCAATGTGATAGCGACTATTAAACTAATACTATGCGTGGAATTTCAGAAGATTCGAGTAAGTAGTATTTATAAAATTATTATAAAAATCAACATTTCATTAAATTTTAACCATTTGTGGGGGAGGTACTAGAAGAAGTGGACCAATATGGCCTATCTTAAAACTTAGTCGGTTTTAAGCTATAAATTTTTTTTCTAAAATTCTAATTTTCGTAGGAACAACCTTTCGTATTTGGACTAACTTTTTTGAAGTATATATAAGATCGGGATACCATTTAAATTAAATGGGCGTTCAAATCAAAATGCATTTCGTACACTTCGTGATGTATTTTTGATCAACATAATCGACCAAATGTGTCCACAATCGGGAGAATTGTGCGCAAATTTCAGCAAACCGGGTCTGTAGGAGATGTGAAAACACCTGTGCATGCTCGCCCAGTTCGTTTGGTACGGCTTGTGGGCTGGCGACGTCATCGGGCCATACTTCTTCGAAATGAGGCCGGTCAGGCAGTTACTGTGAATGGTGTTCGCTATCGTGAGATGATAACGAACTTTTTATGACCCGAATTGGAGGATATGGATGTGGACAATATGTGGCTTCAACAGGACGGTGCCACTTGCCACACAGCTAACGAAACAATGGCTCTTTTGCGCAACAAATTCAATGGCCGTATTATCTCACTTCGTGGCAATGTCAATTGACCGCCAAGATCATGTGATTTGACACCGTTGCACTTCTTTCTTTGGGGTTATTTGAAAGAAAAGGTTACGTCGATAAGACAGCAACAATTCACGAACTAAAGGATGAGATAATTCGGCACATTAACGGCATAGATCCTCAATTATGCCTCAGCGTTATCGAAAATTTTGACCATCGGATGGAGGTGTGCCGCCGAGGTCGCCATTTGGCCGATATTTTGCTCCATACATAATTGAACCATACCAATATTATCACAATAAAAAGAAATGACAATAATTTCCTAAATAATTTGTGTTTTATTCAAAATCAACATCGGCCCTTAAAATTTAAACACCCTTTAGTATTGAAGTTATTTAAGAATCAATAGTTTACTAAATGTTGACCCTTTGTGGGGAGGTATTCGATAGACCAACATGGTCCATCTTTGACATTACCTAAGATATAAAAAATATTAACACATACCAAATTTGAAGTCAATCGGTTAACCCTTTCGAAAGTGATCATGCGCACAAGGCAGACAGACCGGCGGACGTTGCTTAAATGACTTAAAATGGCCCAAAATGGATTTCAACCAAATGGGCTTGAGGTCTACTTGGTCACTAATTCGATGTATTACTCTTGTATGTCGTCGTTCGCAATGGTAGGGAAACTTACAAGAACATGTTTTTTTGAATTTCTGTTACTTCTACCAAATAGGATATAATTTCTACATTTATTCATACTCGCTTATGTAGTATATTCTCCTAAACATATTCTGCTTGAAATATATAATTATTTAGGGTACACTCGAAATATATTATATTTCTCACATATAAATATTATATATTTGGAAAGATGGTGTTCTTAACAAATCTTTGTTTCCGTCCTAATATTTTTTATTTGGGACTATTATTATTTACGAAACAAATATTTATTTGCCTTTTGGTATTCAGAAATTATATCAACATCTTAATTTTAAGACAATTTTTGTGCAGTTCAGTAACTCATCGTTAATTTTTTCAGAAATTTTAAATGTTAGTAAAATGCCTTTATAACTGACGACTTAGAATAAACAGAAATGAAAACCAGTAAGGAAAGGCTAAAGTCGGGCGGGGCCGACTATATAATACCCTACACCACTCTCGTAATATTGAATAACTCTGATATATAAATTTTATAATTCATGTATAAATTGTTTACATAAATTTACTTTTGGGACATTTTATACTTAAATAATACCCTGTACCACAGTGTGGTGTAGGGTATAAAAACGATTGGATCTAAAGAGCCAAATCGGATGAAACATATATATGGGAGCTATAGCTAAATCTTTCGGCAATGTTGGTTCATGGATCAAGAAACTCTACCATTCTAAATTTCAAAACGATTGGATGTAAAATATAGCTTCTATAGAACTAAAGGGCCAAATCGGACGAAACATATATATGGGAGCTATAGCTAAATCTTAACCGATTTTCTTCAAATTCGGTAGTGTTGGTTCATGGATCAATAAACTCTACCATTCTAAATTTCAAAACAATTTGATGTAAAATACAGCTTCTATAGAACTAAAGGGCCAAATCGGACGAAACATATATATGGGAGCTATAGCTTTATCTCAACCGATTTTCTTCAAATTCTGTAGTGTTGGTTCATGGATCAAGAAACTCTACCATTCCAATTTTCAAAATGATTGGATGTAAAATACAGCTTGTTCAGGACTAAAGAGCAAAATCGGACGAAACATATATATGGGAGCTATAACTAAATCTTAACCGATTTTCTTCAAATTCGGCAATGTTGGTTCATGGGTCAAGAAACTCTACCATTCTAAATTTCAAAACGATTGGATGTAAAATACAGCTTCTTCAGGACTAAAGAGCAAAATCGGACGAAACATATATATGGGAGCTATAGCTAAATCTTAACCGATTTTCTTCAAATTCGGCAATGTTGGTTCATGGATCAAGAAACTCTACCATTCTAAATTTCAAAACGATTGGATGTAAAATAGAGCTTTTATAGTACTAAAGGGCCAAATCGGACGAAACATATATATGGGAGCTATAGCTAAATCTTCAAATTCGGTAGTGTTGGTTCATGGATCAAGAAACTCTACCGTTGTAATTTCAGAATGATTGGATGTAAAATACAGCTTCTACAGGACTAAAGGGCCAAATCGGACGAAACATATATATGGGACCTATTGCTAAATCTTAACCGATTTTCTTCAAATTCGGTAGTGTTGGTTCATGGATCAATAAACTCTACCATTCTAAATTTCAAAACGATTGGATGTAAAATACAGCTTCTATAGAACTAAAGGGCCAAATCGGACGAAACATATATATGGGAGCTATAGCTAAATCTTAACCGATTTTCTTCAAATTCGGCAATGTTGGTTCATGGATCAAGAAACTCTACCATTCTAAATTTCAAAACGATCGAATGTAAAATACAGCTTCTATAGGACTAAAGGGCCAAATCGGACGAAACATATATATGGGAGCTATAGCTAAATCTTAACCGATTTTCTTCAAATTCGGCAATGTTGGTTCATGGATCAAGAAACTCTACCATTCTAAATTTCAAATCGATTGGATGTAAAATACAGCTTCTATAGGACTAAAGGGCCAAATCGGACGAAAGATATATATGGGAGCTATATCTAAATCTGAACCGATTTTAACCAAATTCAATAGCGATCTTAACAGCTGCGAAATACTCTAAACTGCAAAATTTCAGAACGATCGGAGTGAAATACGACCTGTAGTCGACGAACAACTTTACATGGACAGACGGACGGACGGACAGACATCGTTAAATCGACTCAGCTAGTGATTCTGAGTCGATCGGTATACTTTAAGGTGGGTCTATCTGTGTTATTTTTAGGTGTTACAAACATCTGCCATGAAACAAACTTATAATACCCTGTACCACAGAGTGGTGTAGGGTATAAAAAAACAAGAAAAGTTCAGTCGTATAAACCTACTAAGGTGTACCCTCACTTTGTGAGTAACGTAATATGGAATATTAAAAGAATTATTCTGTCAATTTGTGTGGGAGGTATCAGAAGGATTTTAACAAGTACACCTATTTTCGCTAAATAGTATATACTTTAAATTCACTGCGCTGTGCCTAATTATAAGCGTTTATGTGCACTGGTATATTAACATTATGAGATAATAAATTTTGGTATGATTTGACCATTTTGTGTGGGTGGTACAAAAAAGGGCGTGGTGATAACGCCCATTTTTTACAGGACTATAGGTACTTCAAAAGCGTTAGACTGTGCAAAATGTTTTTGCATTTTCGCGCATTGGTACTCACAAGCTCTTAACTTTTTGTGCAAAATGATACCTTTGTGGGGGAGGTACCAAAATGGGCGTGGCAATAACGCCCACTTTTCACTGGACTGTAGGCACTATAAAAGCATTACACTGTACAAAATGTCAAGTATTTTTAAACACTGGTATTCAAGTTATAAGCTGCTATCTTTTGGTGCAAAATGGGGAATTTGTGTGGGAGGTACCAAAAGGGCCGTGGCAACTTCGCCCATTTTTCTCGAGTTGATAGCGACTAATAAACTAATATTATGTGTGGAATTTCAGAAGATTCGAATAAGTAGTATAGCAGTTAGTAAAGATTCAATTATTTCACAACATTGTAACCCTTTGTGGGGGAGGTACTAGAAAGAGTGGATCAATATGGTCTATCTTCGAACTTAGCCGAGAGTTATCGTGCGCACCAGCCAGCAGACAGACAGACGGACGGACATTGCTCATTCGACTTAAAATGACCCAAAACGGATGATACACGGGGGGAAATCGGCATTTTTGATATGTTTGAATCGAAAGAAAATATACTTGGAAACAATTTTTTTAAATATTATATGTTTGTGAAGAAATAAATTCTATTTGGAAATAAAGAAATTTTATTTGGAACGCATATATTAATATACTAGAACTAAATATATTTGCGAACCAACTTTCACAATTAAAATATGTGTTTACACACAAACAAAGTTATTGTTTAAGAAGTTTCCCAAATATATTTTATTTAAAACTTTTAAAACTTAGATTTTTCGAACTTTAGTTAGTTGTTCCTAGATTTAGTGTTATTCTTTATAGTTAAAAATGTCATAAGCAGCATTAGCTTTATCTTATAGAGCTATTTTTTAATTAATAAATATTACAATTCATCACTTTTTGTCCATCCATCAATGCAATTTATAGTTACGAAAGATTATAGAATCTAAGTTTTAATTGAATTTTAGAAACATATATAATTTCTAAAAATTTACGCTTTGAACTTCTGAAAAACAGAAAACTTCCCTTTAAATTAATGCATGGATACAGTGCCAAAATATTTAAACACAAATTTATCTTTGTTTCGGAAATAATAGTTCCAAATAAAAACATATGAGGGTGGGAAAAATTTTTTGTTTAGAACAACATCCTCCCAAACACATAATATTTGTATGTGTCAAATATAATATATTTGGAGTGTACCCTAAACATATGTATATTTCAAGCTGAATATGTTTGGAAAAATATACTACAGAAGCGATTTTTTTCAGCGTGTATATACCCTCGTCACACTAAAGTGAGGGTATAATTAGTGACTTAAGACAAAAGCTATTGATACGTATTCCATTTTAAATTGTAAGGTATAGCTCGAAATCAATGAAATATTGCAAATGAAATTCAAAAAATCTGCAACCTTTTGAAAAGATTTTTTAAACAAAAAGTATTTGCAGAAATTTCTAAACAACAATTTTATTTGAGAAAATTAGTTTGCAAATATATTTTGTTGTAATATATAAATACTCGCATATGCGTTACAAATAAATTTAATTGGTTTTCAAATAAAATGTTGTTGATCAGAAATATATAATATTTAAAAATTTGTGTCCCCAATTTTTTTTCTTTCGATTCAAAAAGGCGATTTTACCCCGTGCAGATATTTTTCAAATAGGCATTGTTTTCTTCGTAAGGATTTCAAAAATGGAGCAACATTTTTTTGCGATTTTTTTCTATTTTTTACGGTTTCTTTCGTGCCACCAAAAACCATTTTTTTTTTAAAACTTCTAATTATTTCAACGACAATTAATAAACTTCTGTCTCTACACGAAAGCGATGTTTTGAGCATTTGTAGCCCTCATAATTTTCTTTAATTTAGATGGTATACCGGCTGAATACTAAACGCATCTTCAAAGAAATTGAAATATATAAAAAAAATTAAATTTTCTATAAACCAATTGTTGTATTATTTTTTTTCGTTGTTAGAGCACGCCATTGCACTAGAAAATGTTATGCGCAGCCCTTTAAAAAACATATTGTTGCATTGTGTTATTAGAATAAACACTAAGGGCCATGTTTTGCAATTATTTCACGCTATAAGCGATCTTTCTCAAAATCGATACTTAGAAGGAAATAAAACTTCGATTTTAAAACCAAAGATTTGTTTATTGTATGTACATATGTATATATATATTTCAAACAGAATATATTTGGGAGAAAATTATATAGAAGCGATTTTTTTCGGCGTCTAGTTTATTTATTTTCTATCCAATATTTCAATCAGTACCTTAATATTTAAAGCATTTCAGTATCGCAGCATTTTTCTAATGTTCATCGCTAAAAGATTTCCCATTCAATGTTCTGTCCGTTTTACTTATATATTCACCTGAGTTGTAGTTCATTTGTTGCCTGCCTTTCGTGGTTGTTTCCTTTTCCAAAAAAAAACTGCAGCAAGTAGACCGACTGCAGTCATATTAGCTAATTGAATCTAGTTGTTTGGTACCGAGCAGATTTTAGAGACTTTTCCTTATTTTTGCCTATGTTTCAATGTTTTTAGTGTAGAGTTGAAAACTATAAGCGCAATTCGAAGTTGTGCATTATGTTAATTTAAAGAATAATAAATATAATATTTTCGATGTAGAGAAGAAATTATATTAATTAAATGTACGAAATATTTAAAGAAAACATTCGTAGGGATTTAATTTAGATAAAGAGTTAGCAAGGGAAAACAAGTTCTCAAGTTCTTCAGAGAAGACACCAAAACCATTTGGTTATTGGGTTTGGAACTATCTATACTGCAGTTGGCGAATATACTATTTCCTAGAGTTTCATATTCTTTCTTAGGGGTTCAATAATAAAGTATATTTTATGTGTTCATTATTTATTTGGAGTCATACAAAATAAACGATCTCATTGAATTTGTAAACATGGAAAAAATTGGTCACAGTTGTGTAATTCAATACTTTCATTTGACAGGTATGAGTCCAACCAATATTAAAGCCGAGATAGATTATAATCTGGGGAAGTCTTCTGATTCGTCTACGACTATATAATAATGGGTTGCCGAGTTTAACTGAGGCCATACGAGCTGCCAAGGCGAAAACCGCAGTAGTCGACCAATTGAGGTTGTGCGCTAGATGGGTGCAACGTTTGCTCACAATGAGGAAAAACCAGCGTCTTGAAGATATACTCTTCAATAGAGTGTTTGGCGATGTTTCACCACAATAAAGCCGGACCTCCACTTCACACCGAAGACAAAGAAACACTCAGTGGAGTGGCATAGGAGAATCGTGTCCAAAGAAAATTCCAAAAAAATGCGTTGTTTTATCAACACAATGCACCAGTTCACATATCTACCACAATCAATGACTTGAAAGTTGGAATTGCTTCATCATGCACCTTATTTTCCACATTTAGCTCCTTCGTATTATTTTCCATTTCCAAACTTGAAAAAATTACTCGGGGAGGAAATAATTGTTTTTTTTTCGCTCAGTGTCCTATTTATTTTATAAAGGCTTTGGAATTTAAATAATTGATAAAATAATTAACCGTTTATGATTTTTATGTATTTTATAGTATGCAACAATAAGGTTCATCTACTTCAGAATGAATGACCATAAGGGTCATGTACTAGCCAAAGCGGTCATCTACTCTATAGTAGACTTTCAGGAGGATACTCTGCTCCAGAGTATACAGTCATATACTGCTGGGTTAGGCAAACGTAACTCCCACGTAGCATAACGAATCAGCTGATTCAATCTGACATATGGAAATCAGTGTAAACGATTAGTCAACGAAAACGAAACTTAAACGGACGGCTGAATCTGCTGAATTTTAATTTAGACCGTACGTTTACGTGCCTTAGCAAAAAAATCAACACAACAATGAAGACATTTATGCCAAAATTTTGAAAGGGAATGATAAATAAGTAATAAAATGTTAAAATAAGAGCAAGAAAATATAAATTTAAAAAAAAGATGTTAAATTTTTTGTGATGTGTTTTAACTTGTCTTGGATTTTTATCTATTTCAGAAAATGGATCAAAGAATCTGCATTAAATTTAGCGTGAAAAACCAAATAAAGTGCGCTAACGCATTCCAAATGTTGACTGTGGCATATGGTGAAGCTACCTTGGACCAAAGCAACGTTTATCGGTGGTACAAAATGTTCTTAGAGGGCCGAGAAGATGCGCAGAACGAACAGCTTTCAAAGGCTCATCTATCCAACAGTATACAACCATTAGGTCATCTGCTCTATAGTCTTCTAGGCTAGGGCGTGTAGATTTTTACCTTTTTGCGATTTTGTACGTATTTTCAGATTTTCAGAACTAAAAATTTGAAGTACTCGTATATTACAAGAATTTTTAAATATACTTCGCCTTTGGAAAATGGTTTCAAAAATGTTGATGAATACCAAAAATTCCCCCCCTTTTATTTTATATGAATTTTTATCAATTCAAATTCTAATAAGTGTTTTCCTTGTTATACTTTATAGTATCTTAGATTAATATTTAAAGGCGTTGCAACAGATAAAGTATACCCTACGTTCTCATGAATAATTTATAGGATTAATGACAATTGCGACATTGATTTTAGGGATGTAAAGTTGTTCGTCAACTACAGGTCGCAATTTCACTTCGATCGTTCTGAAATTTTGCAGTTTAGAGTATTTCGCAGCTGTAAAGAACTCTATTGCATTTGGTTGAAATCGGTTTAGATTTAGCTATAGCTCCCATATATATGTTTCGTCCGATTTGGCCCTTTAGTTCTATAAAAGCTGTATTTTACTTCAAATCGTTTTGAAATTTAGAATGGTAGAGTTTCTTGATCCATTAACCAACATTGCCGAATTTGAAGAAAATCGGTTAATATTTAGATATAGCTCCCATACATATCTTTCGTCCGATTTGATCCTTTAGTCCTATAGATGCTGTAGTTTACATCCAATCGTTTTGATATTTAGAATGGTAGAGTTTCTTGATTCATGAACTAACGTTGTCGAATTTGAAGAAAATCGGTTAAGATTTAGCTATAGCTCCCATATATATATTTCATCCGATTTGGCTCTTTAGTCCTGTAGAAGCTGTATTTTACATCCAATCGTTTTTATACCCTACACCACACTGTGGTACAGGGCATTATTTAAGTATAAAATTTCCCAAAAGTAAATTAATGTAAACAATTTATACATGAATTACAAAATTTATATTTCAGAGTTATTCAATATTACGAGAGTGGTGTAGGGTATTATACAGTCGGCCCCGCCCGACTTTAGCCTTTCCTTATTGGTTTTAATTAACTTTGTTGTTTAAACTGGGCTGTTTGGTCAGATATTTTTATGAAGTAAATAAAACTAAATTATACCATGTTTAACTCAACGTTTCGTTGGCTTTATTCCAACTGCATCAGGAGTAATTATTGAAAATCCTATCGGCAATATTTATGTATTTATTATTTTTGATTAAATTTTGATAAAAGTATTGTAGAATTACATTTTGTCATTATTAAATATTATTAAAAAAACTGGACATCACCATAAAAATTTTATAATAATAATTAATTAATAAAATGGTAAATATAGCAGCAAAACTTAATACTACGAGTAATATCACAGGAACCGATCACGTTATTGTATTGCAACTGAATATTGCAGTTTAGTGTTGTCTTTACCTTCTTTGATGTTTATTGATTTGTATAGGGTGATCCATTTCGAGGTTCCATACTTTTAAAAAAAAAAAACAGTAAGGAAAGGCTAAAGTCGGGCGGTCTAAAGTCTCGTAATATTGAATAACTCTGAAATATAAATTTTGTAATTCATGTATAAATTGTTTACATAAATTTACTTTTGGGACATTTTATACTTAAATAATACCCTGTACCACAGTGTGGTGTAGGGTATAAAAACGATTGGATGTAAAATACAGCTTCTACAGGACTAAAGAGCCAAATCGGATGAAACATATATATGGGAGCTATAGCTAAATCTTAATCGATTTTCTTCAAATTCAGCAATGTTAGTCCATCGATCAAGGAACTCTACCATTCTAAATATCAAAACGATTGGATGTAAAATACACCATCTATAGGACTAAAGCGTCAAATCGGACGAAAGATATTAACCGATTTTCTTTAAATTCGGCATTGTTGGTTCATGGATCAAGAAACTCTACCATTCTAAATTTCAGAACGATTGGATGTAAAATACAGCTTCTATATAACTAAAGGGCCAAATCGGACGAAACATATATATGGGAGCTACAGCTAAATCTTAACCCATTTTCTTCAAATTCGGTAGTGGTGGTTCATGGATCAAGAAACTCTACCATTCTAAATTTCAAAATGATTGGATGTAAAATACAGCTTCTACAGGCCTAAAGAGCAAAATCGGACGAAACATATATATGGGAGCTATAGCTAAATCTTAAGCAATTTTTTTCAAATTCGGCAATGTTGGTTCATGGATCAAGAAACTCTACCATTCTAAATTTCAAAACGATTGGATGTAACATACAGCTTCTATAGGACTAAAGGGCCAAATCGGACGATAGATATATATGGGAGCTATATCTAAATCTGAACCGATTTCAACCAAATTCAATAGCGATCTTAACAGCGGCTCTAAACTGCAAAATTTCAGAACGATCGAACAACTTCACATGGACAGACGGACGGACGGACAGCTAGTGATTCTAAGTCGATCGGTATACTTAAAGGTGGGTCTAGCTGTGTTATTTTCAGGTGTTACAAACATCTGCCGTGAAACAAACTTATAATACCCTGTACCACAGTGTGGTGAAGGGTATATATATTTTTACTTGCAAACTGTAATAAAATTTAAATTTCTTCCTTATATGTTTGCCATTACGGAAAACGACTTATTATTTTAAACCACTTTTATAAAATGAACAAATCACTCAAAGAGTGACACAAAGCAGTGCCAACAATCTCTTGACAATTTCGAGGATACGGTTTTTGCAAAATATTTGCTGAAAACAAATGCCGCCATTTACCCGCCAAGAACGTTTTTATTTTTGCAGCACTTAGAGACGCGCGCTTACTTCGCATTCATTCAACAAGGTGTGTTCCCAGCCACACGGCACTCCAAGAGGAACAAGGAGTCAACTCCGTTGTCATTCTTATAGTTGAGATACTGTTGCTTTGCTTATAAATTGCCAATTATTGAAGATTTTGTTGTGTGTTAAGAAAACAACACGTACAGCCATCCAGCGGCTCGCTCTGCCATTGAAGTCAGCCAGTCCTGGTCCTGGCTGGTCTTCTCTCCGCTCCATTCCCCTTGTTCGACTGTGTGACTTGCATTTCCAGTGATAGCGATCATTGACACGGAAAAAAGAAGCAGAAACAACAACTCTCACACGGAAACAAAGCATAGTGAAAGGAACACAAAAAATCTATCTATTTCATTTATACTTTTATATAAGTACTTGTACATATCGGAGTAATAATAAATGCATATTTATCGAGATACAGCACGTTTCTAATAAATGCTCATAATATTGGCGCGTCTTTTCATTATTCATGCAACATGCTTTGTGCTCTGGCGGGTCATGTCGTTGCCTTGCCACGTTTCCTTGTCGCCTTTACCAAACGAAAGGACGAAATTCCATGAAATGTAACATGAACTTCTTGAGGTAGTTCGAAGCAACGAACCGAACAACCAAGCAATGTGTTTTGCAAGAGGGTTCGATGTGAATGCGATGATGATGACGATAGAGATGGTGTTGAGGATGAAAGGAAACCTTTCGTTTTTTTTTTCACATGATGAAACGTTGCATGCATGGCAACGAAATCATCGTCAGCATCGTCCATCAGACGGCGCAGAACTGTAGATACCTTCGGTTACTTTACTTGATGAAATTTCCTTTCAGCCAAATTTTAAAGAACTTTCGTTCATCTCCTCTGCGAGAGGATGAGCATATGCAATGCTTATGCACGTTTACAAATTATCATTCGAGGGTAGTATGATAAATCTGTAAACACTACTGGTTGTTTTATTTTTGCAGGTTCACCACTTTATGTTGGTAACACTGCTTTAGTTGACAATCGATTTAACAGCTAACACTAGATTACAACACTTTTGTTGGAGGGATGTGCATAACGTTTACTGGTGATACACATCAAAAAAATATTTAATAAAAGTTTTATGGTATTTATACACTACACTACACTACACTGTTGTACAGGATATTATATATTTGTGCATTTGTTTGTTACACCCAAAAGGAGAAGAAGTAGACCTATCGTTTATTATACCGATCGACGTAGAATCACTTTCTGAATTGATTTAGATATGTCCGTCCGTCCGTCTGTGCATGTGTTTTTGTACTCATAGTACGGGTCGTCCGATCTCAACGAAACTTTACACATATCTTTTTTTTTGGCCCAATTACAATTCCTATTGAATTTGGTTAAAATCGGTTCAGATTTACATATATCTCCCATATATATCTACCTCTGATTTGGCATATATGCACTGCATGAGCAACATTTTTGAACCGATTTGAATACAAAATTTGAGCAAAAACGGTTCAGATTTAGATATAGCCCCCATATGTGTATATGTTACCCACCACTTGACATGTAAACGATGTAAAAACTGTATTTTATATCCGATAGGTACGAAATTTGGCAGAGAGAGGTTTCTTATTACATGAATTAACACTGTCAAATTTGAGGTAAATCGGTTTAGATATTGATATAGCCCCCATATATATGCTCCCCGATGTGACATGTAACCGCAGTAGAGACTGTATTTTATATCCGATCAGTAAGAAATTCGACAGAAAAGGGTTTCTTATTACATGAAGGAATACTGCCAAATTCGGGGAAAATCGGATTAGATTACATATATCCCCAATTCATACGTTAGCCCCGATGTGACATGTAAGCGCTGTAGGAGCTCTGTTTTATATCCGATCAGTACGAACTTCGGCAAAAAGAGGCTTCTTATTACCTGAGTAAACGTTGCCAAATTTGGGGAAAATCGGTTGAGATTTAGATATAAGCCCCATATATATGTATATTACCCCAGATCAGTTCGAAATTCCACAGAAAAAGTTTTCTTGCAACATGAATAAACACTGCCAAATTTGGGGGAAATCCTATCTATTGAATTTATATAGCCCCAATAAAGATATATCCCCAATAAATATGTTACCCCCGATTTGATATGTAAGCGCTGTAGAAACTGCATTTTGTATTCTATCAGTACTGAACTCGGCAGAAAGAAGTTTCTTATTACATTAATTAACACTGCCAAATTCGGAAAAAATCGTTTACATGTTGCCCCCATATATATGATTCTCCCGATTTCATATCAAAGCGCTATAGAAGTTGTACTTTACTTCCGATCATTAAAAAAATTGGCAGAAAGAAGTTTCTTAATTTAGGAACGAATACTATTTAAATTGGGGATAATTGTATCAGATTTAGATATGTCCACATATATGAATACGTTCCAGTCTATTTTGTATTTAAGCGCTGTTGAAATGCCAGAAATTAGGCCTTTGATCCAAGTTTATGTAAATCTTTTTAGATTATCTATTTGTTCCTTCCGATTCGTGATCTATGAAAAAATTGTTAATTTTAAGGTTATGCTTTCAGATCTAGTTTATTACGATCAACATCTTCAACCTCTCCTTGGAATCAGCCTTGATGAGCAGGTGGAGCCAGGTACTTTGTTAAATGAAACGAAACCAGTTATTCCAAATTATTATCGCAATGCTCCTTCTCGCATTGTTAGGAAGGTGTAGGGTATTACATAGTCGACCCACCCTACTTTCTGTCTTGCCTTACTGGTTTTTAATTTATATTTATTGTCAACCCATCAAGCAATGTATCATTATGCAAGATTATACAATGCCATTTATAAATAAATGTTACGAACATTTATAATTTCTGAAAAAAATTAACATTGAATTACATAAACTTGGCTCGACTAAAGTATTGATATACATATTTGCTCAATACTAAAATGCAAATAAATATTTGTTTTAATATTTAATATAAGTATTTGTGTGCGCCAAAAATAATATATTTCGGGTGTACCCTAAACATTTTTATATTTCAAGCAGAATATGTTTGGGACAAAATACTACATAATCGTTTTTTTCAACATGTGCAACAATTGGAAATTTATGTATGTATTATTATTTCTCGTGAGTGTACAATAGACCTGGTCACCAAAAAAAAGTTATCAAATGTGAGGTCTAATATTAAATCTTACCTCGAGACAATTAAAAAAACTTTTTTTATTTTTTTCCTAGCCCGCGGAATCGGCCCAAAATAGTTCTTTTTTCGAAAAAGTTATCAAATGCGAGTCGGAATATTAAAGCTTACCTCGAGACAATTACAAAAACATTTTTTTTAATTTTTCATCTCTAAATCGTTTTTTTTAGTTTTGCTCCGATAAATCTCAAATTTTCACACAATATTTTTAACAGTTATCCATTGAAAAAATAAAATAAAAAATTCCAAAAAAAGTGTACAAACGTTACTCTCCTTAACATATCAATAAGTACTTGTTTTAGTCAGTAAGTCAGTATTTGTCGCCTAAAAGTAACGCAGAGGGTAATTTTATGTCATTACTTGGTAATAACATGTATTAAATTTTTGCAACAGGGATTTTTTCACAATATTTTGTAAGCCATCTTTAAAACCGTTGATGCGATGAAAAAATGATGTTATAAGAAGATGAAGGCTAATTAAGTTAGGGTCTTTAATGCTTTCCTAAACCAATTATGGTAAATGGTACTCGAGTTATGATACACTTTGTGGTGCAACTTCTATTTTTTTAGATGTTTATCTATATTTTGATATATAAACAAGTCCTATCTCACTACACTGATAGAAAACCCGTTCGTCACCATGACGAATCAGTTTCGTCAATATATCTTCTTACTGGTGACGAAAAGTTTCGTACATGCGATGTTTTTGTACGTCAATAGAACGAACACGATCATCAAGTCATGTTTTTGGTGATTTCGAAATTCGTCGAGAGAACGATAAGGTTTCATTCCCACGACGAAAAGATTTATTTGTCCATTTTGCTGAAAATATGATCAAACGAAGCAATCAAATTATAGTTTCTGCTTAAATGTACTGTTCTATATGCGTTCTGATCACCTTAGTTAAATAATTTGTTGTAAAGGATCAATTTAAAAAATCTAATAATTAATGACGAACATCGTTCGCCAATAAGATTATCCATTCATCATGAGAACGATCGACTTATTCGCCCTTTACAGCAACGTCAACTCCTACAGCAGAACAAAGTAAGACATGCGACGTTGTTATGTTTGTCCACGTGTGTGTTCCACGCAGCACCGATTGGTTCAAACAAACCGCACTGGCACGGCGTAACTGATGTCTGTTTAAGAAAACATTAAACACATGCATACTCGTACATGCAGCTCGACAAGCTGTATATGTAAGTGTGAAGCATTTGTGCTAGTGGTCTGTTGGCAAATACATTACTTGATGTGATTATTTTTGATTTAAAATAGCAGAAGTAATGAATACATCTCGTTTGTTTGATTTCAGCCTTGCCTGATAAGAACAGCGTCTCGAAACGAATATTCACAACTGAACCTAGCAATGCAGTCAAATAATTTTATTTTCCATACCATTTTAAATGCTTTAAAACTAGAAGAACAATTATTGGAATTTTTAAAATTTAAATAGTCGTGGGCATGAATTCGTCGTGGTGATGAATGGCACTAGTCGTGGTGAAGAATGGAATTCGTCGTGATGATGAATGGGATTCGTCGTGGTGACGAATGGAATTCGTCATGGTGATGAATGGAGTTCATCATGGTGATGAATAGAGTACGTCGTGGTGATGAATGCTATTCGTCGTGATGATGAATGGGGTTCGTAATGATGATGAATGGGGTTCGTCATGATGATGAATGGGGTTCGTCGTGGTGATGAATGGATCATCCTGAGGACGAACGTTTTTGGAAACAGAAATTCGTCATGGTGACGAACAAATTCATCAAGAGGATTATTCCGTACGTTAGCTGACTTTTGACGAAAAAATAATCGTGATGATGTACAAATTCGTCGTCATGACGAAGCTTTTTCTATCAGTGTACTAGACCACAAAGCTCTTACAACAATATTAATGATATTTTGTCGGAACAAAAAAAAATAAAAATATGGTTTTAGACAAAAATGTCAAAACAATTTTTAATTTCGCAAAAAATAAGAAAAATTTATTTTTTGAAAGATTTCGGACAGCTTGACCCGGTATACCTTACACCACTCCAATAGAATTGGATAACAATGAAATATCCAACGTTATAACAATGAATATATCAACGGTTAAATGTAGCCAAATCGGACGAAACATATATATGGAAGCTATAACAAAATCTGAACCGATTTCTTCAAATTTCATATTTGAAGAAATCGGTATTCATAAAACCAGTAAGGAAAGGCTAAAGTCGGGCGCGGCCGACTATATAATACCCTACACCACTCTCGTAATATTGAATAACTCTGATATATAAATTTTGTAATTCATGTATAAATTGTTTACTATAAACATATATATAGGAGCTATAGCTAAATCTTAACCGATTTTCTTCAAATTCGGTAGTGTTGGCTCATGGATCAAGAAACTCTACCATTCTAAATTTCAAAATGATTGGATGTAAAATACAGCTTTTATAGGACTAAAGAGCAAAATCGGACAAAACATATATATGGGAGCTATAGCTAAATCTTAACCGATTTTCTTAAAATTCGGCAATGTTGGTTCATGGATCAAGAAACTCTACCATTTTAAATTTCAAAATGATTGGATGTAAAATACAGCTTCTATAGAACTAAAGGGCCAAATCGGACGAAACATATATATAGGAGCTATAGCTAAATCTTAACCGATTTTCTTTAAATTCGGTAGTGTTGGTTCATGGATCAAGAAACTCTACCATTCTAAATTTCAAAATGATTGGATGTAAAATACAGCTTCTTCAGAACTAAAGAGCAGGTTTTAGGTTTCAGGTTTCAAATAGCCATTTATTAATCCAGAAAACTTAAAATCTAATTACAAAATAGGCTTATCGTAAATAATCGTAATTAAAAATACTCAGTAATGATAGAGCGTACAAAAATTAGAGTTAAAAAGTGTCGCGGATGATCCGCGGACAAGAACTAAAGAGCAAAATCGGACAAAACATATATATGGGAGCTATAGCTAAATTTAAACCGATTTTCTTTAAATTCGGCAATGTTGGTTAATGGATCAAGAAACTCTACCATTCTATATTTCAAAACGATTGGATGTAAAATACAGCTTTTATAGGACTAAAGAGCAAAATCGGACGAAACATATATATGGGAGCTATAGCTAAATCTTAACCGATTTTCTTCAAATTCGGCAATGTTAGTTCATTGATCAAGAAACTCTACCATTCTAAATTTCAAAACGATTGGATGTAAAATACAGCTTTTATAGGACTAAATGGTCAAATCGGACGAATCATATATATGGGAGCTATCGCTAAATCTTAACCGATTTTCATCAATTTCGGTAGTGTTTGTTCATGGATCAAGAAACTCTACCATTCTAAATTTCAAAATGATTGGATGTAAAATAAAGCTTCTACAGGACTAAAGAGCAAAATCGGACGAAACATATATATGGGAGCTATAGCTAAATCTTAACCGATTTTCTTCAAATTCGGTAGTGTTGGTTCATGGATCAAGAGACTCTACCATTCTAAATTTCAAAACGATCGGATGTAAAATACAGCTTCTATAGGACTTAAAGTATACCGATCGACTCAGAATCACTAGCTGAGTCGATTTAAGCATGTCCGTCCGTCCGTCCGTCTGTCCATGTAAAGTTGTTCGTCGACTACAGGTCGCAATTAGACTCCGATCGTTCTGAAATTTTGCAGTTTAGAGTATTTCGCGACTGTTAAGATCGCTATTGAATTTGGTTGAAATCGGTTCAGATTTAGATATAGCTCCCATATATATCTTTCGTCCGATTTGGCCATTTAATCCTATAGAAGCTGTATTTTACATCCGATCGTTTTGAAATTTAGAATGGTAGAGTCTCTTGATCCATGAACCAACACTACCGAATTTGAAGAAAATCGGTTAAGATTTAGCTATAGCTCCCATATATATGTTTCGTCCGATTTTGCTCTTTATATATTTCGTCCGATTTGGCCCTTTCATCCTATAAAAGCTGTATTTTACATCCAATCGTTTTGAAATTTAGAATGGTAGAGTTTCTTGATCCATGAACCAACACTACTGAATTTGAAGAAAATCGGTTAAGATTTAGCTATAGCTCCCATATATATGTTTCGTCCGATTTGGCCTTTAGTTGTATAAAAGCTGTATTTTACATCCAATCATTTTGAAATTTAGAATGGTAGAGTTTCTTGATTCATGAACCAACATTGCCGAATTTGAAGAAAATCGGTAAAGATTTAGCTATTGCTCCCATATATGTTTCATCCGATTTGGCTCTTTAGATCCAATCGTTTTTATACCTTACACCACACTGTGGTACAGGGTATTATTTAAGTATAAAATGTCGCAAAAGTAAATTTATGTAAACAATTTATACATGAATTACAAAATTTATATATCAGAGTTTTTCAATATTACGAGAGTGGTGTAGGGTATTATATCGGCACCGCCCGACTTTAGCCTTTCCTTACTGGTTTATGAATTAGGTTTGTTTTTATTTATGGGTTACATTTGTTGTTCCGCTTGGTGACATATACTAACACTCACTCATTACAACAGAAACTATTATTCACAGATTGAGATTACAAAGGTGATAAAATTTTTATTCCTGCTTATTCAAATTCGTATAGGATACGCATGATACGTTCCTATTTCACTAAACTGTAATTTGGGGCAACAAATTTGACCGGATCCAACTAGTAGAGGATATATTAAACTATCCACAATCTCTCAGAATATTTTAATTTGTCCTTACGTGTCCCGCCCTCGTTCTTTTTCTATCATTACATCCTTTTACGTGCAAATATGCCAAAACTACATCAGGACCACGCCATGGGCCGCTGCTTTCTATTTCCCAGTGCTGAATCGTATTTGTCAAGAGAAAAAAAGACGTGACTAGTTTTTTGGCAACATTTCTCAAATTACTCTACTTGATAATGGCTGTAATGATACATTTTGATTTCACTTTTTTGTCTTCAGCCGCCATCCAGCTTTGTGCCACGTCTCCTTTTACTCCTTCACCACTGGCAACGGTGGAATTTCGGCCAAAAAAGGACTTTGGAAACTTTAAGCGGCGGTTCTTGTTGTTATTACCCGTCACCCGTCTCACATCTCGGGATAGTTGTTTGGTAATCAAGTGAATTGTAATTGAAATTAAAGCTGTCCTCATTACTTTTAATACTTGTTGATGGTGATGGTCATACGGTCATGTGACTGTCAATGATGATGAGGACGGTGACGATGTTGGCTGCAATTATTGCAACATGTTCTGTTTTGTTTTTTTTTCTTTTTCACATCAATGCTGTTGCAAAAGTTAGTGCCACATTTAAAGTTAATTCATTTCAACAAATAACTTTTGCTGGCAAAACGGACATTTCATTACAAAAGTTTTGCCACGAACTGGAACTGCCTAGGCGGAATAAGGGTGGCAGTGTCGATATGCCCGTTTGTCCATCCTGGTTGTGTTGGTTTTTCACTCTCTGCGTTGTTTGTTTATTCAACTACACCATCATACTCTGTCCCCTCTCTGTTGTTGGAATCAAATGTAAAACAAACAAATAAATAAATAACAACTTTTCGTCCTTCGCCACCCGGCCTAAATTAGTAAGGAACACTGTACTTGTACGTACTACTGCAGCACCGTGTTCGGGCTCCAATGTTGTATGTCGATCTGTCGGCCGGTCGTTTGCCTTGTTTGTGTAATAAAAACGGAAGGAAATGATAGTAAATAAAATACGGTTTGGCGCCTTTAACCTATGCAAATAAATATCTTTTGTGGTGTCACTCTTCTTTTTTTCCCCTTTCCGCCACCCACTGTGCGGAAGCTCTGTGGAAAATTTGCAAAAGGGTGAACTTTGTTTGGTGATAAAAACCTCCCAATCGCAAAAAACAGTGCAAACACTACAAATGCGTGGCAATAAAATAGTAAAAATGCAGAAGGCATGAGAAAAAGCATCGAAAGGGAAACGGAACGGAACAAAACACAAAAAGTGCAACATGTTGTACGTACATGAGTATGGGAGAACGGAAAAATTTTGTGGAAAAATGTTAAACAGGAAGATACAGTGGTTTGAAGCAGCAAATAGTCAATAATTACACTGTGTGCGCAAATTTACTTGAAAAATATGTCTTAAATGAAACCACATTATTTCGCATAATTACGATGATCTGAGTCGAATGACATTAACAATTCTTCTCTATCACATCAAGTTTTTGCGATATCTTTCCACAAAATTTACTGGAATATCGATGAGATTAGTCACTTAAGCGATACATTGGAAGCTGAAATCTTTCAAATATTTTCATGTTCGACCCAACAGCTTCTCCCGTTATGATTTAAAATTGTCAAAAATGATAATTTATTAAAAATCATAGAAATTTTGGACATTTTCCAATGCATTTTTCAACGATCCGCGACAAAAAATACTCCAATTTTTATTTCACCCTTTTTTATGACATTTTACTGATTTGACGTCATTGTACAATTTATTTAAAATTCTGTCTAATAAATATCCAATTTTGGCTTCTAAGGAATATTGGATATCTAAACTGCATTTGTTTTCGTAAAGTCGGACCTACACTAAAATAAGAGAGTAATAACATTAATGATGATATACTCTTAAATTTAGTAGGCGATATCGGCATCAATTCAAACAAAATTTTCATTAAAATAAAGACAAATTACATCTTTTTAAAAAAAAAACATAAAAAATTAGTTTTGAGTACGCCTTTCTTTAACAGTTAAATTAAAGAAATATTAATATTTTTATGACAAGTAATAAAATTAATGACGAATCATTCTTAAATTAAGTAGGCGACTTCGGCAACAATACAATCACATTCTTTTCGTTAAAAAATTAAAATTTACATCTGTTTTAAGAAATTTTCCATGATAAAAAGTTTCTTGTACTTGATTTAATGATACACAAATCTTAATATAAAGAACAAATTATAATTTTTTATTATTTAAAGTATTATTATATTCGAAAACATATTCGATATTCGAAGTAATATTACAAAACATTTAAGGATTTTCTTCATTAAAACAATGATGTAGACATGTCATAGTTTCAATACCGGATAAGACTTAATTGTCAGTATGCAAAATTTGAGAAATAAATGTAAGGGTAAATTTTTCATCAATTTTATGACTGTTGCCATTATTTTAAAGAATACTTATTAATTTGACTGTCCGTCAGAGAGAATTATACTCTCTCGCTCTCTCTCTCTCTTTCTCTAGAGAAAATCTGTTGTTTGTTTTTGAATCATCAGTTATTGAGAAACTGTGGGGGCACATAGGTTTTATTTAAGATTATATTTTTATACCCTACACGACACTGTGGTACAGGATATTACAACTTTTTGCATTTGTTTGTAACACCCAAAAGGAGAAGAAATGGACCCATCGTTTATTATACCGATCGACTTAGAATCACTTTCTGAGTTGATTTAGGTATGTCCGTCCGTCTGTGCATGCATTCTTGTAATCGTAGTACAGGTCGCAATTAAGGTACCATCTCAACGAAACTTTACACATATATTTTTTTGGCCCAATACGATCCCTATTGAATTTGGTTAAAATCGGTTCAGATTTACATATAGCTTCCATATATATGTACCTCCGATTTGGCATATATGCAATGTATAAGCAACATTTTGAACCGATTTGTAGAAAAATTGACAGAGAGCAGTCTCGTGATACACTTACAGACAATACAAAATTTGGAGGAAATCGGTTCATATTTAGATATATCCCCCATATATATGTTCCCCCGATTTGACATGTAAGCGCTGTAGAAACTTTATTTTATATCCGATCAGTGCGAAATTCGACAGAAAGAGGTTTCTTATTAGATTTAGATATAACCTCTATATATATGTTCCTTCTGATTTGGTATCAAGGCGGTTTAGAAGTTGTACTTTACTTTCGATCATTAAAAAATTCGGCAGAAAAATGTTTCTGAATTTAAGAATATTGCTTAATTTAGCGATAATCGGTTCAGATTTAGATATAGCAACATATATATATTCTTACCTGAAACACTACTGATCAATTACCATATTTATACTCTACACCACACTATGGTACAGGGTATTATAACTTTGTACATTTGTTTGTAACACCCAAAAGGAGAAGAAGTCGACAAATCGTTTTATTATACCATGATTTAACTATGTCTGTCTGTCTGTCTGTGCATGTATTCTTGTAATCAAAGTACAGGTCTGAATTGTGGTCCGATCTTAATGAAAATTTGCACATATCTTTCTTTTAGCTCAAGGGCGATCACTATTAAAATCAGTACAGATTTTCGGTTTCGTTGAAAACTTCGAGCTTCCATGTTATTTTTGGTCTTTCCCGTTTCCCTGAGCCTTGGGGGCTCCACTCGAGCGTTTCGTGGCAGATGTCGTTGTGAGGCTTTCTCAGTGTGTGTCCAAGCCTTTTGTATTTCTTCTTTTTATTTGTGTGTAGATGTTGTCTTCGACAGCGATTTGCAGAAGATGTTCGCTGGCAACAGCTTTAGGCCACCAGATTTTTAAAAAATATTGCGCAAACATCTATTTTTTTAATGTTTGTCTATGTTGTTACCAATAGCTCTAATATATATGTACCTACGATTTGGCATATATGCACCGTATAAGCAAAATTTTTGTAAGCGATCTGTATAAAGCTTGACAGGGAGAAGGAAAATCGGTTCAGATTTAGATTTAGCAGTCATATATACTCGTATATTGCTCCCGATTTGATATGAAAGCGCTGTACAAATCTTATTTTATATTCGATCAGTACGACATTTGGCAGAAAGAGGTTTCTTATTAGACAAACGGACACTGCCAAATTTGGAGAAAATCGTTTCAGATTTATATATAGCCTTCATATAAGTATAAGTTACAACCGTTTTGGCATGTAAGCGGTGTATAAACTGCATTTTATATCCGACCAGTACGGAATTCGGCAGAAATAAGTTTCTTACACTATTCAGCAAAAACAGTTTTTTGTACAAGACCTAAATTTTTATTCTAAAATTCCAATTTTCAATGAAGATACATGAAGTGTTTGGACCATATTTTTACGTATAACCTCGATATAACCATTCCATTTAAATAAAAGAATTATAAGGGCTAGAAATGTTGAAAACATAATTTCGAAGTAGAAAGTTTTTTTCAAAAACATAGATTTTTGCAGGCACGAAAAAACCATAAAAAAGAGAAAAAGAATGCAAAACAAATTGTTGGCTCCATTTTTTGAAAGCTAGCCTCCTAAGGATGACAACATTACATATTTGCAAAAAGTTTATGTATAAATGTATAGATTATGACTCATACTGTTAAAATAGAGAAATTCAAAAAATTATTTTTCATATATTTTATTTTGGCAATTTGGTTTGGGACGTACTAAAAGGGGTGTGGCAATAACACCCATTTTGTAATATAGTATGTGTACTATAAAAACATTCCACTGTACAAAATGTCAAGTGTTTGTATGTGCAGGAATCGAAGTTACAAGCCGTAAACTTTTTGGGCAAAATGCTCCATTTGTATGGGAGGTACCAAAAGGGGAGTGGCATAACGCCCATTTTTTACGAAACTGTAGATACGATACAAGAATTACAATTAAAAAAATGTCATGTATTATTATGGACTGGAATCATAGTTATAAGCCGTTAACTTTTTGTGCAAAATTGTCCATTTGTATGGGATGTACCAAAAGGGGCGTGGCACTAACGCGCATTTTTTACGAGACTGTAGGTACGAAAAGAGCATTACAATTGACAATTGCATGAATTATTATGGACTGGAATCAATGTTATAAGGCGTTAACTGTTTGTGCAAAATTATCCATTTGGGAGGTACCGAAAGGGGCGTGGAAACTTCGTCCATTTTTCTCAAGATGATAGCGACTAAGAGACCAATACTACGTGTGGGTGAAAAATTGTGGGTAGTAGTGTTGAAGTTAGGAGATAATCAATATTTCACAAAATTGTTACACTTCGTGGGGGAGATACTCGAAGGTGTGGACCAACATAGACCATCTTTGAGCTTAGTCTGAGATAGAAAAAAATATTGACACATACCAAATTTGATAATACTATCGAAAATTATAGTGCGCACCAACCAGACAGACAGACGGACACCCTTGTTCACAATAGGGCTATAATTCCTACATTTATACATTTCTCAAATAGGTGTTGTTTTTTTAGTTAGGATGCTAGCTTTCAAAAATTGTAACAAACAATTTTTTTGGCGATTTTCTTCTATTTTTTATCGTTATTTTCGGCCAGCAGAAAAAAGATTTTTTTTAAAAAATCTAATTTTGTTAAATTGTTTTAACGTCACTTCTGTTTCCACGTGAAAGTGTCATTATTGAAACTTGTAGTCCTCACAATTTCCTTCAAAACCTATGGTCCAAATACTAAAATCACATTCGAAAAAAGTGGCAATTTTAAAGAAATTAAAAAAAATATAATTTATTTATTTATTCAAACAAATAATGATTTACCATACATTTTTTTTAATATTTTTTGTCTTTAGGACTCCATATTACTACAGAAAATGTTGTGTACAGCCCTCTGACAAAAATTTTGTTGCATAGTGCTATTACATGAGTGAACATTGGCACATTCGGGAGAAATTGGTTCAAATTTAGCTATAGCCCCCATATGTTCCTCCCGATTTGGTATCAAAGCGCTTTTTTTATTAGTACTATTGTGCACTTTACATTAAAACATTTTCAGAAAGAAGTTTCTTAACCTTGAAACGAATACTGCTAAATTTGGGGGAAATCGGTTCTGATTTAGATATAGCCCCCATATATATGTTTCTGCTTATTTAGAATTTATGCGCTATAAATACTGTATTCTATGTCCGACCTTAATATAATTTGGCAGAAATTAGGTTTTTGAACCAAGTTGTTATCGTTATCAGATCTAGTTTATTATGATTATTATCTTAAACTCCTCCTGGGAATAAAACTTGATCAGGAGGTGGAGCTAAATACTTTGTTTAACTGAAATGAAACCATTTATTACAAATCATTATCCCAATGAACCTTTTCACTTTGTTAGGGAGGTGTAAGGTATTATTTAGTCGGCCCCGACCGACTTTTTGTCTTTCCCTACTGATTTTATTGTGATATGATGCAATTTATTTCTTTATATTCTCACTTTAGTGGAGGAGTGTATAAATTATCTGCTACGGGCCAAAAGTGTA
Organism: Eudasyphora cyanicolor; assembly: GCA_963930755.1. Taxonomy (NCBI): domain Eukaryota; kingdom Metazoa; phylum Arthropoda; class Insecta; order Diptera; family Muscidae; genus Eudasyphora; species Eudasyphora cyanicolor. The sequence goes on along the minus strand of OZ005736.1, from coordinate 49,238,516 downwards.
ACATATCGAAGGAGGACCTAAGACTCCAAGTATGTTCGGCGGAAATCCGTTTCAGGAGATTTTAAGTCATTTGAGCAATTTCCGACTACTTGTCTGTCTGTCCGTATGTCTTTGTGACTCGAACGCACGATAACTCTCGAAAGGAGTAACCAATTGACTTAATATTTGGTAGGTTATAATTTTTTTCTCTATCTCATGCTTAGTTCGAAGATGGGCTCGAGGTTTGTCCACTACTTTTAATACCTCCCTCACAAAAGTTAAAATTTAGTTAAAAATTTATTCTTTAATAATTCCTACACTACCTTTCCAAATCCTCTGCAATTTTATATTTAGTAGTAGTTAAGCTGTCGCTATCACTTTGAGAAAAATGGGCTAAGTGGCCCCGCCACTTTTGGTACCTCCCACACAAAGGGACCATTTGTTTAAAAAGTTAATTGCTTATAACTTTAATACCAATGCATATAAACACTTGTGCAGTGTTAGTCCTGATTCACCAGAGGCAATTTTTTCCAAGCAAGCGTCAGTGTTTGTAGGAGAGAGAGAGAGACGCAGGCGGAAAGAGCCTCTCCTACAAACACCGACGCTTCCTTGGAACAAATTGCCTTGTGTGAACCAGGACTATTGATTTTATAGTACCTACAGTCCAGTAAAATATGGACATTATAGTCATATTCCTTTTGGTACCTCCCACACAAAGTGGCCAAATCATACCAAAATTGATTGGCCCATACAGTTAATTTTTTTAAACGTTCAAGTCGGTTTACCAAATCGACATTTTTTTACTTGTTTAATGCAACTAAAAAGAAAATGTTTCCAAGTCTGTAAAACTCCGTGTTCCAATGTATATAAAAATCTTTTTGTAGTTTTTTTTCTCGGAATTTCTTCTTCTTGACACGTAGTACGTTTGTTATTACCATCAGCAGTCAAGATTCAACGTGTCTAAAGTTAACTATGATGCGATGATAGTGCCAGATAAAATGCTGTTGTGACAACTACAACTGGAGCTGTGCCCAAAACATCATATAAAAACAAAAACACCGGTCGACACTATTTGTGGATCTGACTTCTAAATGTCCAATATTTGTTTTTTTTGTTACTTATAAAGGGAAAAATATTTTTTGTATCATAGTTAGTTTCTGTAGAACTGAGGGAAAGTTTGTTGTGCATATGTATTGTTGGCCTTTTTTTGATATTTGTTTGTTTGTATCGTTTGGCTTATGGCTGCTGTTTTTGTTTTATTTTATTTATATTATATACTTAAACAGAGTACAGAGTACCGAATTGGTTTAAACAAGTTTTAAGGAATTACAAATTAAGTAGCCTTTATCTTCGTACAATACTTGTTTCCATATGTTAAGCGTTTTCGACAATAACGTACAAAGTATTGCAACAAAATCGTATTTTTTGAGAAAATTTTAATAATTTTTAAATAAAAGCCTCATAAAAATATCGAAGAAATCGATGCATAATTTTAATTAATTTAATTTGGAGTTTTTTAATGCCCAGCATCTGAATCTATGTGAAATTAGTTTTTGTCGACTGGTGTAAAGTACTGTGGACAGAGAAAAGACTGCTCCAACAATTTCATAATGAATAGATTTCTCCGGAACAACGTTTGCAAATCGTGCAAATTTATTACCAAAGTAATGGTTCGGTTCGCGCAACGCATAGCGCGCTGCGTCCAATATTCGGTCGATATATTCGCCCAGCAGAGTCGGTAATTCGAGCAACCATGGAATGGTTTCGCACCACGTTTACTCTAGTGAACAATCTAGCAACAATTGGAGCTGTGCTCATCAACTTTATGGAAGATTTTGCGGAAAGATCTTTGTTTGCGGGCTTACAAAAACCCAACTCGTCCAAGAATTGAAGCCGAACGACGTGAATAGGCCAAAACAAAATGGAAGCCGAACCCGATTTTCACAAAAAAATTTTTGTCCAGCGATGAAGCTCACTTTTGAATGAATGAGTACGTTAATAATAGAATTGAAATGAAATTTGGAGTAATGATAATCCACAAGCGATTGTTCAGACGCCGTTACAACAACAAATAATCACTGTTTGGTGTGCTCTATAGGCAGAGGGAATCATTGGTCCATATTTCTTCAAAAATGAAGCCGGCCATAATTTTACAGTCAATGGGGAACGCTATAGAGCCATGATAAATGACTTTTTCGTGCCTGAATTGGAGGATGTTGATGTGGACGACTTTGGTTCCAACAAGACGGCGCCACATACCATACATCGAACTAAACAACTAATTTATTGAAGAAAACTTTTGGTGAGCGCACTATCTCGCGTCGTTGGCCCGTGGCGTGGCCTCCAAGATCGTGCGATTTAACAGCGCTTTACAATTTTTTTTATGGTGTTATGTGAAGTCGCTTGTCTACGCAGAAAAGCCCGACACGATTGCAAGAGAATATTCAGCCCCAAATTCTGCAAAAAGTCGTTGAAAATTGGGCCTATCGGCTGGTAGAAAAAAAACGCTTTACTTAAAATCAAGTAAACATTCCTTAAAAAGGAATATTAAGCCACATATGGCTTAATGAAGTCAATCGACAAAGCCTATTACCAAATTTGAAGTTAATCGGATACTTCTATCGGAGGTATCGTGCACACCAGTCAGACGGGCGGGCGGATAGCCCGAACAACAATGACCCAAAACGGAGTTCCAGCGAATATACCTCTCACAGAAATGGCAACAATTTTGTGAAATGTACAAAATGAGAAACTCATCAAAGTAAATATATAAATAAATACTTTTAACATTTTACAAAAATGTTACCATTTGTGTGAGCGGTACTAGAATGGGTGGGGCAAAATAGCCTGGCAATAACGCCCACTTTGTACTGGACTGTAGGTACTATGAAATTATTACACTGCACAAAATTTCAAGTATTTAAGTTTCAAGACGCCACGTTGTTTAGTTTTTTTTTACACTCCATGTAAACATGGAAAAAATTGGTCACCGATATGTAATAAAATACTTTCATTTGAAACGCCTGTCACACCAATATTAAAACCGAGCTTAATTATACTTTGAGGGAGTCTGCTCATTCGTTTAAAACTATAAAATATTGGGTGGCAGAGTCTAAACGGGATCGTACGAGCTGCGAAGACGACCTCCATAGTGGTCGACCAATTGAGGTGTCCATGACAGAAATGATTAAAAAATCCAAATGGTTTAAAAAAATTTTGTGTAACTGTACTGGGTGGTAATTATGACACAACGTTTCAACGAGATCTGTTAAGGACTCTCTCAGTTGGAGGGTGTTAACATTTGGAAATTTTGGTCAAACGGCGCTTTATTCCCATCCAATTAACTAATTACTTATTGCGTTTAGAAAATTATGCCCAAATTGTTTTCGATAGATATTTTATTATTTGATAGATATTTTATTATATATGCCCAAATTATTTATTTGGGCATATATTTCGATAGATAGTCTTAAAAAACATTAGAAAATGCTAGTTTTTTTTGTTTTTTTTTATTGTATATATTTTGGCTCAAACGAAAGCTAAGATACATATTTATACCCTCACTTTAGTGTGACGAGGGTATATATCATTTGCTACGGAAAAAAGTGTAACACGTCGAAGGAGTGACCTAAGACCTCAAGTATGTTCGCAGGAAATCCATTTTGGGTCATTTTAAGTCGAATGAGCAATGTCCGTCCGTCTGTCTGCCTGTCTGTCTGTCTGTGTGTCTGCTGGCTGGTGCGCACGATAACTCTCGAAAGGAGTAACCGATTGACTTCAAATTTGGTATGTGGTAATATTTTTTTCTATCTCCGGCTAAGTTCGAAGATGGGCCATATTGGTCCACTCCTTCTAGTACCTCCCCCACAAAGGGTTAAAATGTTGTGAAATATTGATTCTTTAATAACCGCTATACTACTTATTCGAATCATTTGAAATTCCACACATAGTATTAGCTTATTAGTCGCTATCAACTCGAGAAAAATGGGCGAAGTCGCCACGTCCCTTTTGCTACCTCCCACACAAATGCACTATTTTGTACCAAAAGTTAACAGCTTATAACAATAATAACAGTGTATAAAAATACTTGAAATTTTGTACAGTATTATGCTTTTATATTGCCTACAGTCCAGGGAAAAATGGGTGTTGTTGCCACGCCCCTTTTGGTACCTCCCACACAAAGGTACCTTTTTGCACCAAAAGATAACAGCTTATAACATTAAAACCAGTGTATAAAAATACTTGAAATTTTGTACAGTGTAATGTTTTTATAGTGTCTATAGCCCTGTGAAAAATGGGCGTTATTGCCATGCCCCTTTTTGTACCTCCCACACAAAATGCCCAAATCATACCACAATTTAATGTCTCATAACGTTTATACCAGTGCACATAAATGCTTATAAGTCGGCACAGTGCAATGAATTTAAAGTATCTAATGTTCAGCGAAAAAAAGGTGTATTTGATAAACCCCTTCTGGTACCTCCCACACAAATTGACAGAATAATTCGAGTAATATTCAATATTACATTACTCACAAAGTGAGGGTGTACCTTAGTCGGTTTACCCGACTGAAACTTTCTTACTTGTTTTTTATGAGCTTTGTGGTCTACTAGTCGAGAAATTCACAATTATTATATTTTTATTAATTTATCGTAGAGTCCGATCGATCGTGAATAAAATACTACCATTCCGAAGAAAATCGATGCATAGTTTAAAAAGTTGTAGTTAATTTAGCATTTTGTCTCTGTCCCCAATAAATATTTTAAGGTGTTGCACACATCACGTCAATCTTAACATGATCACAATTCCGACACTGTGAATTTGAGTATAAACAGAAGAGCAAAACGGATAGGAAGCTCTGGTCATAAAAACTATCCTAGCAAAAAAAAAAAACTCACGAACACCAATGAATGAACTCCAAGTGAAACTGAAACACCATCAGCCAGTATTTTAACGTTTTTATAACTTCCCGACGTTGTTCACCACCGGATGCCGGGAGTGGTAAAAGGTTGACTTCATTCGGTTGTATACTCTGCATACACACACACAGTCACAGTTGTGCCTTTGAAGTTGTAATCTTTGTCTGCGAATCTGTCTGTCAGGGTGACTGAAAATATGTAGCACTGTGGTATGTCAGTGTTTACAGGATTTTCTACAGTTGGAGCAAGAGTACACAGAAAAATATCCGTTTATTGAAAATTAAAGCATATGTAATTAATTTAAGGATATTTGCTTTGATTTTGAAACGAAGTCTAAAAATCTTATTCGAAAAAGCTATGAATGGTTTATAGAATAGATTTCAACAAAAAATAACATTATACGAATTGTTATGAATCTCAGATCAGCTTTAAAATCAATACGGTACATAGAATTAAGTAAATTGTTTTTAAGTCATTATGTTATAATCAAAGACAAATCAAACCTTTGATTCAATCTTAATTTGTAGCTCATCTTAAGCTTTAAAACCATCTTTTTCAGTGTACAAGGTAGTGCGTGTGTTTCCTTTCGGGCTAGTATGGCAATTATTACATTTGATATTACATTACATGTAAACGGATGTTGTAATTTTTCCTTGCCTTCAATTTCCTTTGATCGGAGTATCGCATGATAGATAGACTTGGTGGAGACTACACATGTTTCGGGCAACTTCTGTTCTGCGGCTTACTCTGTTTGAGTGCCATCCTAAACACATATTTTCCTAACCAAACGAGACGGATATTTCCGCTTCCGGCAAAACATTGTGTCTGTTATCATTTTCTCATTATGAGTATTACATTCAAAGCAACCGGTTACTTTTTTGCTTCGAAGAATTGAGAGATGTAGTATGATATAGCTTTATTTGCGTCTAAAAATATCCCTATGTTTAAATTTGCTCTTGGAAAACAGTTCTGATTAAATGATCTATAAAACAAGTGAGAAAGTTATTCGGGTAAACCGACTAATGAAACCCCTCACCTGAGTCCCAAAAAAAAATATTAGTAAATTTATTTATTTTTTTGTTTTATTTAAATTATTATCAATTTATATTGCATTTAATATTGCGTGGCCGTAATGCCCATTTTTCACTGTATTGTAGGTACTATTAAACCATTACACTATACAAAATTTCAAGTCTTTGTATGCAATGGTAATAAATTTATAAGCTATTAACTTTTAGTTCAAAATTGTCCATTTGTGTGGGAGGTAACAAAAGGGGCGAGACTACTTAGCCTATTTTTCTCGAGGTAATAGTGACTAATATTCTAATACTATGTGTAGAATTTCAGAGGATTCAAATAAGTAATATAGAAGATATAAAATAATCAGTATGTCAATAAATGTTAACCCTTTGTGGGGGAGGTACTAGAAGGAGTGGACCAATACGGCCCATCTTCGAACTTAGCCGGAGATAGAAGAAAATATTACCACATACCAAATTTGAAGTCAATCGGTTACTCCTTTCGAGGGTTATCGTGCGCACCAGCCAGCAGACAGACAGACGGACGGACAGACATTGCTCATTCGACTTAAAATGACCCAAAACGGACATCCGCCGAGCATACTTAGGGTCTTAGGACACACTCCTTCGATGTGTTACACATTTGGTTCGTAGCAAATGATATATACCCTCGTCACATTAAAGTGAGGGTATAAAAATACGATACACTTTTTAAAAACATTTGTTAAGACTTTAACTTCACCAGAAAATGTGAAGCACAGCCTTTCGAAAAAAATTTGCAAATAAGTGTTATTTTTACATTTGACATATAGATATAAAACTATATAATACCCTACACCACTCTCGTAATATTGAATAACACTGAAATATACATTTTTTAATTCATGTATAAAGTCTACAGCTTCTACAGGACTAAATAGCCAAATCGGACGAAACATATATGTATATGGGAGCTATAGCTTAACCTAAACCGATTTTCTGCAAATTCGGCAATGTTTGTCCATGGATGAAGAAACTCTACCATGCTAAATTTCAAAACAATTGGATGTTAGATACTGCTTCTATAGCGCTTAAAGGCCAAATCGGACCAAACCTATATATTGGAGCTATAGCTAAATCTTAACCGATTTTTTTCAAATTCGGCAATGTTGGCCCATGGGTCACGAAACACTACCATTCCATGGATCAAGAAACTATTTCACTCTAAGTTTCAAAACGATTGGATGTAAAATACAGCTTCTATAGGACTAAAGGGCCAAATCGGACGAAATATATAGAGCTATATTAAAATCTGAACCGATTTCAACCAAATTTAATAGAGTTCTTTCCAGCTGCGAAAGACTCCAAAATGCTAAATTTCAGAACAATCGAAGTGAGTCGACGAACAACTTAAAATGAACAGACGAACGGACGGATGGATGGATTTTTTGGCAAAATCGGCATCTTCTGTAAGTCGATCGCAGGCCCACTTAGCGAGCGCTGTTCAAGCGTATACACAATCATATTCGTTCAGCGGAAGGATAAAACTAATTATCTGTCAAATCAGACATGAGCTAAGTGTTACCATTCACGAAATAAGCACTAGTTGAAAAAAAACGTTAGATGGCGGACCCTTTATATTTTTGTTTGTTTTATATTTTTTGCTCAAAGAGTAGCTTAGGTCATTTCGTCCCGGGGAACTCACCAATAGAGTCCGAGGATCAGCAGGGCCAACAGGAGAGCGAGTGGACTGCTAGTGTCGCTAGCTTGTTGATTAAGAAATCCAGATTAAGCTGGGCCATTAACAGCTTCGAGCCCTTCAATTCACCGGGACCAGACGGCATCAATTGAATTGCAGAAAATGTTGAAGTACATTATCTCCTGGCTGGATGGATACCAATGTGGTATTCATACCCAAAGCGGGAAAGATATCGCACACTAGGCCAAAAGACCTCAGACCTATTAGCCTAGCCGCTTTCCTATTGAAAGGTATGGTTAATTAGACTCAGCTAGTGATTCTGAGTCGATCGGTATACTTTAAGGTGGGTCTAGCTGTAGTACTTTCAGGTGTTACAAACATCTGCCATGAAACAAACTTATAATACCCTGTACGACATTATATACCTCCCCTCCCCCTTCTGGTACCGCCCCCTCAAAGGGTTAAAATGTTGTGAAATATTGATTTTTTAATAACTGGATTATACTTTTTCGAATTTTCTGAAATTCCACACATAGTATTAGTTTATTAGTCGCTATCAATTCGAGAAAAATGGGCGAAGTTGCCACACCCCTTTTGGTACCTCCCTCACAAACGCACCATTCTGCACTAAAAGCTAACAGCTTATAACATTAATATCAGTGTTTAAAAATACTTGAAATTTTGTACAGTGTAATGCTTTTATAGTGCCTACAGCCTAGTGAAAAATTGGCGTTATTGCCACGCCCCTTTTGGTACCTCCCACACAAATGCACCATTTTGTACCAAAAGTTAACAGCTTACAACATTGATACCAGTGTTTAAAAATACTTGAAATTTTATACAGTGTAATGCTTTTATAGTGCCTATAGCCCAGTGAAAAATGGCCGTTATCACCACGCCCATTTTTGTACTTTCCACACAATTTAATATCTCATAACGTTAATATACCAGTCCACATAAACGCACAGTGCAATGTATTTAAAGTATCTACTGTTCAGCGAAATATAGGTGTATAAACCCCTTCTGGTACCTCCCACAAAAATTGACAGAATAATTCGTATAATTTTCCATATTATATTACTCACAAAGTGAGGGTATACCTTAGTCGGTTCATCCGACTGAAACTTTCATACTTGTTTTTAATTAAAATGTTCATGGATGTACTTTTAGTACTTCGACCATATTTTTTGAAATGCAAGCTCGATAGATATTGGATACGTGTTGAATTTAAGGAAATTATGAGGGCAAAAACGTTGGAAATATCCCTTTCAAAAAATATATATTTTTTTAAAAATATATTTTTTTTTTTCAAAATTTTCTACCGTGGATCTTAAAGGATAATAAAGGACTAAAATTTGTAAGGCCATTTTTGCAACTTTTTAGTTTTAGTTTCTAAAAACCAAAATAGTATGTAGATAGCCCAGAATGCGCCCTTTTGTTTGACACTCATGTCGTCTTACTAATGGCGATTTCTTTTGTGCAAAAAAGTGCAACATTTTCATTGCCCTTTTCCCTAAAACTGGACTTTTATAAAAAATTTTGAAAAAAGAGCTATGTCTAATTCAAGGGACTGAATCAGTTCGGCTTAAAATGTGCACATATTTTCTAGTATTTCACGTCGACGGGGCAACATTTTTTCCAGAAACGAAATCTCCATAAGACTTTTAGAAATGAGTTATTCTCAGGCCGATTTTGGTATCTCCTGCACTAATGGACCATATTGCACAAACAGTCAACAGCTAAGAACTTTAATTCTGATATATGCATATACTTGAAACTTTGTGTAATGTTTTTATAGTAGAAGAGCCACTGTTTCTCATATTTTCCTTAAATTATGCTGGCTCTATAGAACTTATACTTCCAAAAATATGATCCAAATACCCTCATAATTTCCTTTAATCCCGGATTTATCGAGCTTAAATTTAAAATATTGCCAAATACTACAGGTAGCTTCGATGAACATTGGAATTAAAAAAAAAATAAAAATAACTTTACCATTAATAAAAATTTAATTTTGGTTTCATAAAATAGTATGCCTCAATCTATACAAAAAAAAAGATTTTAGACAACGGACACACAGTATTAGATTGGCGGTCGCCTTTAGAAAAATTGACAAATTAGTTACGCCTCTTTTGGTAACTCGCACGCAAATGGACTATTTTGCACCAAAAGATTAGAATTTATAACATTAATATGTGTGCATAAAAATGCTTTAAATTGTTTATCTCCCACACAAAATGGCGAAATCATACCAACATTGAAAATTATCATAACATTTATATACCATTTCATATAAACGCTTATAATTCGGCACAGTGCAATGTTTTTGAAGTATATAATATTCAGTGATACATAAGCCCCTTCTTGTACCTCCCACACAAATTGACAGATAATATTCCTATATTACTCACAAAGTGAGGGTATACCTTAGTTGGACTGGGTATACCTGACCGACTGCAACTTTCTTACTTGGTTATATGTATATTCATATTGTCAAGTGATCCAATCCCCGAATAATAGTGACTTCCGATTTAACTTTTTTAAAACTATAGCTACAAATGTTGTGTGTCGTTGGAGATATTTAAGATTTGCTAGTGAGTCACCTTACTGTAGTTTTTCTGGTCTCTTTCCCCGCAATTTTCATACACATACTTATGGTCTATGGTAAATATAAATAAACAGATTTGTCAAGTCGTTTTCTTATTTACATCCTCCGCCTGAAACATATACACACATCTGCACAAGCAAACTATAGAGCCAATCTACGACATCCTTACGCATATCCGTATCCGTTTCTGCTTTGCCAGCTCCAATCTCATCGTTGACTTAACTTGCTACAGAGCCAAAGCACGTTTTATTGAGATTGATGTAATTTTCGGAGTTCACTTTGTTCGCTTTTCTCTTCTTCGCTCCTCTTTTCACCACTTTGCTGATGTAGTTGATGTTTTTGTCTGGCTCCTATACAGCTTAGCTTTTAGCTTTATTTTTCTCGTGCAGTTCGTGTTCGGTCTTGTTTCTTATTCTGAATTGAACTTGAAAGTGGTACTTATTGAATATGGTGAAGAGATACGTGTTAACAACGACAAGACGTTGTAATCTATCTGTGTGTGTGTGAGAGGTTAAGGATGTTAGCATACGTGAGGCTAAGTCTAAAGTCGTAGTGTAGATGACTTTGACTTTAATTCAAATGTAATGCTAGTTTCATTTTTATTGAATCTACTATTTCTCATGTATGGATAAAGAGAAAATGTGTTAAGAATTTAAAATTGCATTTATTTTTTTGTGCAGTTTTTCGCTCACGTTACAAATTGAGATGCAGTTTGCAAGGTGTAGTTGCATTAAGAAACAAATTGTTTTCAATAAATTGTAGGACATGGACTAATGGTTTAGCTAATGTTACAATGGAGGGAGTGAATTGAATTGAAGAAATTAAATGTATTTTCTGAAGTATTCATGTTTTAATAAGTTTTTAAAAATTTAATGTTCTACAAAATAAACAAATGTTGGAAGGGTTTTTTTAAGAAAATCTGAAAAGAAAACCAATAAGGGAAGACAGAAAGTTGGGCGGGGTACACTATATAATACCCTACACCTTCCTAACAATGCTAGAAAGGGCATTGCGATAATAATTTGGAATATTTGGTTTCGTCCCATTTAACAAAGTACTTGGCTCCACCTGTTCATCAAGGCTGATGCCAAGGAGGGGTCATCATGATAAACTTAAAATGCACAGTTTCTTTCATAGATCAAAATTCGAAAGGACCTAATAGATAATCTAATTTCTGGCATTTTGACAGCGCTAAATAAAGGGTTTTTCAACAGGGACGCTACAAAAGTAGACCGACAGGGACAGCAAACGACGCCAAATTTTTTCCGCTCTTTTGACATTTATCTTCAGTAAGGTTTGCCATTTCATGATGGAAAGATATACGAGCCAACAACGAGTCGTAATTATTAAAATTTACTACCGGAGTCATTGGCCTCAACGTTAAGAGCGCGAAAAATCGAAAAATCATCTTCAGCGATGAGGCTCATTTCTGGCTGAATGGCTTCGTCAATAAACAAAATATGCATTATTGGTCAGACAGCAATCTACATGTAACTCCATGAGTCATCATTGCATCACGAAAAAATTACGGTTTGGTTTATGTGCCGGCGGCGTCATTGGGCCGTACTTCTTCCGTGATGATCAAGACCGGCACGTTACTGTGAATGGGAATCGCTACCGTTCAATGATAACCGAATATTTTTGGCCACGATTGGATGAAATGGACTTGGAGGACATGTGGTTCCAACAGGACGGCGCCACAAGCCACACAGCGAATGCCACAATCAATTTATTGGAAACCAAGTTTGGAGAACGTGTTATCTCACGAAATGGTCCAGTTGATTGGCCGCCTCGGTCGTGCGATTTGACGCCGTTAGACTATTTCCTGTGGGGCTACGTCAAGTCTATGGTCTATGCCAACAAGCCAGCGACGATTGATGAACTTCGTACGAATATCGAACGTGAAATTGCAGCAGTATCGGCCGATTTATGCTTGAAAACCGTCGAAAATTGGGTTCAGTGTCTGGACTTCTGCAAGCGTGCCCGTGGTTGCCATGCAAAAGAAATCGAGTTCCATACATAATGGCATCGAACGTACTTTCACAGGAATAAAGAATTTCATTGATATCCAAAACCGTTATTGTTTTATTTAAAAAAACTTTTGTAGCGCTCTTATTGACGGACCCGATACTTAATAGGCAAGAAAATGTATGTCCATATATGTGGCTATATCTAAATCTGAACCAATTATCCCCAAATTAAACGTAATGGTTCCTAAATTAAGAAACTTCTTTCTGCCAATTTTTAAATGATCGGATGTAGAGAACAACTTCTATAGCGCTTTGATACCAAATCGGGAGGAACATATATATGGGGGCTACATCTAAATCTGAACCTATTTTCCCCGCATTCAGCAGTGTAAGAAACCTCATTCTGCAGAATTTCGTACTAGTCGGATATAAAATGCTGTTTCTAGAGCGCTTACATGTCAAATCGGGGGTAACATATATATGGGGGCTATATGTAAATCTGAACCGACTTTAACCAAATTCATTAGTGATCCTTGGGCCAAAAGAAAGATATGTGCAAAGTTTCGCTTAGATAGGACCCTAATTACGACCTGTACTTTGATACAAGAATACAAGCACGGACGGACGGATTGACTGTCATAGCTAAATCAACTCAGAAAGTAATTCTAAGTCAATCGGTACAACAAACGATGAGTTTTACAAACAATTGTACAAGGTTTTAATACCCTGTACCACAGTGTGGTGTAGGGTATTCGAAAATGTTGTCATGTTTTACAATTTTTATAAAAAAAATTATTAATTTGGAGAAGCGTTGCAACACAATATTAATACCAATTTTTGATTCATTCTGATTACGAATACATTCTTCAGGAAGGTTTCCTTATGATAAATATAAATATGTAATATTTTCTTTTTTAACTTTCTCTATATCTTCAAAATACAATATATACCTTTTCGCAAAAATTACAAAAATTACCCATTTTTGAAAATATAAATTAATACGGCCGTACTAAAGTCAGGGCTACAAATTCCTTCAGTTTAACTTACAACACAAATTGTAAAGGATTTAAGAGTCTAGCTTTGCGATTGGTGAAAATGTGGCTTACTTTTGAAATTTGTGTTAAAAATATGAGAAGCTTGGTAACAATATCAGTGAATTTTTGGAATATTTGAATATTCTTTAGGAAGTCTCCATTAAAATTAATATAAATATATTATACTGTTTTTAAATAAATTTTTTCTAAAACTCCAAAATACAACATGTACTCTTTTCGCAAACAAAATAAAGAAAATTAAATATTGTTGAAAATATTAATTCTAATAGCCATGCTGCGCGTTATATTTTTGTTGCGACAGACCAGAGCCACTGGTGAGAATGGAACCCGCGACCCCCAAACTCAAGCCGATTATGCAACAAACTCACCTACAGGGGCAGGAAAAACTTAATTTTCATTCATTTGTCATCTGAGACCCCATGAAGTATATAACGGGTGATCCAAGTAGATATACTTTTTTCAATAGCCTTTTTCTGACAGATCACGTGTGAGTCGTGTCATGCTTTTTTGTTAAGTATTGTTTGGCATTTCATCATGGAAAAACTTACGCCTGAACAACGTTTACAAATCGTTCAACTTTATTACGAAAATTCACGTTCTGTGAGGAATGTGTTTCGTGCACTTCGCTCAACTTATGGTCAACATAATCGGCCTACTGAGAGTACTATTCGCAACACCAAATTCTAAGATGATTTAGCCATGTCCGTCCGTCTGTTGTAATCTGCTCTATTATTACAGTCCGTAATAATAGAGCTAGTTTGATCAAATTTGGCAGAAATATTTCTTATAGGTGCAGGTTGTTTGGGATTGAAAATGGACCATGTTATGATATAGCTTCCCTATAGAGTTCGCTCCAAAATACGGGTTTTGAGCCATAGATACAACATTTTTAAAGCAATTTAGCAGAAACTTTGCAGTTTGTATTCTATTTTGACAAGAATTCATCACAATAAAATTTTACAAATCGGTTTATATTTTTTTTTAGCCATAAATACTATATTTTCTAAGCATTTTAACTGAATCTTTTCAGTTTGTATTAATTAAGACAAGAATTCATCGCAGTAAAATTTCAGTTCATATTTTGTTATTGTCGACTCCCAAAAAGGCTTATTTAAGCCATAAACAATAAATTTTGTAAGCAATTTTGCTGAAACTTTGCAGTTTGTATTCTATTATGGCAAGAATTCATCTCAATAAAATGTATACAAATAAAATTGCATTTTTTGTAGTCCCCGTGTAGATGTAGCTCTCAAAAAAACTACTTTTCAGGTGAAGAGTTTCCTTTTTTTTCCTTTTGTTAATAATTATTTAAACAAAAAGGATCGTTTTGTGATTTGCTCTATATCTATATATTTTCCAGTAATAAAATTGAATGCAATCCATAGTGGAGGGTATATAATATTCGGCATGGCCGAACTTAACGCTTTTACTTTTTATATTTAGTTTCCATATTTCGATATATAAGATAGTTATCAAAAAATTTTATAGAATATATTCATTTTGTCACTCCATTTGTAACACCACTAAATATTGATCTGAGACTTCATATAAAGGGCCCGCCATCTAACGTTTTTTTCAACTAGTGCTTTTTTCGTGAATGGTAACACTTAGCTCATGTCTGATTTGACAGATAATAAGTTTTATCCTTCCGTTGAACGAATATGTGTATATTGCGAATATTGCGACATTACTTTGAAAATCATGGCAATGTTGCAGAATGTTTGCGAAAATTGCGTACGGATTTTGGAAGAAGAGAAGCACCGTTAGCTCCGTATGTTCGTTATCTTGTGAAAAAAGGGAAAGAAACTGGCATCCTCATCGATAAACCAAAGCGTGAAAAGCCAAAAACAGTGCGTACACCCGAGAATATTGCTGCTGTGGTAGAAAGTGTGCGTGAAGCGCCATCAAGATCAATTCACCGTCGTTCTCAACAATTGAACATTTCGGAGACATCATTGAGACGAATTTTGCATAAAAACCTTGGTATGACGCCATACAAAGTCCAATTGGTTCAGGAGTTTAAGCCAACTGACCATCCAATGCGTTTTCAGTAGCTTTTTTATAGCATTTTCAAAAAAAAAAGTTATTTGGCGGACCCTTTATTATTAATCCTTGTAAAATTATAAGATGACTTAGACATGTCCGTCCGTCTGTCCGCCTGTTGTAATCACGCTACAATCTATAATACTTGAGCTAGGTTGCTGAAATTTGGTACATATACTTCTTATACCTACAGGTATGTTCGGATTGAAAATGGGCAATATCGGTCCAATTTTGGATATAGCCCCCATATATGGCATCTCCCCGCTTTGACTTTTTATCGGGCTGATCGGGGTAGAAATTGATAACTGGGGTTTTTTTATAGGAGCAACGGTAGTCATAGGTACATGTTTTGATATAGCCCCCATACAGAGGTCCTCTAGATTTGATTTCTTAACGCAACGAAAACCTCAAATTTCAACGAATTGTGATGAAATTTGGAATAATGTGTTTATTAGTACCCGTAACCATTCACGTGTGATCCATGGTGGAGGGTATATACGATTCGGGATGGCCGAACTTAACGCTTTTACTTGTTTTTATTTAACCCAGTATTTCTCAAAATTAGCATTTATGACAATTTTAAAATCTTCATAGTAGGATTTTTTTCATATTTTTTCAAAATAACTTCGTTGAGTTGTTGACCACACTTAATACATTGTGGAGCGCGGTTCGAACATATCGCCTCCACCGGTCGGCCGAATTTATAGCCCCTTTTTATTGTTTAATACTCAATGTTTGGATAATTAATTTTTTTTAATAACTTAGCTATAGGACGAGGGTAAGCTGATATTTCCATTGGTATCATCAACACTGACAACACTGCAAGACGTGACGATTTATGTCATTTTGGCTGTTTTAAAAGTCAATAGTAGCAAATTAAGATTTTTAACGAAAAACTTCTTTAATTTCTTGTTATAATTCCTTTGTGAGATACTTGATATTTCCATTAATTTTTTAAAGATGACAATTAGAAAACATCTCTAGTATAATATTTAAAATGATTCTCATCAAGGAGTAAAATATGTCAAAACAGGAAAATTCTCACGAATGGCGATGAGATGCAAAGTCGAGAAAAAAACAATTCTAATAAACATTTTTAAGTAAAGTATGGGATATTTCAAAAAACTGCAGATATTTTACATCATCTGTTTTGATAGAAAATAAATTCTTTACAAGAATTTTACAAAGGAATAATAATAAATTCCCTTCAAATGATTCACTTTCATGATTGTTAAACAGCGTCAGTAGTTTTATATTTCGATCATTGCCACATTCTCTATATAATATTCAACAGCATTCCTACAAATAATATTGTCAACGAAAAAGCACACACTAACTATTCGAAAAGGACTTTCATTGGATTTGTCATAAAAATCGTCATACTTTGCCCCTAAAGCAAGAAATTCCTCAACTACAATGACACTCGTACGTACACTGGTACAAGTAACATAAATGTATACACTCTGGTACACTTGTACACTCCTCCTACAACAACTTCATCATACATTTCCCAGGACAGTAATTTCCAGTGACACATACTCCAAGGGACCAAAGAGTGAGCTGGGAAAAAAGAACGACCGACGACGAGGACGACTACCAAAGAGCAACACAAAAATTGTCAGCAATTTTCATGATGTCTGTGACTTTTTCCACCAACTGAAAAGTACAAGGCACAGTGGGGTGTCTGTTAAGGATTTGCAGGAATAATCTTGCAAATAAAAAAAAGTATTGAAAGATTATAACAATAAATGTGAGTTACATTTTGTTAGTAAATACTTTTTCAAATTTAAACATGTTACATCTAAAAACTTATCACCAATGATTTAGTTGAAATATTTCCAAAAAAAGTCCCTCCACTGTGTCTGATTTGGGGTTGAGTTGCATTGAGTTACATATAATACTGAATAGATTTTTTTTTTGTATTAACGACATCTTTGTGTGGGAAATAGAGAGGATTGGCTGGAGGAGGTTTCATGGTTTGATGATTTTTTAAAGATAACAACAAAATTGTACAAGTTCCGAATTCTTTGTAGCAACGAACGACTGAGTGACCCACCGACTGCATTAAGTTCAAATATATTTGCTTTTGTAAGGCGTGAGCAGTGGGTAAGTAGTGGGTGAGTCCTGTAAATGACCGTGGATGAGCGTGTCATACTTTGTCATACAGACAGAGTAGAGTGGGGGGGGGGGGGGAGTGTGGTCATATCGTCGACAGAGTCATAGCGTGACATGTTCACTTTTCGAATTTGTTTTATTATGCTGACCATGAAGAATGTACTTTTGCTTAGTCTCTCTAATGAACTTTACTTGTAAAGATTTGATTTATTTTTGAGATTATTTTTTCTTGGCATTTGAACCCGTCTGCACCCGAAATAAGAAATTGAAAATGTTAAAAGATTGTGTGAGGATATATAATGATGAATGGCTGCCGTGGATGTTTTATATTAATTAACAGTTATTGAGTTATGGTTAAATAATACACTCATTCTTTTTTTTGTAATTACAATAAATAATGCGAATTTAAGGACAGTGTTTATTAGCTAATTTAAATGTTATTCAAAAATAGACACCATTTTAAATATATCTTTAACTGCCTATTACTAAGGAACTACTTGTTGAATTAAAAGTGAACTTTATTAAAATACTAGTTAAGGGTTTAAAAATCAAGACGAAGTCTAACTAGAAGTGTTTTCACCGAATACACTAGTTAACAACATTTTTGTCCAGTCGATTTAGCCATGTCCGTCTGCCTGTCTGTCCATATATTCTTGTGATCAAAGTACAGGTCGAAAATATGAAGCGATCTTTACGAAAATTGGTTCGGAGGCATTTCTTAAACTAGGGACGATCCCTTTTGAAAATGGGGCATATCGGTCCATGTCTTGATATAGCCCCGTATAAAAAAGTTCCCCACCCATATCACTTCTTGACGCTCTAAACATTTTTCATTTGATCTGGCTAAAATCTAAGAATTTATACTTAATCGCTCCCAGTGAACAGGGGGAACAACTGTGCATGTTTTCATTTTGCTCCAATATAAAGAGCCCTTTCTTTCTTCTTGACGTTCTAGTGGACGCATTTTTAAACACATCTTGCGTAAATTTAAGCTTTTGTACTTTATATTGAATTAAATCGTCTCTAGTGAAAATGGTGTATATCGGCCCATGTTTTTATAAGTATATAAGCCCCTTATGAAGGTCACATGTTTTGACATATCTTCCAGGAATTTAGAAATCTATTCTATTTAACCTGCAACTGTTCATAGTAATAATGGTTATCCGCACGTGTTGGCAAACAATGGTGGAGGATATTATACAGTCGGCCCCGCCCGACTTTAATCTTTCTTTACTGGTTTTCAATTCCAATTTTCTTGAAAGTTGCATATAGTATTTGGACCATAGTTTTTGAAATATAAGCGCCGGAATACCCTCTAAATTAAAGGAAATTATAAGGGGAACTGATGACGAAAATGTCACCATCATATTGTATAATTAGTTATGTATTTGTCGTTGAAACAGTTAAAAAAAAAATAAAAAAAAATTTTCGCACCGTCAAAAACCACAAAAATGTAAAAAAAAAAATGCAAAATTTGTTTGTTCCAATTTTTGAAAGTTATCGTCCTAACGAAGAAAACAATGTACATGTGAAACAAATCTATAAATAAACGTAGAAATTTTTGGTATAAGACAGATACTTTCAACAAAATCATGTTTTTATGTACCCACTATTGCGAACGAGAATATATATTTTAGTTTGCGGGCCAAAAGTGTAACACAAATCTATTTAACGGAAATATCAGAATGCTCACCTTACAGAGGAGGGTATATATCATTTTCTACGAGCCAAAAGGGTAACACATCGATGGAATGATCTAATACCTCATGTTTTTTTAGTGAAAATCCGATAATGGTAAGTTGAATTACTGAAAAACATAAAACTTGTCTTAAAATGACAGTATTGTTGTGTCTTTTGAATACTTAAATGAAAAAAATATTTGTTTCGTAAGTAATAGTCCTAAATATATAATACTAGGACGATTTGCTTAGAACAAAAAATTCTCAAATATATACTACTTTTTGGACCAATCACGTAGACTGCCACCAGATACATATGTACAACATTACAGTACTCAATAAATTGTGCAAAATATATCAATTTAAAAATGTGTGCCGATCCCTGCCATTTTTGGAACAATCACGTGGACCACTACCAGATACATATGAAAAAAACAAGTAAGAAAGTTTCAGTCGGGTAAACCGACTAAGGTATACCCTCACTTTGTGAGTAATGTAATATTGAATATTACTCGAATTATTCTGTCAATTTGTGTGGGAGGTACCATAAGGGGTTTATCAAATACACCTTTTTTCGCTGAACATTAGATACTTTAAATTCATTGCACTGTGCCTACTTACGAGTATAAGCATTTATGTGCACTGGTAAAAACGTTATGAGATATTAAATTGTGGTATGATTTGGGCATTTTGTGTGGGAGATACAAAAAGGGGCGTGGCGATGACGCCCATTTTTCACAGGGCTATAGACACTATAAAAACATTACACTGTACAAAATTTCAAGTATTTTTATACACTGGTTTTAATGTTACAAGCTGTTAACTTTTGGTGCATAAAGGTGCCTTTGTGTGGGAGGTACCAAAAAGGGCGTGGCAACAACGTCAATTTTTCCCTTGACTGTAGGCAATATAAAAGCATAATACTGTACAAAATTTCAAGTTTTTTTATACACTGTTATTAATGTTATAAGCTGTTAACTTTTGGTGCAAAACGGTGCATTTGTGTGGGAGGTACCAAAAGGGACGTGTCAACTTCGCCCATTTTTCTCGAGTTGATAGCGACTAATAAGCTAATACTATGTGTGGAATTTCAGAAGATTCGAATAAGTAGTATAGCAGTTATTAAAGAATCAATTTTTCACAACATGTTAACCCTTTGTGGGGGAGGTACTAGAAGGAGTGGACCAATATGGCCCATCTTCGAACTTAGCCGGTGATAGAAAAAAATATTACCACATACCAAATTTGAAGTCAATCGGTTACTCCTTTCGAGAGTTATCGTGCGCACCAGCCAGCAGACAGACAGACGGACATTGCTCATTCGACTTAAAATGACCCAAAACGGAATTCCTCCGAACATACTTAGGGTCTTAGATCACTCCTTCGATGTGTTACAGTTTTTTCTGTAGCAAATGATATATACCCTCGTCACACTAAAGTGAGGGTATAATGACAGAACTCTCGCTAACAAATTGTGCTACTCAATTTCAAAGTTTAGCTTATAAGGGCGGTGCCACGCCGATTGGTCCGATCCCACCCATTTTTTTGAAAAGTCACTTGGACCATGGGCGTTACCACGCCCATTGGTCCGATCCCGCCCATTTCTGGACCAATCACGTACACTGGGCAAAATTCCCTTTTTTGATATGTTTGAATCGAAAGAAAATATATTTGGAACACAAATTTTGAAATATTATATATTTCCGAGCAAATACATTTTATTTGAAAATCAATAAAATGTATTTGTAACGCATATGTTAATATATTAGAACAACATATATTTGCGAACTAATTTTCTCAAATAAAATAAGTGTTTAAATACAAATAAAATTATTGTTTATGACATCTCCAAATATATTTTATTTAAACAAAGATTTTCATTTTTTGAACTAATTTTTTCCTTTGGTTTTTAATCACTTATATTTAATTTCTAACTATTCCAAGTCAGTATTCGTTGTCAAACCTTCAAGCAATTTATTGTTATAAAAGATTTCAATTATAAAGAAATTTTACAAATATTTAAAATTTCTAAATATTAACTTTTAATTGCTGAAAACTTACAGCAATTAAAATATCGATATGCTTTTATGCAAATCAATCTTTGTTTGGGAAATAATAAATCGACATAATAAATATTAGGATGTAAACATAGTTTTGTTTAGAACAACATTCTCCTAATCATATAATATTTGTGTGTGTCAAATATTATATATTGGGAGGGTATACCAAATATATATTTGTATCAAGCAGCATATGTTTGGGACAATATACTAGAGAAGCGATTTTTTTTCAGCGTGTAGACTATCACCAGATACATATACACTTAACCACAGAACTCTCGCTAATAAATTGTGGAAAATATTTCAATATCAAAATTTGACCCATATGAGCGGGTCCACGCCCACTTGATATATCAAAAATTAAAGTACCCTATTTTAACCACCCCCAACACGTGTACATTCTGTGAACATTTCAAGAAGATCGGTCCAGCCGTTTAGACGCCTATACGGTACAAACCAACTATCCAACAAACACACATTCTTCTTTATATATATACATAGATGTGTGTGTGCCAAATATAATATATTTCGAGTGTAACCATGTGTGGACGACTTGGCAATCGCTGTAAGTGGTAAATTGGAGAACTTCCTCAGGGACAACCTACAGGTGAGTTGCAGCAGCAGTTTTGGCAATAAACCAAACCAGATAAAATTCGTTCTTTTCACTACGAAGAATAAGGTCCCACATGTGGAGCCTCCTCCTCCGATAAATGGAACAGATCTAGTCTTTTCCGAAACTGCAAAATTTCACTTGGTTGGTTTCGGGCAGCCTAAACATCCGGCCCCGTCTCTTTTGGTACCTCCATGGAGCATTTTGCGCAAAAAGTTAACGGCACACAATGGTTCAGAATCAAAATCCATCGGACAAAATTCAATAACTTTTGTTCTAGTAAACATTTTTGAATTCTGTAATAAACCACAATTAGACAAGGACCCAACGATTATTTTGAGATATTAACATTGAAAATCGGGCAATAGGGTACACGCTAAAAAAAATTGCTTCTGTTGTATATTGTCCCAAACATATTCTGCTTGAAATATACATATCGTCGGTGCGCCGACAAAAACTCCTATGTGTAATTTTTCGATTTTTTTTATTGTCGAATTAGAACGTCCTAGCAGTCAAACGACTAAAAAACTCCTACGTTTTTCCCTCTATAGCAATGCTCCGACAAAAACTCCTATGTGTTGTAGGCACAGCCTGTCCCAGGGGATAGAAGGTTGGCTTAGATTCACGCCAAAAAACGGCTAATGAGGTTTTGTTCAGAATCATCCCCTCTATTCGACAATGATTAGATCACAATTGGGTCTGCTTTCATTCGTGAGTTATCGCGAAAACAGTACTTTTACTCAAAACAAACTTAATAGCTTTGATTTGTAAAGAAAAACGCGGAAATTTAGAACTGTAACACAATTTCCTTTAATATGACTACGAGTATTTGTAACACGCTTTGTAACGTCCGCGACATATACCATGTTTTTATATTGCGAATTTTGTGTAATCCATAAAATCGACTTACACCGCCAAATTTGTCCAAAAATATTGTACCGAATTTAATAAGATTAATATATTTCATTCGATAATCTCTGAGGAATAGATTTTCGCGAAAAATATCCCTCGACGAATAAATTTTGTACAAAAAATTAGTTCGGAATTATTTTACTATACTCTTATAATGCTATTATCTCGCGAATGAACAGTTCTAGGGAAAAGTAGTCAAAGGAAGTTTGGGAGATAATCGAAAGGCCTACAACTCGTTCTTTAACAAACAAAATGTATAGTAATTTAGTAAGGATTTACAGTGTGTCAAAACTTTTATATGCTTTTCCCTTTATATGAGGCATATTGTGATTAGACACATTGTAAATCCCTACCAAATTATTATATTTTTTTTTAAAGAAAGACTTGTAGTCGTTGTTCATATCTCCCGAACTTTCTTTGACCACTTTTTCCTAGGACTGACCCTTCGCGTAATAATAGCATTATAATAATTCTGAACTTAAATGTTTTTTGTTCGAAATGTATGCGTCGCGGCATGTTTATGGAGGAAATACTAGTGCCAATCTATCTCTCAGAAATCATAGAATGTAAATATATTAATTTTAATAAATTCGCAATAATAGTTTTGTAAAAATTTAGCGGTGTAAGTCGAATTTTTGGACTACAAAAATTTCGCTATAGAATAATATAGCAAATATCGCGGACATTACAAAACGTCTTACAAATGTTCATATTTATGGGAAATTATGTTATAGTTTTAAATTTCCGCGATTCAATGTAATTAAATTCTGTTTTTTGGTTAAAAATTGTTTTTATCGCGATAACGCGCGAAAGGAAGCAGATCAGATTTTGATTTCTTCTTATCTGAGTAGAGGGGATGATTCTGTAAAAATCATTAGCAGTTTTTAGCCACAATCCAGGCCAACTTTCGTTTGCTTGAGGTACGCTGTGAACATTCAAATATCAAAACTCCTATGTGTAGTTTTTTTGTTTTATAAATATTTAAAATGCTCCAAAAAAAACATCCTATGTGTCGATTTTCATGAAAACCATTTACCACGTCATGGGCCTTTCACATATACGATTTTTGTAATAATAAAAAACAAAAATCTGAGAAATTAAAAATATCGCGATTTGACGAAATAGCAACGTTTTTTGTCTCTCCTAAAAAGTAGTAAAAAAACACATAGGAGTTTTCGTCGGCACACCGACGATATTTTTTAGTATTTGACACACATAAATATTAAAAAGGGGTTTCCAACAAGAGGTGTTATTTTGGTATTCAACGAAAAATGCCATTTTTTTAAATAAATGATCGGATTTATTATCCGACCATAAAAATCAATAATCATCTCTCGATAGCGCAATCCAGTCACCGTAACTGTTGATCCAACCTCATGTTCGAAAAAGTAAGGACCATAAGCCGCACCAAACAGTCACACGTTGAGGATGGAGAGACTTATCAACAATAATTCTTGGGTTTTCCGAGCCCCAGATGCGACAATTTTGCTTGTTGACGTAGCCACCGAAGTGGAAATGGGCGGAATGGGAAGTACTTTAGTTTTGCGAACTGTGACTGCACGGTTTTTAACATTTTTGTAGTGAATTTTAATATTTTCAGTGCGTTGTTGAATCGTGTATCGTTCCATTTTTAGTAATTGCGTAGTTTCTACTTGTCAAATTACAAAAAGAATAAAAGCTTCAAAAGTGACAGCTATCGAAATACCGGGTGATTCAAAATAACACCTCTTGTTGGAAAACCCTGTATGTTTGGGAGGATGTTGTTCTAAACAAAACTATGTTTCCATCCTATTTTTTTTTTTATTTGGAACTAATATTTTCGAAACAAAGATAATTTTGGGCAATGTATTTTTCAGAAATTCAAAGTAATTTTTTTTTTATAAATTTTGTATGTTTGAACAAATTGATTAAACTTTAAATATTTTTAACAAAAGCTTTGTTTGGTTGTAAAATTTATATATTTTTTTTTTACATATTTTTATGTATTTACTCATAATGCGCAAATAAAAAATATTTTTTTTTTCGTATTACAGATCTTCTTTACATTTTTCACATTTTGAAAATTAAAAAAAACGCAATTTCTGTTTTCGATTTTGTCGAACTGTTTCTCATACCTCCATTCTAAACTATGCTAATTGGAAAGAGATAGTTTGTCAGGAGAGGCGATCAAAGTTTGATGAATTTATTAAATTTGTTTGGAACTCCTATGCATTGGAAATCGAACGACCTGTACTGTTTTTTGAATTAATTTTGATTGGGTTGATGGATAAACACCAAATTTTTACTGAATATAATTTGGAATATTTAGAAGATAAAAATGCAATCTCCCTAAAAAGTGCAATAAATCCGATATATTAAAACCAGTAAGGGAAGACAGAAAGTCGGGCGGGGCCGACTATAAAACCTCCCTAAAGTGCGAAAATGGAAATTGCGATAAGAGTTTGGCAGTGTTCATACATGTAATAAGAAAATTTCCTCTGCCGAACCTCGTACTGATCGGATATAAAACACTGTTTCTACAGCCCTGACATGTCATATCGGGTGAAACATATATATGGGGGCTATATCTAAGTATATATATGGGGTCTATATCTAAATCTAAACCGATTTTGACCAATCGTCGTCCTTGGGCCAAAAAAGAGCACAGTGCTAAATTATATCACAATCGGACAATGAATACCAACTGCACTTTGATTACAAGAAAACTTGGACAGACAGACAGACGGACATGGCTAAATAGACTTAGAAAGCGATTTGAAGTCGATCGGTATAATCAACCATAGTATCTCTTCTCCTTTTGAGCATTACAAACAAATTCTCAAAGTCATAACACCCTATACCACAGTGTGGTGATTTTCTAAAACAAATCTTTTTGTCGAATACATCACCAAAATAAATCCATCGATTTCAATTAGTTTTGATATATAGTTATTTTTGGATGGAGATTTTCGGTGATAAGGGTATCAGTGGGGGAGGCGGGTATTTTGGAAGAAATACTTCCTGAAGTGTCTCCTTTACTTTATTCGTTGGCGTGGAACATCTATTCCGAAGCCTTCAAGCCACAAGAACAGTGGCCAGCAGCGAAATTTTTTAAAAAAAATATATAAAAACATCGCAAATATCGGAGAGTACAAACAATTTAAAAAATTACATATAATGTTATAACGTAAAAATCGCACATAAACAAGTTTAAATATTTTTTAAAAATTGTTTATCAAAAGAGCGAAAAATACCAACATTTCCGAAAGACCGAAAAATACCAATATTTCAAAAAAAAAGATTTTTCAAGTGGGACATTGATTTAAGAAGTTGTGACCAAAAACCCGATACACAGAGTTATATCTTAAAGATTTTTTGAATATCGATAATTTTGTTATCGAGAAAATTTAAAAAAAAATCCACAAGTCGTTTCTTCAGGTGTATGAAAAAATATAAAAAATGGAAAAATTAGAAAAATAAATTGTTTTCGTATTTTTTTTTTGGGCTTTATGAACTTATACTTTAAAACATGAAAAAATGTGTATATCTCAAAATTATCCTTGTGGGTTTGTCTATTTTCGGTTTTTTACACAACTAAAAAATTTTTACTAGAACAAAAGTTATTGAACTTTGGCCGACGGATTTTGAATCTGAACCACTGTGCGGCGTATAAGTTGGATGCCATTGCATACAAATACTTGACATTTTAGGCAGTGTATTTCTGCCAAGGGGCGTTATTGCCACGCCCCTTGGCAGGAATAAACAAGTAAGGAAAGGCAGAAAGTCGGGCGGGGCCGACTATATAACACCTCTCTAACAATGCGACAAGGGTCATTGCGATAATAATTTGGAATAAATGGTAAATAGGTAGGAACAAATATATGTTGCTATATCCAGATCTGAACCGATTATCGTTAAATTAAGCAATATTCGTTTGTAAATTGAGAAACATCTTTATGCCGTATTCCGACTATATCGGACTTCATTATCGATTGTACTCGTACTTCAAAAAATATATTCAAAATACAAAAAAAAACATCATTTTTTTAAATACCTTTTTCGTGTTTTGGATGCCGAATTACAGCAACAAAATGTATGCACAGCCCTTGGGCAAAATTTTTGTAAAGTAAAGGGTTTTCCAACAAGAGGTGTTATTTTGGTATTCAAAGAAAAATGTTATTTTTTGAGATACATGATCGGATGTTTATTTCATAATAAAGAGGAAGGTATGCCGTTAATAATGAAAAACAACATCAGCCAAATGGCCACCGCGACCACGCTTACAGGACCATATCCTTTACATGCAATTTTCCATAACCAAATCTAAAAGTGGCTTCGTTAGCCTCACGAATTACATCTTTGAGGTCTTGAATCGACGCTGGGCTTGTTGGCATATACCTTATCTTTCACGTGGCCCCAAAGGAAGAAGTCGCAAGGTGTTAAATCACAAGATCTCGGTGGCCAATTGTGATCACCTCTTCGAGAGATAACACGGCCCGGAAACTTTTCCCGTAACAGAGCAATGATTTCGTTGCTTGTGTGGCACCTAGCGCCGTCTTGTTGAAAGTAAACGTTGTCCAGATCAATACCATCCAACTCCGACCATAAAAAAATCTATAATCATCTCTCGATAGCGCAATCCAGTCACCGTAACTGTTGATCCAACCTCATTTTTGAAAAAGTAAAGTCCAATGACCCCGCCGGACAATAAACCGCACCAAACAGTCACACGTTGAGGATGGAGAGGCTTCTCAACAATAACTCTTTGGTTTTCCGAGCCCCAGATGCGACAATTTTGCTTTTTGACGTAGCCACCGAGGTGGAAATGGGCCTCATCAGTCAAGATGATTTTTCGATGATTTTCGAATTTTAATAATTTCAATGCGTTGTTGAATCGTATATCGTTCCATTTTTAGTAATGGCGTAGTTTCTACTTGTCAAATGTCAAAGAATTAAAGCTTCAAAAGTGACAGCTACTGAAATACCGGGTGATTCAAAATAAAACCTCTTGTTGGAAAACCCTTTAGTATTCTTTTTAATTTGAATGAAAAACGTGATTTTTGAAGAAAAACGTTCCATAAAAGAATCAGCCACTCATTCCAAGTTACTAACTATTCTGATCTCTAATATTCCCAACAGTAGATTGACTTTATAAACTAAAACGGTATTAATTGCATTATTGTTACTGTGTGATTATGTATGTCAGTGGTTGTATACAATTGAATACTAAAAAAACACTTTAAGAATATGAAATATAATAAGCTAATTTGATGTAATTATTTTTTTACACATATTCGTTTGAGTGTATGCGTCTCAGTGAATCAAATATAGCAATTGCTGACTTGTCACTTTACAGTAACACATCGATCTGACACGTCTAATACTCTCAATATTTGCTTAAGGTAATTGTTGTTGTCGCTGTTGTTCTTTTATTTGGTCATATTTACACATGTCTGCAATGTCCTGATTACCCACTGCCAATGTGTGTTTGTTACACCTACTTTTAGTATGTCTGTCTCCTCACCCTACCACCAACACACCAACCATATCCATCTACATCGCCTCCTCCAACAACACCTTGCCCAGCTAATTCCTTGGGGTGTAATTTTTTTATGTATCGTCAATACTCTCTCTCTCTCTCCCTCACGCACGTCATTGGCTTTTATTGACGGCAATTGTTACGCTTTCTTTGGTTTTGCTTACTTTACGCTAAGAGTTAGAGTGGGGGATACGAATGGGAGTCGTAATCACTGTTTTTGTTGCTGTTCTCTGGTTTATGGTGTTACGGAAATATTTGCTTTAGGGGGTCAAAGTATGCGATGTTCACACTTTTTCAACTCTCCGACATCGCATGTGTTCGAGTGTGTGTGCGTGTAAGAGTTCGTACGTGTGTGTGCAACGTGTGACGTGATATGATTCCTAAAGGTGTAAAGAGCACCTCTGTTTTCGCTCAATTAATTTGATTTATATTTACGGCATTGGGGTAGGCGGCCACAGCAATAAAGCCAATCTGATCACTTGAACAATTTTATAGAAATTGGATATGTTCCTTAAATTTTCGTCTTTAAATATCTCTAAATTGGGACAATTATATACAAAAAATTCACAATCTTTTTTGATATTTTTATGACGATTATATTTAAAAATTATTAAAATTTTCTCTCAAAAATATTATTTTTCGCAATGTTTACTAAGATAGCTTTGAAACCGCTGATGGGATGAAAATATTTTATATGAAGAAGTTGAAGGGTATTTAATGTTGATGTATAAACAGGTCCCATTCGACTTGTAGACCACAAAATTGGTATGGGATAATATTTTTTTCTATCTCAGGCTAAGTTCGAAGATGGTCTAAATTGGTCAATTCCTTCTAGTACCTCCCTCACAAAGGGATAAAATTTTGTGAAATATTGATTCTCCAATAACTTCTACATATACTACTTAGCAACTAATAAACTTATAATATCTGTGGAATTTCAGAAGATTCGAATAAGAAGTTATTAAATAATCAAAATTTTACTAAATGTTAACCTTTTGTGGGGAGGCACTAGAAGGAGTCGACCAATATGGCCCATCTTCAAACTTAATCTGGGATGGTGAAAAATATTACCACATACCAAATTTGAAGCCAATCGGTTACGCACCAGCCAACAGACAGACGGACGGACGGACGGACGGACGGACGGACGGACATTGCTCAAATGACCTAAAATTACCCAAATCGAGTTCTTGACAAACATACATGGTGTCTTAGGTCACTGTTTCGATAGGACTAAACATGATACAAGCTTCATCCCGCAAGTTTAACGAAATATTAAACACCGTGCGACACCAATTTTTGGGCATGAATATCTCTACATAATTCTGAAAGCTGACACGAATCAAAACAAAACTGTATTCTTATTTTCTGGTCTAGTTCGCGTATAAAAAGACCTGCAATTTTTTATGGATATAATTATTAAAATTTTTTTATTAATTTTTCTGAAAGTCCTAGTAAAACAATACGGATGTCAAATAAAAGGCCACATTTTGGGCAATCTAAATAACATTTTTGTTTTTAGGAAGTGAAACTAAAAAGTTGTAAAAATGGACTTGCAAATTTTAGTCCTCCCTTCCAAAATCCACGGCAGAAAATTTTGCAAAAAATATATTTTGCGGATCTTACTGTTCAGTTATTTATATCCACATTGTAGCATTCTACATTGATTCGTTTGTTTTATAGATCCATTTCAATTAAAATTTTGCTCTTCTATAAAATAATATGTACTTTGCTCTACTATAAATTAATACCCGGCGTTGCGCGGGTTGTCTTTTAATACTGTGTTCCAAATTTTGTAAGCTTAAAGATTTTCTAATAAAAACTCCGATTAAAAGACAACATTAAAACAGGACAATTTTGAAGCTGATCCAAATTCTTGTATCAAAATCGTTAGCTTTGACTACCACAAAAATTAATTGTAATATTCAAATTCAAATAAAAGCAATTTTTAACTAAAAGCTGACTTCTCAATTTTATAGACATTTCATTGACCATTAATGTTTGTTAAATTTTGTCTCACGGTGTAATATTAATCAAAGAATAACTTTTGTTTCACGATTCCACATTCCGGTATTACTAGTCACAAACTATTTACAATAAAAAATTTAAGTTTAAATGCCTCTTTAAAATCATATTATGGTGTTATTCCTGGCATAAGTTCAAGGATTTTTTTATGGTCCATGTATGTTACATAACTTTACATTAATTTGATTTCATTTTAAAGCGTATCGTACATTTTTTCTTCTACCCAACTCTTGTTTAATACAAAAAAAGGATAAAACTATGAATATAAAACGTGCAAATGTTAGACGTAATATTCAAATGTACTTATATTATTTTTTTCATAGCCTGTATCTCACCGAAACATTGCTGCAGATACTGAGGTCAGCATGGTGTATTTTTGCCAAAAAAAAGTACCTCAAAGGCATGAGGTGCAACAGACAGTCAAAGTCGCTACATCAAGAGATAACGTTAACATGTATAAGAGATATACGAGTATTTAATATGTAATACATATTAACATGGTTCCATTTGAAAACTGCCTACGACATACATAAGTAAAAAATACTACACTAGTTCTTTTCTTTACAAATTGTACTAGTATATACAAACGGTTGCCGCAACATTTAAGGGTTATATACAATGCAATAAAAATTTTAAATGTAAACTCGGAAATACCTCTTATAAAGGGTTTGTGATTGATTACACTGTGTGTGCTAAATGCACTTTAAAAATATATCCTCTTTAAATAGAATGGCATTAGTTTATTTTTCCTGTGACATAGCGTTTTCGAGATATTTAGCCACAAAGTTTGCTGGTTAAACAAAGAGGCTAGAAAATTCAGACACAATTTTAAAATATAAGGCTTCGAAATAGATATTCCATTTTAAAGGAAAAATAAAGGGTTGTCGGGTGTTTTAGAAGAAATGCCTCAAGAAGTATCTCCTTTATTTTGTTATTTGACATGATCATAGCTATTCCGAAGCTTTATATACTAAAATTGTGTCTGAATGTAATAACTTCTTGGTTTATCCAGCAAACTTTGTGGCTAAATGTCTAAAGAACGAGATGTCACAGGAAACGACTAATGCCATCAGATTTAGCGGGCTGCACTTATGCTGGTAAATTGGTTTCATCGATGATACGTTTTGGGGCACACACAGTGTTATTGTAATTTTTTTCTAGATATTAATTTTGTCCTAAAAGTCGTATTTAGTTATCTTAACAATTAACATCAAATGAGGATTTTCTTAAAAATTTCTAAATTTAAAGTGTAGCCGAAAAAATGTCCCCAAGCATGGCTTATTCATGGTATGTAATAATTTATTTACAAAATTAAGAGTTTACAATTTACATTTTAATAATTACCTTGAATATTGCATAAAATGTTTGATGAGAAAATTATATTTTTCATGCATTCACCTGAAATAAAAGAAAGAAAACAACATTTATTAAAATTATTGGAAATATGGCATTCCATTATATATAATATAAGTGTTGACGCAAGTTCAACAGCTTTCTACGGGCTTTGGTATCAAAACGCTGTAGAAGTTGTACTTTGCTTCCGATCAATACAAAATTTGGCAGAAAAAGGTGAATATTGCTTAATTTGGAGAGTATCGGTTCAGATTTAGATATAGCCACATATAACGAGTGATCGAAGTAGAGATACTTTTTTCAATAGCCTTTTTTTGAAAGATCACGTGTAAGTCGTGTCATGCTGTCATATTATTTTTGTTAAGTATTGTTTGGCATTTCATCATGGAAAGACTTACGCCAAAGTTTACAAATCGTTCAATGTTATTACGAAAATTCATGTTCTGTGAAGAATATGTTTCCTGCACTTCGCTCAACTTATGGTTAACATAATCGGCCTACTGAGCGTACTATTCGCAACACCTTCACCCATCTTGAGACCCAGCATTCATTATTGGATAATCGCCCTTATTCCAGTTGGCGTCGTCGACGTCGTCACATCATTTTCGTCATATCTATGAAGTTCTAGCTTTGTTATCTTTACGCCAAACCAAAAGTTTTTGGTATCCATGAACTAACAAAAACCCTTTTTTATAACTTTAGTATTTAAAAAAATTTTAAAATTTATGAAGTCGTCAATCTAAACAGT
Organism: Eudasyphora cyanicolor; assembly: GCA_963930755.1. Taxonomy (NCBI): domain Eukaryota; kingdom Metazoa; phylum Arthropoda; class Insecta; order Diptera; family Muscidae; genus Eudasyphora; species Eudasyphora cyanicolor. The sequence continues at coordinate 49,206,225 of OZ005736.1, read as the reverse complement.
GTCGAGTAAGAGTCGACGACGCCAACTGGAATAAGGGCGAATATTCGACCGAAGATACCACGTCCAGCACGCAGTGAAGAAAATGTAGCGGCCGTAGCTGAGAGTGTACACGAAGACCGTGAAGAGTTGATTCGGCGCCGTTCGCAGCAACTCGGACTGACGTATGGAACGACTTGGAGCATTTTACGTCGAGATCTTAAATTGAAAGCATACAAAATACAGCTTGTGCAAGAACTGAGGCCGCACGACCTTCCCAAGCGACATCGTTTCGCTCTATGGGCTCTTGAAAAGTTCCAACAAGATTCGACGTTTTTGAGCCAAATTTTGTTTAGCAATGTGGCCCATTTCTGGCTCAATGGGTATGTAAACGAGCAAAATTGCCGCATTTGGGACGAAGAGCAACCTGAAGAGATTCAAGAGCTTCCACCTCATCCAGAAAAACAAAGGTTTGGTTTGGTTTGTGGGCCGGTGGAATCATCGGTCCATATTTCTTCAAAAATGATGCCGGTGAAAACGTAACCGTCAATGGCGACCGTTATCGTGCCATGATAACCGACTATTTGATGACTGAAAAGCTCGTGGTTTCAGCAAGACGGCGCCACTTCCCACACATCTAAAGTTTATGCGGACAAACCCGCTTCGATGCAGGCCTTGGAGCAAAACATCACGCGTGTCATTAGATATTTACCATTCGAAATGCTCGTACGAGTCATCGAAAATTGGACTCAACGGATGGACCATCTGAGACGTAGCCGCGGCCAACATTTGATAGACATAATCTTCAAAAAATAAATGCCAAAGGATGTTCTTTAAAATGATAATAAACGTTCCCCATTTTATTTGAATTTTCTGTGTTTTTTCTTTAAAAAAGTAGGCTATTAAAACTGTATTTTACGTCCGATATATATATAATTTGGCAGAAATTATGCTTTTGATTGAAGTTGATGAAAATCGGTTTAGATTATTATTAACTGAAACGAAACCAACCAACCCGCCCGACCTTAAGTCTTTCCTTACTGGTTATATCTGCAGGTATGTTGGGATTAAAAATGCGCTATATCGGTCTATTTGTATACCTACACCACATTGTGGTACAGGGTATTATAACTTTGTGCATTTGTTTTTCACACCCAAACGGAGAAATAGACCAATCGCTTATTATACCGATCGTCTTAGAATCACTCTCTGAGTTATTTTAGCTATGTTCGTCTGTGCATTTATTATTGTAATCAAAGCACAGGTCGCAATTATTGTCCGATATCAACGAAGTTTTGCGCATATCTTTATTTTGGCCCAATAACGATCCCTATTGCATTTGTTTAAAATCCATTCAAATTTATATATATGTAATTTACATATATGTAACTCCGATTTGGCATGTACACCGAAAGTTTTTTTTCATAAAATTAAATAAATGTTCCAAAGACGTCCTTAGTCTTCGAAATAAGTACATGTTGTACTTAAAATATAGATATATGACAAATTTGTTTTCAGTGTAAGCCCTGCAGAAACCATACTTTATATCCGATCAGTACGAAATTCGACAGAAAGAGCTTTCTTATTGCATGAATTAACACAGGCAAATTTGAGGGAAAATTAGTTCGGATTTATGGTGATATCTTTTGTGAAAGAAAATGTAAAATTGTTTCTACATTTTACACGAAACCGCATTTTTAGGTTCGTTTGTAAAAATGGTGCAGCCGTATGAACGGGTTTTGATTTCATTTGTAAAATTATTACACTCTGCAAATGACTTCAGAACCAAACCTAAATGCAAGCGTATATTCCTAATGCACTACCAAATGGTTGCGCCATAATGTAGGTATGGGTTTTACTCGCCGCACGATTTTTATTCGATTGTTTGCATGCAAAATTCCAAATTAGCAGAGGGTGCAGGGGGATTTTTAAAATGTCGCAACATGATGTGGTAACATTATTTTTCAGAAACGAAATCTCCATTAGATACAGCCCCATATATATGTTCCTGCTTACTTAGTATATAAGCGCTATTGAAACTGACCGATATTTATATAATGGAGGAAATTAGGTTTTCGATCCAAGTTATTGAACATCTGTTTATATTATGTATAGGCCGTTCCGATTATGTATGTGCCTTCCAATTCTGGATCTATGAAAGAATACTGTCATTTTAAGGCTATAGGTTCAGATCTAGTTTATTATGATGGGGTAGTACTTTGTTAACTGAAACGAAATCAATTATTAAAAATTTTAGAATCTCCACGATTTGACATCTTAACGCCTCTAGTACCGATTTACATTCAGTGTTGCCACAAGGTTAGAAATCTAAGGTCTATATGTTTTTAATGCATTAAAATACTAGAGCTAGTTCCGCCTTAAAGTATATGGTTAGACTCCGAATCCCCAGCTGATTCGATCTACCGATGTCAGATTAATATTTGGCATCTAAGCGCGTTAGAAGCAGTATTTTACGGGTACATCTGATGATTATTAGATTTGGTATTCCAATTCCTTCCGATTTGGTATCAATGTTCTATAGAAGAGAGGAGTTTCTTTTCAGTAGCGATTATGTCTACCTTGAAGAAATCGATCTCAGAAATATACTCGTATACATATATGGGGGATTTCATGTAAAGTGAGTGAATTTTTAAAAGCAATGTCTTCTGATCGGGATGAAACTTGCACCAAGTTTAGTTCTATTGGATAATAGTAATGACATAAAATTTCAACGAGATCGGCTAAAGGATTGTCCGAAATGAATTATGTTGAGTTTTTAAATTGTTGTCAAACGGCCCTTTTTTCTCATCCGCATAATTTTCTTCAATCTTTCATAAAATATGTAACAATATTTTTTTGAGATTTTTTTGCGAAATTAGAACTAATTTTTAAATTTTTATCAAAAACACATGTTCTTATTTTTCATTTTTTTTTTCTCAAACGAAGCTTAGATATTTTAGAGCTTTTTGACTTATTAGTGGGTAGGACTTGTCTATCTATAAAAACCAGTAAGGAAAGGCTAAAGTCGGGCGGTGCCGACTATATAATACCCTACACCACTCTCGTAATATTGAATAACTTTGATATATAAATTTTGTAATTCATGTATAAATTGCTTACATAAATTTACTTTTGGGACATTTTATACTTAAATAATACCCTGTACCACAGTGTGGTGTAGGGTATAAAAACGATTGGATCTAAAGAGGCAAATCGTATGAAACATATATATGGGAGCTATAGCTAAACCTTTACCGATTTTCTTCACATTCGGCAATGTTGCTTCATGAATCAAAAAACTCTACCATTCTAATTTTCAAAACGATTGGATGTAAAATATAGCTTCTATAGAACTAAAGGGCCAAATGGGACGAAACATATATATGGGAGCTATAGCTAAATCTTAACCGATTTTCTTCAAATTCGGTAGTGTTGGTACAAGGATCAAGAAACTCTACCATTCTAAATTTCAAAACGATTGGATGTAAAATACAGCTTCTACAGGACTAAAGGGCCAAATCGGACGAAACATGTATATGGGAGCTATAGCTAAATCTTAACCGATTTTCTTCAAATTCGGTAGTGTTGGTTCATGGATCAATAAACTCTACCATTCTAAATTTTAAAACGATTGGATGTAAAATACAGCTTCTACAGGACTAAAGGGCCAAATCGGACGAAACATATATATGGGAGCTATAGCTAAACCTTTACCGATTTTCTTCACATTCGGCAATGTTGGTTCATGAATCAAGAAACTCTACCATTCTAAATTTCAAAACGATTGGATGTAAAATATAGCTTCTATAGAACTAAAGGGCCAAATCGGACGAAACATATATATGGGAGCTATAGCTAAATCTTAACCGATTTTCTTCAAATTCGGCAATGTTGGTTCATGGATCAAGAAACTCTACCATTCTAAATTTCAAAACGATTGGATGTAAAATACAGCTTCTACAGGACTAAAGGGCCAAATCGGACGAAACATGTATATGGGAGCTATAGCTAAATCTTAACCGATTTTCTTCAAATTCGGTAGTGTTGGTTCATGGATCAATAAACTCTAGCATTCTAAATTTCAAAACGATTGGATGTAAAATACAGCTTCTACAGGACTAAAGGGCCAAATCGGACGAACCATGTATATGGGAGCTATATCTAAATCTTAACCGATTTTCTTCAAATTCGGTAGTGTTGGTTCATGGATCAATAAACTCTACCATTCTAAATTTCAAAACGATCGGTTGTAAAATACAGCTTCTATAGGACTAAAGGGCCAAACATATATATGGGAGCTATAGCTAAATCTTAACCGCTTTTCTTCAAAGTCGGCAATGTTGGTTCATGGATCAAGAAACTCTACCAATCTAAATTTCAAAACGATTGGATGTAAAATACAGCTTCTATAAGACTAAAGGGCCAAATCGGACGAAAAATATATATGGGAGCTATATCTAAATCTGAACCGATTTCAACCAAATTCTATAGCGATCTTAACAGCCGCGAAGTACTCTAAACTGCAAAATTTCAGAACGATCGGAGTGAAATTGCGACCTGTAGTCGACGAACAACTTTACATGGACAGACGGACGGACGGACGGACGGACATCGTTAAATCGACTCAGCTACTGATTCTGAGTCGATCTATATATACTTTAAGGTGGGTCTAGCTGTGTTATTTTCAGGTGTTACAAACATCTGCCGTGAAACAAACTTATAATACCCTGTACCACAGTGTGGTGTAGGGTATAATAAATGTAAACATCTAAAAAATAAAGGTTGAACCACTTATTTTAGCATAATTCTAGAACGAGTTATCCTAATTGTTTAAGGAAAACTTTAAAGAATTCCACATTATGGAGGCTTCAACATCTTCTAATATCATTTTTACATCTCATCAGCGGTTTCAAAGATATCTTAGAAGATAAAAAATATTTTGACGAGTGATAAATCTACCAAATTTACATTGATTCTTCCTTTCTACCAAAATAAAAAAATTCTACAAATTTTGGTAAAAAAACTAAACAACGGCAACACTGTTTACATTTATGCCATACACATTTACTATTTTGGTTTCTGCCATACAAACCATGACAACTTATCCTTATGCCAATATAAAGTCGTTGACAATTATTTCTATATACGCTCTAACACATATACACTAAACAACTTAACCATTTTGTTGTGATGGATGGCTGATGGTGTGTTTGTCTGCTTGAGTCAAATATATATGGTACATTACCTAGTGAGACGAATGGGGTTGACTGTAAGTTTCCAACAACTTTTGTGATAATTTGGTTACAAACGTACGCTTTGCTGACAACATGCAAAACGAGCTTCGAAAGCAAGACACATTCGTGGTGTGATGCAAGTGCGTAAGACTCAGACGGCTCAGATAAATTTAATTTGTAATTTCAACAGTGACAATATATAATTTTTGAAAATAAGATCGCTCTGTAAATGTAAAAAAGCTTGATGTAAGAAATTTCATTATTTTGATGTTGTCGTACATTTTAACGAAATTAACAGGCATCAAATTGAAGAAGGTATTCATTAAATCTATGAAATTATTTCATCGATTCAGTGAATAACTATTGATGCAACTTTTATATTATGTTAATGTAGGATTTCCATTCAGTTCAGATGGACTGGTTAGGGTTTTTTTTATTGTAACGTATACGAGTATATGTGTGGAATGCTTTCGATTATATACGAGTATATATTTGAAATATATTTGGAAAGGTCTTTGGAATAGAATAGGGTGATCCTTAGAACATTTATTATTTTTTCGGTACTGATTTCCGGGAAAAAGTTTCCAATTGACCTACAAACCTCCAATAAAAAATATGGTGCGATTGGATAACGCGGTCTGCCCAAAGTTGTTTGAAAACACAAAATTCACTTTACATGAACAAAATTTGTGTTTTTATCAAATGTCACATGTTCAAGTAACTAAAAAATATTTTATTAGCATGAAAAGTTTTTAAATGATCTTTGAATAAAATTTTCTTTCTTACAAGTCGTAAACAATCAAAATCGACCGAAAAACGAAAGAGTTACAGCAGTTTTCATTTGAATTTTACGTCATGACAGGGCATGCATGCACACCGACATGGCCTCTATGTACATATGTAGACGTAAGAGCAATCACAATAAAAAATAGATCATGCTTGTGCATGCATGAAAAAAACAACGGATTTGCATGATAGTTGATTTTTCGCATCAGTCTGACATTTTTCTACTGGTCAAATAAGAAAACATAAGCAGAACTTTGCAGCGCGCTATACGGCCATGCAACAGGGTCGTTTACAGAACGCGACCTGTCCCCAGCCTAAGTGAATTAAGAAAGGGACAGCTTCGCACAAAATTTAATTTTAGTCATATTTTTATTTGTCTCCAGACCGACCACATCCAAAATGGTTACTAGATCCAGTGATAAATTTCGCACCGTAGAATCAGATGGACATGTATCACATACAATATCTGGAGCCAAACTGCCGTCAAGCAGACAGATATTTCATGATGTGATAACTGTAATGTATAATGCTGCGACGCCTCTGACATCTGTTGGTGAGCTTGTGATTAATCGTTCTACACATCAACATTTTTGGGCGCTCCCAAAATCCCGGCTGGTATTGGAGAAAATATGGTCAAAGTCTATTATTTATTACTTAAAAAAAAAAAATAAAAAAAAAATAAAATCTAAAATATATTAGGGGAAGATAATAGTAATTTTTTTAGTAGGAAAATAGAGTAGGAGTGTGTGTCAGTGGAAATGCTTTTTTTTTGCATTATTAATTAATAATACAAAGAAGAATTTATTAATTAATAATACAAAGAAATGTAAGTTTACTTACTTAAACATACGATTTTTTAATAAAAAATTATTTCCCCTATAAAGTGTGTTCTAAAAATTTTGAATGAACTTTGGGCAGACCCTAGGGTTATCCGATCGGCACAAAATTTTTTATGGAAGTCTTGTAGGCCAAATGGAAACTTCTTCGGTTCGGAAATCAAAGATCGCAGCAACTTTCATGTGCTATAAACGGTCTAGTGATCCTATTTGTTGTTATGACCGTGCGGTAAATTTTAACTCGTTGTGTTGTTTAAACTGGGGTGTGTGGTCAGATATTTCTATGAGGTAAATAAAACTAATTTATTTCATGTTTCAATCAACGTTTTGTTGGGATTAGTCCAACTTCATTAGGAGTAATTGTAGATCCATTTAGATATTTTTAATTTCAAAATTAGACATTGAAAGTATAATGGTTATTAAGAGCCGGATGAATAATCTCTTACATTAAGTTTGAAAAGATAATTTCATTAAAATGTTGGCATCGACCACGCATAATCCAGTTGGAAGGTCCAATTTTCGATCACTCTTTCTAGAGTGATGATGACTCCATTACCGATGATTTTACCTGCCCATAAACCATTTCAAACAGTTTATTTTTGTGGACGTAACGGTAGTTCAAGAGTTTTGTCGGGATGTTCTTCAGCCTAAATTTGGCAAAATTTGTTTATCATGAAAAACTTTTATCACAGAACCCTGGTTGTCGCAATCGAGTTTGAGACATTGTTGCGGTGTGAGTCTTTCCAAGATGAATTGTCAAACATTACTGAACAAAAATAAGATCAGTCACGCCTGATCTAAGAAAACCCAATGAATAAATGTCTAAATTAATCAACCGCTATTAAACGGTATATCATTAATTTGAAATACTGCGAAGAAAATTCTTAACGTTTAAGAAGGTCCAATATTTTTCCATTGATATTTAATCTATCGATATAACTGCCTGCTCACTCCTGTGCCATAACTTTGTTCCCATTTTTGCAGAAATCACACATGGAATGTATGACTAAATCTGCCATCAATCTGTACTGGTGAACGCAACATTTCTAATCCAACAGACAAAAAAACGGTGTGGAAAATGTGAATATTCATATAAATGACTCATAAGAGCATTTGGACTATGAATAGAAGAACAGCAAAGATGTGAACAAATTTAATCATGAAGTAAAAAAAATTACGTAATTTCCCGGTAGACAGAACACTAAAAAAGAGATAAAGCAAACACTTAGGAAAAAAATTAAATTCCCCCCAAAAAAGACCTACCGAAGTCAAGTGTGTGTTGCTATATTTTAAATATTTCTAAAGGAATATGTTTTAAAAACTAGTAAATAAATTTGTTAAATTTAAAATATCCGGTCGGTCATGTTATTCGTACGTATGTGATATTCATTTGCGAAAAATGTGTCCCTTCCTGTACCGAAGTTTTTGGTTCCAGGATTTTTTGTACATACCGCAACAACAATTCCTACATTCGTTCCTTCGTTCATTTACTTTGTTGCATTTATTTATTCATGTCGGTTGGTTGGTCGGTTGTTCGTTTGTTCGGTTCGTTGTTCAGTTGGTTGTTTGGTTTATGTTTTTGTTGTTCGACTCTTGTTCTACTTATTGTTGTTAAATAAATTCTCAAATAATTCAAGTTTATATTTGTACACAATTTGTTGTTGCTGCTGCCGTTGCCGTTGTTTGTCAAGTACACACACACACATGGGTTTATAAATATTTTATTCACACAGACGACAAACGAAAAGGATATGCAATGTCCTTCCCCAAAAACAAATCCTGTCTCATTCATATGAGTTCAACTGTGAGTACAGTGCATTGGAATGTGTATGTATACATGGAAGTTTGTCAGTATGTTTGAGCTTCTTTAAAATTTGATGATGTGATATGGTCGGGATACATGGAAAATGATGTGTCGTTTTTCGGCAATTGTTTAAAACGTTTTATGTTTTTCTGTGGATACGTCTGGAGTTGACTTGTCCTTCCTTCACTTATCATTAGTGTGAACACAGTTCAGAGTATTGAGAAATGTTCAATTTAAAAGGCTGAGAAATTTGAAAAATTAAGAGAGATACATTCCTGAAAATTATTTAAGTATGACAAATATGTTCTATAGAATAAATCATAAATTTAACAACAGATAAATATGATCGTTTTCGAATCAAAACAAAGTTATATGTGAAAAAAGTTATAACAATCTGTTAATAAATGCTGATTATATAGCGATACCTACAACTTAATGCATTTTTCAAGTTTTCAGTAATTGAAAGTTAATTTTTTAGAAAGTTTAAATGTTTGTTAAATTCCTTTATAACAGAAATCTCATAATCTTGATGAACAATATTTAGAAATAATAATAATAATAACGAGTGCTTTATAACAAAAGTTAATGCAATTTTCGAAATCAAGAAAAATTAAAGCTGAACTTCGAAAAATTCAGCAAAGTTTTGAGTTATCTTAAATATAATATATTTGGAGAAATTTTAAAACAATAATTTGTTTTGTTTTTAAGCACATATTTTATTGGAGAAAGTTAGTTCGCAAATATATTTTGTTGTAATATATCAACACAGCCGATCCAAATAAATGTTAATGATTTTCAAATAAAATGTGTGTGGTTTTAAATAATGAATTTCAATTCCAAATATATATATTTTTTTATTCAAACATATCAAAAACGGTGATTTTGCCCCGTGTACTCCAATACTGTGACGCCTTTGCTTTTCATTCCAACGTATTGGTTTTTATACCCTCCACCATAAGATGGGTGGTATATTCAGTTTGTCACTCCGTTTGTAACACCATTAAATATTGATCTGAGACCCCATAAAGTATATATATTCTTAATTGTCGTAAAATTCTAAGACTATTTAGCCATGTCCGTCCGTCCGTCTGTCTGTCGCAATCACGCTACAATCTGTAATACTTGAGCTAGGTGGATGGAATTTGGTACATATACTTATTATATCTACAGGTATGTTGGGATTGAAAATGGGTAACACCGGCCAATTTTTTGATATAGCCACCATATATAGCATTTCTCCGATTTGACTTCTTAACGCCTCATATACCACAAATTTCAACTGATCGGCAGAATCCTTCATACGAGCAACGGTAGTCATAGGCCCAGCCCCCATACAAAGGTACCTCTACATGTGACTTAGTAACGCAACATGGTGGTGGAGATATAAGATTAAACCGTCTTTACCTACTGAAATTCGAAAATATTCCAAATTATACTCGGTCAAAATTTGGTGTTTATCCGCCAACGCAACCAAAGGTTGTGTACACAATACTAGGGGTCATTATATTATTGTCATTAGCCAATTTGTAATGTCTATTAAGATCAATAACACTGTATTTATAGAATTTTAAAAACTAGTTTGCATAAAAATCATCAAATGGACAGCATGACGGACGGAAAAAACACGATTCTTTTTATATAATTCTTTTATATAAATGGTACCTAACTTTTTGCTTGCATATACTAGAGGTAATGCTTCATAAGTATGTCTGTACCAAATTCGAGCTGTTGGGACAAGTTAGTGATGTTAAGAATAAAACCAGTGCAAGTAGCTCAAGAACAACTGTGAATATTGCTGGTGTAGCCCAAAATGTTGAAGGAAACCCAGGAATTGGGCATTCCACAAACGTCATTATACCGTATCTTGCATAACGTCTTGGGTCTTAAGGCTTATAAAGTTCAGTTAACACAAGAACTCAAGCCGGCCGATCATCAACAACGCCGTGTCTTTGCTGATTGGGTCATTGAAGTGCATGAAAATGATCCGGAATTCCATCGAAAAATCATCTTGACTGATGAGGTCCATTTCCACCTCGGTGGCTACGTCAACAAGCAAAATTGTCGCATCTGGGGCTTGGAAAAGAGTTATTGTTGAGAAGCCTCTCCATCCTCAACGTGTGACTGTTTGGTGCGGTTTATGGTCCGGCGGGGTCATTGGACCTTAATTTTTCGAAAATGAGATTGGATCAACAGTTACGGTGAATGGATTGCGCTATCGAGAGATGATTAATGATTTTTTTATGGTTGGATTTGGATGGTATTGATCTGGACAACGTTTACTTTCAACATGACGGCGATACGTGCCACAAAAGCAACGAAACCATTGCTCTGTTATGGGAAAAGTTTCCGGACCGTGTTATCTCTCGCAGATGTGATCACAATTGGCCACGGAGATTCTTAGCCACGTGAAAGATAAGCTCTACGCCAACAGCCCAGCGTCGTTTCAAGACCTCAAAGATAGAATTCGTGAGGCTATCAGGCAGCGACCTTGCGATTTGGTTATGGAAAATTTCATGAAAAGGATCCTGTAAGCGTGGTCGTGGTGGCCATTTGGCTGATGTTGTTTTTCATTATTAACGGCATACCTTCCTTTTTATTATGAAATAAACATCCGACCATTTATCTCAAAAAATGACATTTTTCTTCGAATACCAAAATAACACCTCTTGTTGGAAAACCCTTTATATAAATCCAATCGAAAGTTATCATTATACTGGGGCTATCAAAAATAGTGGCTGATTTGTAAAATTTTTTGTCTAGACTTTTCGAATGTGATGAGTTCAAATCAGATGGACCGTTATAAGGAAACTAACTCTAAATATGGAAAAATTTGTGGTTGTATTGTGCAAATTTTGAATCGAGAAGTCATCAAATCGGATGGTACATGAACGATACATCCAAACATACATCAACGTGTTAAATTTTTTCAGGAACAGTTAAGGACATAATACTGCATTAACTTTAAAATTTCTGTTAAATCGTTAGTATAGTGTGACTTCTATAGCGCGAAAAACTCACATCCGATGGAACAGTTATATAAGGGCTTTATAAAATCATTAACAGATGTATACCACTTCCTTATCATTTGAAGTTATACTTTCGAAAAAAAATGCTTTGTCATAAGTACTTAATATTGCAAAAGCACAAAAATTATTTTTTTTTAAAGTATAGCTTCAAATAACAATAATTTCAGTATCAGCGGGTATAGGCAATGGCAATATTTATACCCTCACTTTAGTGTGACGAGGGTATATATCATTTGCTACGGAAAAAAGTGTAACACATCGAAGGAGTGATCTAAGACCCTAAGTATGTTCGGAGGAAATCCGTTTTGGGTCATTTTAAGTCGAATGAGCAATGTCCGTCCGTCTGTCTGTCTGTCTGTCTGTCTGTCTGTGTGTCTGCTGGCTGGTGCGCACGATAACTCTCGAAAGGAGTAACCGATTGACTTCAAATTTGGTATGTGGTAATATTTTGATCTATCTCCGGCTGAGTTCGAAGATGGGCCATATTCGTCTACTCCTTCTGGTACCTCCCACACAAAGGGTTACAAATTAGTGAAATATTGATTCTTTAATAACTTCTATACTACTTATTCGAATCTTTTGCAATTCTGCACATAATATTAGTATATTAGTCGCTATTAACTCGAGAAAAATGGGTGAAGTTGGCATGCCCCTTTTGGTACCTCCCACACAAATGGACCATTTTGCATCAAAATTTAACTGCTTATAACTTTAATACAAGTGCATAAAAATGCTTGACATTTTCTACAGTATAATGTTTTTGTAGCGCCTATAGTCCGGTAAAAAATGGGCATCATTGTACAGCCCCTTTTGGTACCTCCCACACAAATGGACCGTTTCGTACCAAAGTAAACGCCTTGTAACTTTAATACCAGTGCATACAAATACTTGAAATTTTGTACAGTGTAATGCTGTTATAGTGCCTATAGTCCTGTAGAAAGTGGGCGTTATCACCCCGCCCCTTTTTGTACCTCCCACACAAAATGACCAAATCATACCAAAATTACATAGCTCGTAACTTTAATATACCAGTGCACATAAACGCTTATAGTTCAGCACAATGCAATGTATTTATGAATGTACTGTTTACCGAAAAATATGTGTATTTGGAAAACCCCTTCTGGTACCTCCCACACAAATTGACAGATTTATTGGTGTAATGTTATATATTACATTACTCACAAAGTGAGGGTATACCTTAGTCGGTTTACCCGACTGAAACTTTCTTACTTGTTTTACATCAAATCTACAATTTTGTTGTTTATCCAGAAACGATAATGAGAACGGAATCGCTTCTTATATCCGGCTCTTATAAAGGATGGTCCAACCAAAACGCACGATGTCGGATAGATTTTTTTCATCATATCGTCGGCCAAATGCTATTTTGGTCCATACGCCATTTTTGTGTTTTTTGAGTTAGGAGTTGATACTATGTGTTTCAAGCATGCTCTTTCAGGATCTGCAATATTTTTTTCGATTCAACTCTGATTTACTGGAAATACATTTGATATTTTTGTTCTATGTCTCCATTTTGCTATCGCTCTATATTTTTTACTCACTATTTTACGTTCTTTCGATCACAATATGTAAATTTTTCTTCTTCCACACCGACCTTCTTTGTAAAAATATTAAAACAAAGGTGGATCAAACCACCTCCATGTTTCAAACCTGGCCCAAGTTTCAGGCACCAGACAGAATCTGGTGTCTTCCTCCCACAACTTAAGGTGGATAAGGAATAAAATGCCATGTACAAAAATTGTTATAACTTGCTAATTAATGGCATAGAAATGCATGAGAATCAATCAAACACTGTTGGGAAAACTATAGAATAAAAAGTGTGTAACTCTTCCCGTCCCGTGTTTACTCAAACAATAAATTGCGTTTTTCTCCGATCATAATGGCTTATGGGACAAAATAGCATAAGCCGACGATATAGCAAATGTTATTGTCCATTCAGTGAAATCGTAGTGAAAGAAAGCGCTGCTTCTTCTACTCCGATATTCACAAAATACTAGAACAGGTTCGGTGAAAAAAGATTATTCAATTTTCAAATCCAGATATCTCGGTTGGTGTAAAAAGTCTTTTGTAGACCTCGGTTAGTAGAAGGTACACAAAAACCTAAAATGTTATAAAATGGATTTTCTTCAAACATACAAGTGCACATGGGCACTTCTTCGATGTGTTACATATATATACCATGCTTCACATAATTAAGGGTATAAACATCGGAATATGACGACCGTTGTTCGTCTAAACTCATATTACCAACTTTCATTTTGACCCGTAGCAAATCGCATGTACGCTCCTCACTTTATATGAGGACATAATTTGCCTTGTAAATGACACGATTTTTGATAAAAACCGGTCCTTCCGTTCCAGAACAGCAAACATATTGTTAAAAATGTAGTTTTTGATGAAATATAAAATATTTTATGTCCTAACAATAACATTGTCCAACAGCATTTATGGAACAGAATAGTTGAAAAGGGCACGTTGAGTGGGCCATTCTTGTAGAATAAACTAATAGTCCAGCTGGTCGGCGTTTTTCTTTACAGTGGGTGAAAGTTTTCATTTTTTGTCAAAGGGAGCATTATACTAAATGTTAAACTAATTTAAATTAATGTCTGAAAGAATTCTTATTGTCGGAGTTTTATATTGGAATTTTATGAGGATCATTTTTGTGGAAAATCTTAACGGTCTAGCTTCTCTCTTTATGGGTCAATTTGGACCTTTTTCGAGAAAATCTAAAAAAAATCATTTTTAAAAGGACATATAAGGATTAAAATTTTCTACGAAAACTTTTGTCGGAAAATTTCAGTGGGTTCAAAAAAGACACAGTTGTAAATAAAGTTCTTTACACTTAATTTGTTACACTACAATTTATACAAAAAAATACTATAACGTAAATTTAAAGTCGTGATAAAAATCATATTTATACCCTCACTTTAGTGTGACGAGGGTATATATCATTTGCTACGGAAAAAAGTGTAACACATCGAAGGAATGACCTAAGACCCCAAGTATGTTCGGCGGAAATCCGTTTTGGGTCATTTTAAGGCGAATGAGCAATGTCCGTCCGTCTGTCTGTCTGTCTGTCTGTCTGTGTGTCTGCTGGCTGGAGCGCACGATAACTCTCGAAAGGAGTAACCGATTGACTTCAAATTTGGTATGTGGTAATATTTTTTTCTATCTCCGGCTAAGTTCGAAGATGGGCCATATTGGTCAACTCCTTCTGGTACCTCCCCCACAAAGGGTTAAACTGTTGTGAAATATAGATTCTTTAATAACTGCTATTATACGTATTCGAATCTTCTGAAATTCCACACATAGCATTAGTTTGTTAGTCGCTATCAACTCGAGGAAAACGGGCGAAATTGCCACGCCCCTTTTGGTACCTCCTACACAAATGCACCATTTTTCACTAAAAGTTAAAAGCTTATAACATTAATACCAGTGTTTAGAAATACTTGAAATTGTGTACGGTGTAATGCTTTTATAGTGCCTACAGTCCAGTGAAAAATGGGCGTTATTGCCGCGCCCCTTTTGGTACCACCCACACAAATGCACCATTTTGCACCAAAAGTTAACAGCTTATAACATTAATACCAGTGTATAAAAATACTTGAAATTTTGTACAGCGTAATGTTTTTATAGTGCCTACAGTCCATTGATAAATGGGCGTTATTGTCACGCACCTTTTGGTACCTCTCCCACAAAGGTACCATTTTGCACCAAAAGTTATCAGTTTATAACATTAATATCAGTATATACAATTACTTGAAATTTTGTACAGTGTAATGCTTTTATAATGCCTATAGTCCAGTGAAAAATGAGAGTTATCACCACGCCCCTTTTTGTACCTCCCACACAAAATGGCCAAATTATACCACAATTTAATATCTCAACGTCCATATAAACGGTTACAATTCGGCACAGTGCAATGTATTTAAAGTATCTACTGTTCAGCGAAATATAGGTGTATTTCTTAAACCCCTTCTGGTACCTCCCACAAAAATTGACAGAATAATTTGTGTAATATTCAATATTACATTACTCACAAAGTGAGGGTATACCTTAGTCGGTTTACCCGACTGAAACTTTCTTACTTGTTTTTCATATTTTTATACCCTACACCACACTGTGGTACAGGGTATTATAACTTTGTGCATTTGTTTGTAACACCCAAAAGGAGAAGAAATGGACTCATCGTGTATTATACCGATCGACTTAGAATCTCTTTCTGAGTTGATTTTGCAATAACCGTCTGTCCGTCTGTCTGTCTGTCTGTGCATGTATTCTTGTAATCAACGTACAGGTCGCAATTATGGTCCGATCTCGACAAAACTTTACACATATCTTTTTTTGGCCCAAGGACGATCCATATTGAATTTGGTTAAAAACGGTTCAGATTTAGATATAGCCCCCATATATATGTTACTGCCGATATGGTATGTAAGCGCTGCAAAAACTGTATTGTATATCCGATCAGAATGAAATTCGGCAGAAAGAGTTTTCTTATTACATGAAGTAATACTGCCAAATTCGGAGAAAATCGGTTCAGATTTGAATATAGCCCCCATATATATGTTAATCCCGATTTGACATGTAAGCGCTGTAGAAACTGTATTTTACATCCGATCAGTGCGAAATTCGGCAGAAAGAGGTTTCTTGTTACATGAAAGAATACTGTCAAATTCGGAGAAAATCGGTTCTGATTTAGATATAGCCCCCATATATATGTTAACCCCGATTTGATATCTAAGCGCTGTAGAAACTGTATTTTACATCCGATCAATGCGAAATTCGGCAGAAAGAGGTTTCTTATTACATGAAGTAATACTGCCAAATTCGAAGAGAATCGGCTCAGATTTGGATATAGCCTCCATATATATGTTACCCCCGATTTGACTTGTAAGCGCTGTAGAGACTGTATTTTATATCCGATCAGTACGAAATTCGACAGAAAGAGGCCTCTTTACATGAATGAGTATTTAGGGAGAATCGGTTCAGATTTGTATGTAACCTCCATGTATATGTTCCTCCTGATTTGGTATCAAAGTTGTATATCTATAGTTGTACTTTTCTTCCGATCATTACAAAATTTGGCAGAATGATGTTTCTCAATTTAGGAACGAATATTGCATATATTGCTTAATTTAGCGATAATCGGTTCAGATTTAGATATAGACACATATATATCAAATTACTCGTATTATCGCATGACCCTTATCGCATTGTTAGGGAGGAATAGGGTATTATATAGTCGGCCTCGCCCGACTTTCTGCCTTTTCTTATTGGTTTTTAATTAGTATAATGTTCCCTTCGATCAAAAAAATGAAAACTTTGACCCAGAGCAAAAAAAAAACAAAGAACAACTGAACCAAAAGTTACTTTAAAAAAAATTATCCAATATGTAATTTCAGAATTATAGGGGATAATCGTCATTTTTGATATGTTTGAATGGAAAGAAAATATATTTGGAAACAAAATTTTTACTTTTAATATATTTGTGAACAAATACTTTTTATTTTAAAATCCATAAATTTCATTTGGAACGCATGTATGAATATATTAGAATAAAATATATTTGCGAACTGACTTTCACAAATAAAATATGTGTTTCACACAAACAAAGTTATTGTTAAAGAAATTTTCCAAATTTATTTTATTTAAAAAAAATTAAAACTTTTTGAATTTTTAAAATTTTAGTTAACGTTTTTCTTAAAATGGGTCAGAATTTTTAATATTTACCTAGGAATTTTATTTTTTCCTAGGTAGTCGGCTGAACCGATTTTTAAAAAGGTTACGCCGTTTAAAACATCATAGCGGGCAATTTTTTGATGGATTTTTTAAAAGAAAAAACTTGTATAACTTTTTTCGGAATTTTTCTTAAAACTTTTATTTAATCTTTGGCTACATCAATCGAATCGAAAGAAAATATATTTGGAACACAAATTGTTAAATAGTATATATTTCTGAGTAAATAAATATAATTTTAAAATCAATAAAACATATTTGGAACGCATATACTAATATATTACAACAAAATATATTTGCAAAGTAAATTTCTCCCAAAAAATATGTGTTTAAACACAAATAAAATTATTGTTTAGGAATTTCTCCAAATATATTTTATTTAAAAAAGATTTTCAAAACATTTGCAAACTTTTTCGAGTTTCAGTTTTAATTTTTCTTGGTTTCGAATTGGACCTCCCAGTTTTGATACCATAGGCAGCATTAACTTCTGTTTTAAATCAATCATTTAAAATTTGTCAATATTCCAAGCCATTATTAGTTGTCAATTATCCATGTCATTTATTTTGTTCCAAGATTATATGATTTCAATCATTATTATTTTATGAACATTAAAAATTTTTAAAAAGTAACTTTGAATTATTGAAAAATATATCACAATTTAGGTATTTTGTGAATACCTAAATGCAACTATAATCCCAAATAAAAACATGTTTGGATGTCAACAAAGATTTGTTTTGAACAATATATATATGTAATGTTTGTGTGAACCAATATGTTTCACGCCGAATACATATGTTTGTCGCTAATCTGTTCCAATAAAAAATTCTTAATTTGTTGGACAGTGGAATTGCGAAAAATAAAAAAAGTCCAGTTTGGAACACTTCTTTTAGCATCAAGAAACAGTACTAACTTAGAGTAATATTAAAAATTCTAACCCAATGGTACACGGAGAAAAAAACAGGAAATAAAATATGTTTGGGATCAAAATTTAATTAAAATATACTTTGGTGCAAATATTTTATATTTACATACCGGAAAAAAGTTAATCAATGTTATTTTTTTGGAGTTTTGGTGCAAATTATCTTAAAAAACGGGGAAATTTTTAAATCGGCTACGTAATTTGTTTTCCTACCTATAGGAAAAAAGTATTTTTTCTCAAATATAATATGTTTCCAGAAAATATACTGAAGAAGCGATTTTTTTTCTTAGGGTATCCGGTAACATGTAAGCTCTCGCCCTAAATTCACAAATATTCCACAACCCAACATTTTGTTGCAATTTATTCTTCCAACACTAACATATGATGTTTGCTTTTAAATAGTTCGCCAATGTTTGCCAGCGTTCCAGAGAGGACAATGTATAAATCCAAATCCAGATCTCAACTCATGCAATTATTTCATTTTTGCATTTAACATTGCGGTTTTCATTGTTCCAACAACTGGCCGCTTTGGAAACAGAGTACCCAATCCCCCCAGTAAAGCCAAAAGTAAATCAACTCTTACATATAAGTCCTGGTCACATTCGGACCATGTCCATTGGACTTGTATGTGTGTGTGTGTTTGCGGACTTGGTCAGATGCATATTCGTATATGTATCCCAGTGTGTATGATTGCCTATTGTACATTGTATGTATGTGTTTGTCATAATGAATTCTATGGCATTCATTTTTTCATTTGTTTGAACTTCTGTCCAGTTTCCGGTTCATATTTGCAGACATGGTCAGCTGGAGTTTAGAGAAGTCACATACGGAGTCAGAGTCTGTGGCAGACTATGAGTCAAACTAGCTGTTGCTAGTCGAAGTCCATCAGTAACATTTTGTTAGAACATTTATTTGAGTAAATTCCTTTGACATTTTTTCCTTTTGCCATTTTGTTTGCTCACGTTTTGCTTTTGTACTGTTTTTATTGTACAGAGTAAAGTGTTACTTTCATTTTATTTCCGTTTCATGGGATGCTTAATTTTTGCAGTCACATTTGTCGTCATCGTCTCGCTTTAATTTCCCAAATGAGTGAAGTCATTCATAAAACTTAAAAATTTGTTAATGTGATTCCATGGACTCCATATGTAACATACGGGAATGAAAATATGAAGTTGGCCTGGTCGTAGATGAACACAGTGGTAAGTCATTGGAATGTATATTTCGAAGAAAAGTCGCACTTCTTGGCATAAAATAATATCTAGTACAAGGAAAAATGTCAGTCGGGTCAACCGACTAAGGTATACCCTCACTTTGCACAGATGGAGGAATGGGAAAAAAGGAAATGATACGGCAGTTTCTTAACCAGACATCTGATTGCGATAAAACATGGCATGATTATGGGAGAGGTATATAAGAATTTAAGCTTTGAATTTGGGCCGATTTGGGACGGATATACAAGGCCGCAAAGTTGGCCACCTCGGGTGAAAAAAATCTTTTTCGTCAGCTTCATAAAATCCGAGACAAAAGTTATGACAATTTAGTAAATATAATGACAATATTTTTTCATTAAATAGCAAATTTTGTTGTCTATCCAGAAAAGATAAGAAGAAAGGAATATGTATGTATATATCCGGCTCTGATATATACCGTTTCGTAGGAAAGGAACGGGAAAAAGTTATAAAAATGTAATAAAAATGTAATGTAATATTGAATATTCCACGAATTATTCTGTCAGTTTGTGTGAATCATATCAAAACGGGTTTAATAATTACACATATTTTTCGCTGAAGTAGGTACTTTGTATACATTGCACTGTGCCGAAGTATAAGCTTTTATGTGCACTGGAATATTAATGTTGAGATATTAAATTGTGGTATTATTTAGTCATTTTGTATGGGAGGTACAAAAAGGAGCGTGCTGATAACGCCCATTTTTCACAGCGCTATGGGCACTATAAAAACTTTACACTGTACACAATGTGAAGTATTTTTATACAAGTGTATTAATGTTATAAACTGTAAACTTTTAGTGCAAAATTTTACCTTTGTGTGGGAGGTACCAAAAGGGGCGTGGCAATAACGCTCATTTTTCTCTAGTTGATAGCGACAAACAAACTAATACTAAGTGTGGATTTTCAGAAGATTCGAATAAGTACTCGTAGTATAGCAGTTATTAAAAAATCTGTATTTTACAACATTTTAACACTTTGTGGGGTAGATACTAGAAGGAGTGAAACAAGGTGACCCATCTTCGAACTTAGCCGTAGATAGAAAAATATATTACCACATACCAAATTTGAAGTCAATCTGGTACTCCTTTCGAGAGTTATCGTGCGCACCAGCCAGCAGACAGACAGACTGACAGAGGACGGACGAACATTGCTCATTCGACTTCAAATGACCCAAAACGGATTTCCGCCGTACATACTTAGGGTCTTAAGTCACGCCTTCGATGTGTTACACTTTTTGTCCGTAGCAAATGATATACTCGTATACCCTCGTCACACTAAAGTTAAGGTATAATAAAATGAAAATTGGAGGCAGGGGCGAGGTCAAAGTGCAGAAAAATAGATTTTTTCCCTCCGTAATGGGTTTTTGAAGTTAATTTTAATGCTACAAAGCATAAGAAATTCAAAATGTAAAATATTGTTTAAAGGATTTTTCGTGCACTTTTCGTAAAAAATATTAATTTTCTCGTAAACAATTTATTTCGGTAACTTTTCGCGGAATTAAAAATATAAATTGCGATATCTTAGAATCGATATAATTTTTTTCCCATCAGTCAAGATGATTTTTCGATGATTTTAGAACTTTAATAATTTCAATGCGTTGTTGAATCGTGTATCGTTCCATTTTTAGTAATGGCGTAGTTTCTACTTGTCAAATGTCAAAGAACAAAAGTGACAGCTACCGAAATTCCGGGTGAATCATGATAACACCTCTTGTTGGTAACACCTCTTGTTGGAAAACCCTGTATAGATTTCGTTCGGCTTTGCCCTTTAGCATCATAGCAGGGCTTGAAGCAAATTATATGTACCCTCTTCTCTAAGGTGAGGGGATACAAGTGGTGAAATTTGGCAACAAGTTTTGACATTTTCTTGAAAAATTGTGTAATTTGAAGAAAATAGGCAATAATACTAGTGAATATTTTTTGACTTCTTCTTTCTTCGAGAACATTTTATTGGAAGTTTCTTTTAAGATGAGTATAAATATGCTAAGATATTTTTACATCCTACACCACAATCAATTCAGATTTAGATACAGATTTAGATGTAGATATATACACGGGGCAAAATCGCCTTTTTTGATATGCTTGAATCGAAAGAAAATATACTGGGAACACAAATTTTTAAATATTATATATTTTTGAGCAAATAAATTTTATTTGAAAATCAATAAAATGTATTTAGAACCCATATGTTAATATATTAGAATAAAATATATTTGCGAACTAATTTTCTCAAATAAAATATGTGTTTAAATACAAATAAAATTATTGTTTATGAATATTTCCAAATATATTTAATTAAAAAAATGATTTTCAAAACTTAGCTGATTTTTTCGAATTTTAGTTTTAATTTTTTCCTTGTTTTCGAATTAAAATTGGCTTGCGTAGCATTAACTTCTATTTGAAACCACTTATTTTTATTTTCTAACTATTCCAACTCATTATTTTCAATTATAGAGAAATTTTACTAACATTAAAAATTTCTAAAAATTACATTTGAATTGCTGAAAACTTAAACAATTAAAGAATAGATATATATTCACGCAAATAGATCCTTGTTTGGGAAATAACATATCCAAATAAAAAAACATTAGGATGTAAACACAGTTTTGTTTAGAACAACATCCTCCCAAAAATATAATATTTGTATCTGTCAAATATTATATATTTGAAGTGCACCCTAAAAATATATATGTTTCAAGCAGAATATATTTGGGACAATATACTACAGAGGCGATTTTTTTTAGCGTGTAGATTTCTTTCGATTTGGGCCTTTAGCTCCAAAAAAGCTGTATTTTACATCCAGAGTTTCAAGATGAATGGACCAACATTGCTCAATTTGAAGAAAATCGGCTCAGATTGAGATACAGCTTCGATATATAGATTTCGTTCGATTTGGCCCTTTAGCATCAAAGAAACTGTATTATACATCCAATTTTTTTGAAATTTTGTATGTCAGAGTTTCATGATCCATGGACCAAATTTGCTCAATTTGAAGAAAATCGGTTCAGATTTAAATATAGCTCCCATATATATGTGTCGTTCGATTTGACCCTTTATCCCTGTAGAAGCTTTAGATTACATCCAATCGTTTTGAATTTTAGCATGGTAGAGTTTCTTGGACCGACATTACCGAATTTGATGAAAATCGGATCAGATTTAGCCGTAGCGCCCATATATATGTTTCGTCCGAATTGCCACAGAGGCTGAGACTACCAAATGTAAATTTTGTTAGCAAATTTTAGTTAAAGTAAGCATTGGATGTTTCATTGTTATCCAATCTTACTAGAGTAGGGTGGGGTATTATTTAGTCGACACAGTCCTACTTAAGCCTTCCTTTACTGGTTTTTCCAAAACGAAAGCTTGAATATGAATAAACATTTTACTAACATTCTATCGTATCCATTAGCATGGGTCCGTCCCCTCAGACAAAGAAAAAGTTGAGACATAAATTTCGGAACAACAAAAATGTTTTTTGCAGCGCTGTTATTTTGTATCCTATGGAAACATGCCGCATACCGTTGTTCCTGGTTTGTCAATTTCCCTTTGATCACTTTTGACTCCGAAGTCTATTTTGCCTGTTGACTTCCTATATTTCGTTTCCTGCATCCATACTCGTATGATGCCTATTTCTCAATAGGACAATGAATACACCTAAAAATCATGAAAGTTTTGCCTTAACACCATTTATTTTTATACACAAACAAACCAGTGTGTATAAAAAAAGTAGGTCACTCTACTCCTCCTATAACACCGTGCAACAAATTTTGGGTCATCAAATATTTCCCGAACGAAAACCCCCAAAAGGGTTTTGAAAAGTTAGCTCGAATTTTTGTTTTATAGCCCTTTGAAGTTGGGCTATTTTAGTTAAATTTCCAGGAAAAATTCACTTTAGCGAGCAAATGTCAAAACAAAGAATAAACATGACCACAAAGAAAAAACATGACCTAAAATGCCAAAATATATATTCAGTGGCGCAACGGGCACTTGAAAAAAGCCCCAATGCCCACATATAGGCGATGTGGTACTCAAGTGAAAGGAAATGTCCACAAGATCAAAAAAATCCAGTGGCAAGCAGATCATAAAAATGGGTATGAGTCAATGTTTAAGTTATGGATAGTTCAGGCCCTAAATATTTTAATTTATTGGTTTTTGTATTTTGTGTGGTTTTGGATCTCCGAGGATTTTTTGGGAAATCCAAATTTAAAGGCCCATCCGCAATTGGGTTATTTCGAAAGAAGAATTTCCTTTCATCATAGTACCATCGTTAATCTGTGGTCCAAGATCATTAGGCCACTGTGCATATTTTTGCATTTTGGGAGACATTTCGGATGTTGTAGTGTTTCTTTGTTTTGACATGTGCCCGCGAAAGTGGAAAGATGACTATAAATACTAAGATTTGGAAGGACTATAAAACGAAATTTCGAGCTAACTTTGGGTTTGATATACTAGTGGTGTACTATCATGTCCAATTGGTTTCGTTCGGGAAAGATTTTCTTGTTGCACAGTATAATTAAGTTTTTGCGCTGTGTTTTTTTGCCCTTCGAACACTTTTGATTCAAAGTCAAATTTAACCTGTATCAACCAAGATGTTGATTATCTAATCCCAGCCATAAAAATCACCACCTGATTAATATACTCAATTAATTTACTCAACTAAACTTTTGATAAACGAATAACTTCACGTAATAATCCTGTTAATTGGCCACCAAGATCATCTGATTCAACACCATTGGAATATTTTTTTGGGATATAATATGTACGCCTATAAACCTGATATAATTGGATACCTGGAAATCAACATTCGATGAGTTATTGTCAAAATACGGACGCAAACGCAGCGAAAAAAGTGTGTGAAAAATTTAGTTTCAGATTGATCCAGTGAACAAAAAATTATTGCTGCAACAACAACAAATGTAGCCTCGGCAATAGAACAGGAACAACTACAGAAACGACAGAAACGACAGAGCCCAAAATTAATGAAATTAATATAAAGGCGAATCTATGAGGAACATATAAGGTTTCTTAGATATTATGAACATAAGTCTTTTCTGTTTGGGAGCAAAATTCAGGCGATTTATTCAATCCTTACTTGAGCTATAAAGATGTCGAAAATATTTCAAACTCCTTGCCAGATTTCACATTCAAACCTTTGAAGCCTAAATGGCGTTTATTAAATCCATCACATAACATATCACAAGCCTAAATGTTATGTTATTATTTATCACACAAATTTGAAATCTCATATAAACTTTTCCACTCTTTTATTTTTGACTGCAACGTGTATACGCTATGTATGTGCGGTACAGACACATACTTATAGAAATTATATTGTAAAGTTTAATTAACATAATGGCATACAATGTTTATATATACATATATGTATGTACGAATGCAGTAATATTCGTAGTATACCAAACAAACCACTGTTGTGGTTATTCTTATTTTGTGCCGTTGCCACTATGCGGCTGATGTGAGAGATGGTTGGCTGGCTGGATGTGAGATTCCCTATCAGAATCAGGATCACGAGCAGCAACTTCAGCGTCAGCAACAACAGACTTTACCTTTTTATCACAGTTTGACAATCTGCTCAGTGAGCGAGTAAATCAGTATGACATATTTTTAATGCCATTAAAAAAGCAAGCTACAATGATAACAGGTACAGAAGCAAGAGCAGCTTCATCAGCAGCAACACATCCTGGGAACAACGAGTTGCTGAGCTGATGAGACTGAACGAATGAAAGGCAAGGAAAAAATATGTCACCGAGTAATCAACTTAAAACTACTTAATATCAATGTTGCAACGTTGCCGTGTTATTGTGGCATGTCTGACAAAGTGATGTACTGATGTTGCTGCTATTCCTGTTGATGTGCTAGAGGAATAAATCAGGACAGCACAAAAACATATATAACAGCCTTTTGAGAGGATGTACATACATATGTGGTTTCCCAGTTAGGCTTTTCAAACGGTTATCGAAAATGTCATTACGATTATTTCAGACGAAATGTCAAAATGATAAATATATGACAGACGACTTAAGAGTAGAATTTTCCAGGACGTTTTTGATGGAATAACATTTAAAATCTCTGTGTCTGATGGGTTCAATACGAAAGGTCTGATGGGTTCAATACGAAAAGGTCATCGTTGATGACTTTTCTATACGAAAAGAGCATCGTTGATGACTTTTCTATACGAAAAGAGCATCGTTGATGACTTTTCTATACGAAAAGAGCAACGTTGATGACTTTTCTATCCGAAAAGGTCATCGTTGATGACTTTTCTATCCGAAAAGGTCATCGTTGATGACTTTTCTATCCGAAAAGGTCATCGTTGATGACTTTTCTATACGGAAAGGTCATCGTTGATGACTTTTCTATACGGAAAGGTCATCGTTGATGACTTTTCTATACGGAAAGGTCATCGTTGATGACTTTTCTATACGGAAAGGTCATCGTTGATGACTTTTCTATACGAAAAGGTCATCGTTGATGACTTTCCTATACGAAAAGGTCATCGTTGATGACTTTCTATACGAAAAGGTAATCGTTGATGACTTTTCTATACGAAAAGGTAATCGTTGATGACTTTTCTATACGAAAAGGTCATCGTTGACGACTTTTCTATACGAAAAGGTCACCGTTAATGACTTTTCTATACGAAAAAGTCACCGTTGATGACATTCTATACGAAAACGTCATCGTTGATGACTTTTCAATACGAAAAGGTCATCGTTGGTGACTTTTCTATACGAAAAGGTCATCGTTGGTGACTTTTCTATACGAAAAGGTCATCGTTGATAACTTTTCTATACGGAAAGGTCATCGTTGATTACTTTTCTATACAAAAAGGTCATCGTTGATGACTTTCTATAAGAAAAGGTCATCGTTGATGACTTTTTTATACGAAAAGGTCATCGTTGACGACTATTCTATACGAAAAGGTCATCGTTGATGACTTTTCTATACGAAAAGGTCATCGTTGATGACTTTTTTATACGAAAAGGTCATCGTTAATGACTTTTCTATAAGAAAAGGTCATCGTTGATGACT
This sequence comes from Eudasyphora cyanicolor, assembly GCA_963930755.1. NCBI lineage: Eukaryota > Metazoa > Arthropoda > Insecta > Diptera > Muscidae > Eudasyphora > Eudasyphora cyanicolor. The sequence goes on along the minus strand of OZ005736.1, from coordinate 49,179,610 downwards.
TTTCTATACGAAAAGGTAATCGTTGATGACTTTTCTATACGAAAAGGTCATCGTTGTTGACTTTTCTATACGAAAAGGTCATCGTTGTTGACTTTTCTATACGAAAAGGTCATCGTTGATGACTTTTCTATCCGAAAAGGTCACCGTTAATGACTTTTCTATACGAAAAAGTCACCGTTGATGACATTCTATACGAAAACGTCATCTTTGATGACTTTTCTATACGAAAAGGTCATCGTTGATGACTTTTCAATACGAAAAGGTCATCGTTGGTGACTTTTCTATACGAAAAGGTCATCGTTGATGACTTTTCTATACGGAAAGGTCATCGTTGATTACTTTTCTATACGAAAAGGTCATCGTTGATGACTTTTCTATACGAAAAGGTCATCGTTGATGACTTTTCTATACGAAAAGGTCATCGTTGATGACTTTTCTATACGAAAAGGTCATCGTTGATGACTTTTCTATACGAAAAGGTCATCGTTGATGACTTTTCTATACGAAAAGGTCATCGTTGTTGACTTTTCTATACGAAAAGGTCATCGTTGTTGACTTTTCTATACGAAAAGGTCATCGTTGTTGACTTTTCTATACGAAAAGGTCATCGTTGATGACTTTTCTATACGAAAAGCTCATCGTTGATGACTTTTCTATACGAAAAGCTCATCGTTGATGACTTTTCTGTACGAAAAGCTCATCGTTGATGACTTTTCTATACGAAAAGCTCATCGTTGATGACTCTTCTATACGAAAAGCTCATCGTTGATGACTTTTCTATACGAAAAGCTCATGGTTGATGACTTTTCTATACGAAAAGGTCATCGTTGATGACTTTTCTATACGAGAAGGTAATCGCTTATGACTTTTCTATGCAAATGTCATCGTTGACCTTGGCAATTTTCGTGATTTAATTAATATTGGGCGCTGATAGAATTTCTGTGGGTAGAAATGTTAAAATTTGTTGTTAAAACTTTAAATAACACCACATATAACTTATACCTTAACTTTGCCTTTACCTTCCTTTATAAAATAGTCATTATCCCCTTTTAGTTTTACGTTCTTCCTGTCATCCACTCCGTCGGTTTTAGTTTTTCATTGGTAAGTTCTTGTCACATATTTCGCAACTCATAAATTCCTTCAGTTTTCGCTATACCCTAGCAAAAATTAATAAATTTCCGTCAATAAAAGAATCCCCAACTTCTGCCAACAGACAGTTCATATAAACTTTATGTTAACACTCAAATGAAAATGAGTCGTCCCATGTTTCCTTCTCATTTATTTGTCATTTGTCCGATTCTTGATCCTTTTCATCTTTGCTCTTCAATTTTCAACAAGAAGCGTATAAAATACGAAAAAGGTTTCAAAATAGTAGTCCACCTGACAGTCTGAAGATAGCGCACTGGGAAAAATCATCGTCATCGTCGTTGTCGTCATCATTGTAAATACCATTACCATTTATTTAAATATTTTACTACCTATCAGTTCACCCACCCCTCCACTGATGTCAGGTGTTTGGATTCAGAGGAGACAGACAGAGACAGCCGACGTTGGCATGTGGGTATTTTAACCCATTAAAATCATACAAATTTATGGGTCAAGGAGGAATGGGAAAATGTCTACATCATTTGAGTTTATAAATTATGGCTAATAAAACATAGATTTATTATAAATACCTTTGTAAATAGTGTCAATAACTCCTGGCAAAAAAGGTCTGATTGATTAATTTTCTAACAAAATAGGATAGGATAGAATGGTCAACCATTCCTCTTGTTGAAAAGGTCACCGCTGAGGATATTTCTATAGGAAAAGGGCATATTTGATGTCCTTCCTACAGGAAAACGTTACAGTTTGACAATTTTTCTAAGTGAAATTGTCACTGTCGATCCATTTTTGTATAAAATGTTAAACATTAACGTTTTTTTACTATAAACATAGCTCGTCTTTGAGTGCCTTTCTTTTTGAAATCTTTCCTTTTGATAAATTTTCATTAAGAATAGTCGCTGCTAACTATCAGTATGAAAAGTATATCGTTGCTGATCGTTTCACAGGAGAGTCTCATCTTTGATGACACTTCAAAAAATAAAACTTAATCGTTGATAAGTTCTCTGTACGAAAATTCCAGGGTTGATGATAACTCTGTAAGAAAAGGTGATCATTGACATCTTTCGTATATTGTGTATCAGAAAGTTTATAATTTATCTTCATTCTTTAAACAAGCTCATCTTCGATGTATTTTCTATAAGAAGAGTTCATCATTGATGTATTTTCTATAAGAAGATTTCACCATTTTATAAGAAGAGTTCAACGTTTTAAAAAATGCATCGTTGATGAGAAGTTTAACGCAAGTGACTTTAATATAATAAATATCTATTATTGTTGACTTTTCTGTAAGAAAGGTTCATCATTGTTGGTTTTTTCTATAAGAAAAATTGATCGATGGTGACTATTCTATAAGAAAAGGTCAACGTAGAAAACTGTTCAGTAAAAAAAGTTCATCGCTGATGACTCTCTCATAGGAAAAGCTGATTGTTGTCATTTCATTGGGAAAAATTCATCGTTGATGAGCTAGCTATAGAAAATGATATTCTATATGAAAAGGGTATCGTTGATAATTTTTCTACAGAAAAAGTTCATCATTATTGACTTTTCTATAAACAAATTGATCGTTAGTGACTTTTCTATAAGAAAACCTCATCGCTGATGACTTCTCGTTCTTGACATTTCTATAGAGAAACTTTAATCGTTCATGACTTTTTTAAGAAAGGCTACCCTTGGTGCCATATAGTTGACATCTTTACTAAAAAAAATAATCGCTGAAGACTTATTCGTGGAATAGGTTCATTGTTGACGCTTTTTCTATCGGAAAAACTCAACGTTGAAGACTTTCTATACTAAAAACGCATCGCTAATTAATTGTCTATCGAAAAAGTTAATTGTTGATTATTTTTCTATAGGAAAAGTTCATCGTTATGGACTTTTCTGTGAAAAGAGTTCATCGTTAGTGACTTTTCTACAAGAAAAGTTTATTGTTGAAAACTTTTCTGTAGAAAATTTCATGGACGAAAACTTTTCTGCAAAAAAAGTTTATCGTTGATGACTTTTCTATAGGAAAAATCACATTGTTGATGATTTTGGTAAAGGAAAAGTTCATCGCTGATGACTTTTCCACAGACAAATTAAAATGTTGATGATTTTTCTTTAGGGAAAATTCATCGTTGATGGCTTTTCAATAGAAAAAGTTTATCGTTGAAGACGTTTCTTTAGGAAAAGTTTATCGTTAATGACCTATGTATAGAAAAGGATATTGTATAAGAAAAGGGTATCGTTGATAATTTTTCTATAGAAAATGTTCATCATTATTGACTTTTCTATAAAAAAAGTTACTCGTTGGTAATTTTTCTATAAAAACAGTTGATCGTTCTCATTCTTGAAATTTCGATAGAGAAACTTTCATCGTTGATGACTTTTTTAAGAAAAGCTAAAAAAGAAAAATTAAGTTAATCGTTGATGATTTTTCTATAAGAAAATGTCATCGTTGATGACTTTATGGAATTGCTGATTATATTAGAAATTCATTTTTGATGACTTCTATAGGAAAAATTCATTTTTGATGACTTTTCTATGTGAAAAGTTCATCATTTTTGACTTTTCTATAAAAAAAGTTACTCGTTGATGATTTTTCTATAAAAACAGTTTATCGTTGGTGACTTCTCATTCTTGAAATTTCGATAGAGAAACTTTCATCGTTGATGACTTTTTTAAGAAAAGCTAAAAAAGAAAAATTATTCGGTGATGATAGTTCTGTACTGAAAGTCCATAGTTGTAACTATTCTATAAAATAATCGTTGAAGACTTATTAGTGGAATAAGTTCATTGTTGATGATTTTTCTATAGAAAAAACTCATCGTTAAGATTTTCTATACTAAAAATGCATCGCTTATTAATTTTCTATCGACAAAGTTCATTGTAGATTATTTTTCAACAGGAAAAGATCGTCGTTATCGACTTTTCTATAAGAAAAGTTCATCGTTAGTGACTTTTCTACAAGAAATGTTCATCGTTGATGACTTTTCTAAAAAAAATTAAATTTTTGATGATTTTTCTATAGGAACAATTTATCGTTGATGACTTTTCTATAGGAAAAGTTTATCGTTGAAGACGTTTCTTGGGGAAAAGTTTATCGTTGATGACCTATCTATAGAAAATAATCTTCTATAAGAAACGGAAATCAACGATACGATGATTTTTCTATAGCAAAAAGTTCGTCATTATTGACATTTATAAAAGAACAGTTGATTGTTGGTGAATTTTCTATAGAGAAAATCTCGTCGTTGACGGCGTTTCATTCTTGACATTTCTGCAGAGGAACTTTCATCGTTGATGACTTCTTTAAGAAAAGTTATAATCATCGCTAAAGACTTATTTATGTAATGAGTTCATTGTTGATGATTTTTCTATAGGAAAAACTCATTGTTAAAGATTTCTATACTAAAAATGCATCGCTAATTACTTTTCTATATAAAAAGTTTGTTGTAGATTATTTTTCTATAGGAAAATATCACCGTTATCGACTTTTCTATAAGAAAATTTCATCGTTAGTGACTTTTCTACAAGAACAGTTCATCGTTGAAAACTGTTAGTTTTTCCTTTTTCTGTAGAAACAGCTCATCGTTGATGATTTTCGTATATGAAAAGTTCATCGTTGATGACTTTTGTATAGGAAGAGTTTATGATTGAGTATATATGACGTTGAAGATGTTTCATTGGGAAAGTTCATCGTTGATGACCTATCTATAGAAAATGATATTATCTAAAAAATGGGTATCGTTGATGATTTTTCTGTAGAAAAAGTTCATCGTTGATGACTTTTCTATAGGAAATGTTATATCGTAGTTGATTGTTCTATTCCTAAATTTGATTTTTGATGACAGAAAAAGTTCATCATTGATGATTTTTTGATGAATTTCTGTAGGAGAAGTTCAGCATTGATGACGTTTCTATAAGAAAACTTAATGGTTGGTGACCATTTCATAGGATAAGTTAATTGTTAATGACAAGTTCATCGTTGATGCCTTTTCGATTGTAAAAATGTATCATTAACTACTTTTCTAATAGAAATGTTTCTTGGTGATACATTTTCTACAGAAAAGTTAATCGTTTATTAGTGTTCTTTAGGAAAGGTAAACGGATAATTACTTTCTGTAGCTAAAGTTCACTGTTTATGACGTTTCTGTGGGAAAGTTCGTTACTGTTGCTTATCTATAGGAAATGCTATATCGTTGCTGATGTCTCTATATAAAAAATCACCTTTGATAACTTTTCTAAGGAAAAGTTAAATTTTGATGACTTTTCTGTATGAGAAGTTTATCGCTGATGACTTATCTATCTGAAATGGTATATTGTTGACTATTTTTCTATTCGAAATTTTAATTTTTCATGATTAATATTTCATCAACGATGATTTTTTTCTAAAGAAAAAAGTGACTATTGATTTTTTCATAGAATGAGTTAATTATTGATGATTTTTCTATTATAAGAAGTCATCGGTGATAATAAGTGTTATGTAGTAAAAATGTATCGCTAATTAAATGTCTATAGGAAAAATGTATTCCTAATCATTATTTTATAGGAAAATTTAAACGTTGATGATTTTTCTATAAGAAAATTTCATCGCTGATGACATTTTTATGGAAAAGTTCATTGTAGATGATTTCTTATTGGAAAAATTCATTGTTGATGACTTTTCTATTGATGATTTTGCTATAGGAGAAGTTTGATGATGTTTCTATAATAAAATTGTATCATTGATTATTTTTTCATAGAGAAGTTTCATCATTGATGACTTTTCTATCAGAAAATGTATCGCTGATACTCTTCTTCTTCTCTTAGTAACTTTTTCATGGAATTAGTTAATTGTTGATGACTTTCTGTAATAGAAAAATATCACTGATGACTTTTCTATAGCAAAAATTTACTACTAAATTAGTTTCTACAGGAAAAGTTTATTCGTGACTATTTTTATAGGAAAAGTTAATCGTTGATGATTTTTCTATAAGAAAATGTCATCGTTGATGACTTTATGGAAAAAGTTAATTGTTGATTATAGGCGAAATTAATTTTTGATGACTTCTATAGGAAAAATTCATTGTTGATGACTTTTCTATGTGAGAAGTTTATTGTTGATGACTTGTCTCTAAGAAAAATTCATCGTTGGTGACTTCTCTATAAGAAAATTTATAATTCATAAGTTTTATATTATAATTTATAAAGTTTATCGTTGAAGAGGTTTTTTGGAAAAGTTTATCGTTGATGACCTATCTATAGAAAATGATAATCTATAAGAAAAGGGTTGATAATTTTTCTACAGAAAAAGTTAATCATTATTGATTTTCTATAAAAAAAAAGTTGATCGTTGGTGACTTTTCTATAAAAAAGCTCATCGTTGATGACTTTTCATTCTTGAAATTTATATAGAGAAACTTTCGTCGTTGATGACTTTTATAAGAAAACTAAAAAAGAAAAATTATAAAAATATAAAATTATTTTCTATAGGAAAAAGTCATCTTTGAAGACTATCTATACTAAAAATCGCTGATTACTTTTCTATCGAAAATGTTGATTGTTTATTATTTTTCAAGAACGTTCATTGTTGAAAACTTTTCTGTCGAAAAAGGTCAACGTCGATGACTCTTCTAGAGGAAAAACCCATCGTTGATGATTTTCTTGTGTGAAAAGTTCATCGTTGAAGACTTTTCTACAAAAAATTTCATTGTTGATGATTTTTCTTTAGGAAACATTCATCGTTGGTGGCTTTTCTTTAAGAAAAGTTTATCGTTAAAAACATTTCTTTGAGAAATTGATATTCTATAAGAAACGGGTATCGTTGATGATTTTTCTGTAGAAAAAGTTCATCATTGATGACTTTTCTATGGAAAAGTTCATAGCTCATGACATATCAATAGAAAAATTTAACTAAAAAAATTATTTTATATTTCTTATTTTTATAGGAAAAGTTAATCGTTGATGATTTTTCTATAAGAAAATTTCTTCTTTGATGTATTTTTTATGGAAAACGTCCATTGTTGATGATAGAAAAAATTCATTTTTGATGACTTCTATGGGAAAAATTTATTTTTTTTGTTTTTGAAGTTTATTGTTGATAGCTTGTCTATAAGAAAAATTCATCGTTGGTGACTTCTCTATAAGAAAATTTGTAATTCATAAATTTTCTATAAGAAAAGACGACATCACTTCTCGCTACGAATAGTTACTTTTTATAGTTTTTCTTTAAGAAAACTTTTTCGCTGGAATCTTTTTTAAAGGAACATTTATCTTGGGGTAATTGTTGTTGAATTTTGTAAAAAAAATTGATGATTTTTTGCGCGATTAATCGTTGATGACTTTCTTGAGAAAAGTTTTTTGTTGAAGACATTTCTAACAGAAAATATCATGACCTATTATAATTTCAAATTGAAATTGTATACTATATAGCTTTTCTACAAGAAAACATAAAAGCGTGTATATTTTTCTAGCCTTCTAAAAATTGAAAATTGATGCCCTTTCTAAAAGATCCATTTATCGTTGTTGTATTTCCTTTGACAGAATTTCCACAATGGGTTAAGCTATTAATATTGTTGGTCCCTAGTTTGTCAGACAAATTAAGATTAATGAAACAGACTGTGTGTATTTATAAAATTATTTTTTTATTTAAATGTGATATTGAATTTATTTAATTTTAACTGGCTTTGCAGCATCAGTATTAAATACAAATTTGTTATTAATGCTCTCGCAAATGTTGGGTGCAATAGTATAATAATTTGTTTTCAACAAATTAACGATGAATATAAATTATACCCGCATTCAATGTTGTATTTTTTTCGCGGTGTTATCCTCATTTGAGTCCATTACTTTTGCAGGTTTTGCGCTTTTGTTTTTATTTCAGTTATAGTTATAGTTGCAGTTGCAGTTTTCTGTTCTGTACAATGTACATCGAACATAGTTACACTAATACAATTTATGTTGAACTTTATTTAACTTTAATTTAATCCTTAGAGGTTTATGTTTTATATCCTTCATTCAGTCGTTCGTTCGCCGGATCCGTCCTTCAGCAATGCAGGGAGTCTGCTAAAACCCCTCCTCACCCCTCTCGCTCTCTGCCCATACATATTGAATGTTAAAGGACGAGGTGAATTGCAACAGTTTGTCCGTCCTAGGGTCGAAGTCTTGTTCGGTCTTACTTTTGCAGTACCAATCGCACTATAGCGGCGCTGCTTTAAGCGGTTTTAATGCTTAAAGCCAAAGTTAGTTTAAGTTTAAAGTTAGTTGCTGCACTTGTCTTTAGCTTGGCACCACCAAACGCTGGGTTCAAATCCTTTGAGTTTTAGTTGCATTTGCGGATAGAATGAATGCGTTTGAGTGAAATTGAAAATTCTTGTTTCATGCAAGAATTTTTCTGTAGCAAAAGAAAGTTTTTATTTTCCTACTTTAAATGAACGAATGAATGAATGACTGAATAAAGGGGGAAACCAGGTCCTGTATACACGCCCATGGAATTGGCAAGGAAGAGTGTGGCATGAACTTAGACAAAAAAGAAGAGAAATACAAACTAATGTTTTAAAAGTGTTAAGTGCATTTAACATTTTGAAAAGACTTGGGTAGTGGTGGTAGTCTTTCTGTTGTTCAAAAATTAAAGATAATTCATTATCCTAGAGTAAACTTAATTATGAGAGAATAAACATAGACAGGTTATTCGGGGAATTTGACGTTGTCTTTAATATTAGGGAGCAGAAAATTAAGGAGAGGGTTTCTGTTCAGTAAAATCTCTTCACGAAATGAGCGGTTTATGTTTGTACACATATTTTTAAAGGAAAACACAACACCTTTTTGGTATTATTTTGCATTATTTGCAATTTTACGAAAATCAGCTTTCGGCGAGAAAAGTTTTTCGCGAGCATCGAGCAACAGCGCTTTATCGATCATTATTTTATTTGGGTCGATATCCACAAAAAAATACTACTTGGTGAGGTTTAAATGCAGTTGAAATCTGGTGTGAAGGCATCTTCTTTAGGCTAGAAAGATTTACTGAAAAAGAAAATCTTGGAATGAATCACCTACAGTGCCAAATGGTACTCGCTGAAAAAAATGCGCCTCTGTAGTATATTGACCCAAACATATTCTGCTTGAAATATACATATGTTTAAGGTACACTCCAAATAATAAATATTTGACACATACAAATAATATATGTTTGAGAGGATATTGTTCTAAACAAAACATTGTCACTATAATACGTTTTTATTTGGAACTATTATTTCCGAAACAAAGATTAATATGTATTTAAGTATTTTGGCATTGTATCAATGCCTTAATTTAAAAGCAAGGTTTCTGTTTTTCAGAAGTTCAAAATGCTCGTTTTTAGAAATTTTATGTTTGTAAAATCCAATTAAAACTTAAATCCTAAAATCTTTTGCAACTGTAAATTGCATTGCTGGATGGACAAAAAGTGATGAACTGGAATATTTATTAATTAAAAAATTGTGCTGTAAAACAAAGCTAATGCTGCTTATGACATTTTTAACTATATGTGCAAAAATCTAGGAAAAACTAATTAAAGTCAGCTAAGTTTTATAAGTCTTTTTTAAATAAAATATATTTGGGGAACTCCATAAACAATAATTTTGTTTGTGTGTAAACACATATTTTATTTGTGAAAGTTAGTTCGCAACTATATTTTGTTCTAATATATTAATATATGCGTTCCAAACAATCTTGATTTTCAAATAAAATTTATTTGTTCACAAATATACAATATGGGTAAAAATAAACCAAGTGTGTCAAAATTTTTTGGAAGGTCAAGATATTTTGAAATTTGTTAATAATCTGGTTGAGAATTACAAAAAAATAAAACAATTTGAACCGTTTAGCAAAATTTTGATTTTTTCGCGAGAAAATTGCAATTTTCTATGGAAATATTGAACGGATTCGACTGAAATTTTTGCAGTTAGGTCCGAAACACTTCCTAAAATCTAAATATATCATTAACTTTAATTACCAACTGACCAAATGAAAACTAGTGCAAAATATTTTTTGCATATGCGAATAATTTCACTTTCTGGAGCAGTGATTTGAAATACTTTATATTTAGAATGCGTCCTCTTTTGACGTCCACCAGAATCAGAAAAAACATTTTGGTAGATCGCGCTTTGTAAAAAGTTACAGCAAATTTACGGACACTACCTTTTTGAAAAAATTTACACAATAGCTAAATTCCTTAGTTGTGAGTCCAAAAACGCATTATTTCGGTTTCGCGAGCCTACAAACTGTGGATATATAATTTGCAATATATCCGTCAATTCTTAATCAATCTGTACAAAATCAACGACAAAAGAGACATGAGAAAAGTCAGTTTCATATCAATTTTTCAACTTTTTGTGTTAAATGCAATGATTTTGGAAAATGTGTTATGGACTGGACTGTTCGTGCGGTGGAAGTACGAATTGGCGATTCTTTAATACATACAACACAAAATTTTATTATTTGGTAATGAAATAATGCAAAATTGATAGAAAAGACAATATACAATTCTTAACTTTTCCTATAGAAAAGTAATCATCAATGACGTTATACCATAGCCAGGTTATCAATGATAACACTGTGCAACAGTGAAAAAATACACGGACATGACAGTATAGGTTCGATTCTACTTCCAAAGGGTTGTATAACCCTATACTCGGTTTGGCGAAATTGGTGACCAATTTTCTTAATGGAGCACCAAAGTTTCTGAAAATCAGTGGGCCCCTCGAAAAAGGTGTCATCCGCTTTTTTCCAGCAACTAATTCACACCTTCTGATACCCCTTAACTATATTTGCCAATAATGTAGCAAAGAATATGCTGAACAGAGTTTTTTTTACCATTTCCTGCGAAAAAATATTTTTCCCGCACTTTTTTTTGAAGAAGTCACGGAAAACATATTTTTTCACTTTTTTCAGCATAACTTGAGGGGCCCGTAATTATACCCTAAACCACACTGTGGTACGGGGTATTATAACTTTGTTTCACGGCAGATGTTTGTAACACCTGAAAATAACACAGCTAGACCCACCTTAAAGTATACCGATCGACTCAGAATCACTAGCTGAGTCGATTTAACGATATCCGTCCGTCCGTCCGTCCGTCTGTCCATGTAAAGTTGTTCGTCGACTATAGGTCGCAATTTCACTCTGATCGTTCTGAAATTTTGCAGTTTAGAGTATTTTGCGGCTGTTAAGATCGCTATTGAATTTGGTTGAAATAGGTTCAGATTTAGATATAGCTCCCATATATATCTTTCGTCCGATTTGGCCCTTTAGTCCTATAGAAGCTGTATTTTAGATCCAATCGTTTTGAAATTTAGAATGGTAGAGTTTCTTGATCCATGAACCAACATTGCTGAATTTGAAGAAAATCGGTTAAGATTTAGCTATAGCTCCCATATATATGTTTCGTCCGATTTGGCCCTTAAGTGCTATAGAAGCTATATTTTATATCCAATCGTTTTGAAATTTAGAATGGTAGAGTTTCAAGATTCATGAACCACCATTGCCGAATTTGAAGGAAATCGGTAAAGATTTAGATATAGCTCCCATATATATGTTTCATCCGATTTGGCTCTTTAGATCCAATCGTTTTTATACCCTACACCACACTGTGGTACAGATTATTATTTAGGTATAAAATGTCCCAAAAGTAAATTTATGTAAACAATTTATACATGAATTACAAAATTTATATATCAGAGTTATTCAATATTACGAGAGTGGTGTAGGGTATTATATAGTCGGCACCGCCCGACTTTAGCCTTTCCTTACTGGTTGTTCACTAACAATATTTCGAAAAATTGTAGCCAATGTAAATCTAAACAACTTTTGTGAAGAAATCAATACAATCTGAACGTGTCTAGGCACCCTAAATAGCTTAAAAAACACATTGTACCTCAAAAATTTTAGTATTTCTCTATTATGTAACAAAAATATTTTTTGGTGTAGGGTATTTTCAGCAACTTTATAGAAAATAACTGTAATAACTGGAATTTTTGGCCCTATTTTAACACATCGTAAAAATCACTCCTTAAAATGAGAAGGGCGGGGATGTGTTCTGACACATATAGTAACATTTTATGGAAATTTTTTTTCAGCGAAAAAGCTCACTTTTGGATGAATCATTGGTCCACATTTCTTCGAAAATGACAACAGTCACGCTATAGAGCCATGATTAATGAATTTTTCGTGCCTGAATTATAGAATGTTGATGTGGACGACCTTTGGTTCCAACAAGACGGCCCTACGTGCCATACAGCCAACGAAACAATCAATTTATTGAAAGATATTTGTGGTGAGCGCATTATCTCGCGTCGTGGGCCTGTGGCGTGGCCTCCAAGATCGTGCGATTTAACACCGCTGGACTATTTTTTGTGGGGTTATGTTAAGTCGCTTGTCTACGCAGATAAGCCCGACACGATTGACGTTTTGGAAGAGATTATTCGGCGCTTTATTGCTGACATAGAGCCCCAATTGCTGCAAAAAGTGAAAATTGGGCCTGTAGGCTGGAATTTTTTTGAGCCAGACGCGGCGTCTACTTGCCCGAAATCATTTTTAAAACATAATGGCAGACCTTTTTCTTTCTAATAAAGCTAAATTCTTGGCCATAACATTAAATTATTTGCGTTTTATTTTTTCTTGAAAACCACATGACTAAAAAAACACCCTTTACAACATGTGCTTTATTTAATTATAGCACGATCTTAGTTTAAGGACAGCATGTACTTAATTTACTACAACATTACATTGATTCATTCAATTCATTCAATCCATTTAAAGATGCTTCATGTCCTTATTTGAAGTACAAGACGTGCTTATTATACCCTCACTTTAGTGTGACGAGGGTATATATCATTTGCTACGGAAAAAAGTGTAACACGTCGAAGGAGTGACCTAAGACCCCAAGTATGTTCGGAGGAAATCCGTTTTGGTTCATTTTAAGTCGGATGAGCAATGTCCGTCCGTCTGTCTGTCTGTCTGTCTGTCTGTCTGTCTGTCTGTCTGTCTGTCTGCTGGCTGGTGCGCACGATAACTCTCGAAAGGAGTAACCGATTGACCTCAAATTTGGTATGTGGTAATATTTTTTTCTATCTCCAGCTAAGTTCGAAGATGGGCCATATTGGTCCACTCTTTCTAGTACCTCCCCCACAAAGGGTTAAAATGTTGTGAAATATTGATTCTTTAATAACTGCTATACTACTTATTCGAATCTTTTGAAATTCCACACATAGTATTAGCTTATTAGTCGTTATCAACTCGAGAAAAATGGGCGAAGTCGCTACGTCCCTTTTGGTACCTCCCACACAAATGCACCATTTTGCACCAAAAGTTAACAGCTTATAACATTAATAACAGTGTATAAAAATACTTGAAACTTTGTACAGTATTATGCTTTTATATTGCCTACAGTCCAGGGAAAAATGGGTGTTGTTGTCACGCCCCTTTTGGTACCTCCCACACAAAGGTACCTTTTTGCACCAAAATTTAACAGCTTATAACATTAAAACCAGTGTATAAAAATACTTGAAATTTTGTACAGTGTAATGTTTTTATAGTGTCTATAGACCTGTGAAAAATGGGCGTTATTGCCACGCCCCTCTTTGTACCTCCCACACAAAATGCCCAAATCATACCACAATTTAATGTCTCATAACGTTTATACCAGCGCACATAAATGCTTATAAGTCGGCACAGTGCAATGAATTTAAAGTATCTCATGTTCAGCAAACAAAAGGTGTATTTGATAAACCCCTTCTGGTACCTCTCACACAAATTGACAGAATAATTCGAGTAATATTCAATATTACATTACTCACAAAGTGAGGGTATACCTTAGTCGGTTTACCCGACTGAAACTTTCTTACTTGTTTTTCATAAAAGTTGCTATAATATCTCAAATCAAATAAGACTAATATTATAAATATTAGGTCTGTTTGGTCCACCGCTGAGGGTCATTATGTGGTTAAACTATGCATTTTAAATGTTATTTGATAAATTCACTAATGTCACTATTGTCATAGACAAAATAAAAAAAAAACATAAATTATTACCCTTTATCGCTATGGTTAAGACAGGTTTTTATATATTTGTTGATGAATATGTTAATAATAATAAAATAATATATTTAACTCATATATAAGAGTATTCATGCAGCCCCATCACATGTATTTATGCTATTACAAACGATCACACACACATGGCTGTCGGTCTGTCCTTCCGTCTGTCTGTATAAATTACATTATTTATTGTTAACAACAATTCACTGTCAACAACAATGGCGGCAGTAAAAACAAAAACACAAAAACAAAAGAATGTTAATAGAAATTGTCAATAAACACACACGCATTCACTCACACAAACATTCAGACACAGACGGTAAACAAAAGGCCTTGGCTGGAATTCTGAAAAAAAAAAAAATAATGTAAACATTGTGCGCAAAAAAGGTTAAAATGTTAATAAAACTGGTAGACAATAAATTTCCTGAGTTATTTTTATTTAAATATGCAACTATGTGCGAGTATATGTAAAAGTATGTAAAACGTTATGTATTTATGTCACTACAACAAACACTCACAAGCACATATACACATTTATTTTTACCTTTATAAGCAAAATACATATGCAGATGTATGGTTGTGTGAGCCTTTGGCGCAGACAATCCATTTGCAAATTGTCGGCTATAAAATCGGGGCTTTTGTAGAATTTATAGAAATTATTTGTCATTTTGGCTTTGTACAATTATATGTACATATGCGTGTTTAGACATAGTCGTCTCATAACTATTTGTTCTATGACTTGTTAGTCATAACCAAAAGTCCTTGATGCATTTTATTTGTGTTAATTGCAAAAGGTGGTGACATGTAAATATAGATTTTTTATTTGTTTGTTTGCAAGTCACTGACCTGTCTCTTGGCAGATGTATTTGAAATGTTATGATATGTGAGATAAAAAAAACTATTGGAAGTCTTTGGAATTTTAAACGAATCGGGATTTCGTTTCTGTAAAAAGTGTAGCGATTTATTTTCCCTTTCCCCGAAAACTGCATTTATGCATCTCTCTTTTTTATGTTTGAAAATTAGCATTAAGTTAAATTCGAGAGACTACATTTTTTGACTTAAAAGTTGCAAATATTTTCTGGTATTTTACTTCGAGGTGCAACATTTTGTTCCAGAAAGGATATCACAATTAATACCTTCCAATAATATATTAAGGAGGGAATACTCATTTGCCACTACATTTGCAACATCTTGAAATATTTATCGTAAAGTATATATATATTTTTAATCCTCGTCAAATTCGAGACCATTAAGATTTGTTCTTCTGTTGCAATTATAATATTTAATATTTTTCAACAAAACAATTTGTGACCCCATAAAGTATATACATATATTCTTAATCGTCGTAAAATTATAAGACCATTTAGCCATGTCCGTCTGTTGTAATCACGCTACAGTCCGCAATAATAGAGCTAGGTTGATAAAATTTGGTAGGAATATTTCTTATAGCTGTAGGTTGTTTGGGATTACAAATGAGCCATATCGGTCAATGTTTTGATATATGTAGCTCTCCTATAGAGGTATTTCCAAAATACGGGGTTCGAGCCATAAATACCACATTTTTACAGCAATTTAGCAGAATCTTTGAAGTTTGTATTCTATTTTGAGCAGAATTCATCACAGCAAAAATTTTACAATTCAGCTAATATTTTGTTATATTCACCCCATGGAGGTCGTATATTAACCCATTAATACCATATTTTCTAAGCAGAATTCATCGCAGTACAAAATTTTTCAAATCAGTTAATATTTTTTTATAGTCCACCCATATATGTCGCTCCCCAAAAAGTCATATTTAAGAAATAAACGACACATTTTCTAAGAAATATAGCTGAAACTTTGAAGTTTGTATTCTATTTTGGCAAGAATTTATTTCAATAAAATTTATACAAATCAAATTATATTTTGTTGTAGACCCCGTGTACATGTAGCTCTCAAAAAAGCTATTTAAGGCCATAAATACAAAATTTTTCAGGTGACGAGTTTGGCTAAAGAATTTGTCTAAAAATTGCAGCATTTGTTATACCCTACACCACACTGTGGTACAGGGTATTATAACTTTGTGCATTTGTTTGTAACACCCAAAAGGAGAAGAAATAGACCCATCGTTTATTATACCGATCGACTTAGAATCACTTTCTGAGTTGATTTAGCTGTGTCCGTCTGTCCGTCTGTCTGTCTGTCCGTCTGTCCGTCTGTCCGTCTGTCTGTCTGTCCGTCTGTCCGTCTGTCTGTCCGTCTGTCCGTCTGTCTGTCCGTCTGTGCATGTATTCTTGTAATCAAAGTACAGGTCGCAATTATGGTCCGATCTCGACGAAACTTTACACATATCTTTTTTTTGGCCCAAGGACGATCCCTATTGAATTTGCTTAAAATCGGTTCAGATTTAGATATAGCCCCCATATATATGTTAGCCCCGATTTGACATGTAAGCGCTGTAAAAACTGTATTTTATATCCGATCAGTATGAAATTCGGCAGAAAGAGGTTTCTTATTATATGGATGAACACTATTAAATTTGGAAGAAATCGGTTCAGATTTAGATATAGCCCCCATATATATGTTACCCCCGATTTGACCAGTAAGCGCTGTAAAAACTGTATTTTATATCCGATCAGTGCGAAATTAGGCAGAAAGAGGTTTCTTATTACATGAAGGAATACTGCCAAATTTGGAAAAAATCGGTTCAGATTTAGATATAGCTCCCATATATATGTTACCCCCGATTTAACATCTAATTCGACAGAAGGAGGTCTTTTTACATGAATTAGTATTCAGGGAAGATCGGTTCAGATTTATATTAAAGCTCCATATATATGTTCCTCCTGATTTGGTATCAAACTGCTATAGAAGTTGTATTTTACTTCCGATCATTAAAATTTTCCAGTAAGATGTTTCTCACTTTAGGAACGAATATTGCTTAATTTAGCGATTATCGTTTCAGAATTAGATAATACGTTTCTACCCATTTACCAATTATTCCAAATTATTATGGCAATGACCCTTATCGCATTGTTAGGGAGGTGTAGGGTATTATATAGTCGGCCCCGCCCGACTTTCTGCCTTTCCTTACTGGTTTTATTCTATCACAGATTTACGGAAATTTAGTGGAAAAATACTGACGAAGGAAATAATTTGTTAGTTAATCGTTAACTCTGTTAAGAAGTAGTTGATAGTTTCTGTTCTAAATGTAATTATTGTGATATTATTTTTGTCTTTTAAACAGGTTTGTATAATTTGTTATTTATTTGTATTTTAAAGTGAATTACCCTGAGGATGACCGTCGAAGGAAACAAATAAAATTGAAACTATTTAAAACAACAAATCGATCGTTTTTTAGATAATACTTGACCTCAAGCCAAACCATCAATAATTTCATAATATAATAAAGGCCAACAATAAATAATTGACAAAAAAATAATAATATTTGAAGCTGTTGGTGGTTTGGCTTGAGGTCATGTATGTATTATTTAAAAACCTGATGGTTAGGTCGTTTTAAATAGTTTAAATATTTATTGCTTCCAATATTTCGTCGAATAGACAGTCGTTTTGAAATTATGCATTGTAAGGTTTACAATTTATACTCCAAAATTAAATTTTGTAACGTTTTTTAGAAGAACTTCATTAAGTGCAGAAAAAATATTCTCAATTATGATTTAGAACTACTTAAAATGTTATTCTTTTGAAAGTACATATTTTATTTTTTGCTGCCAATTTATACATTTATCCATATTTTTTCTAACCAATCATTGTTTTCCTTGGTGTCATGCTATCTTAATAAATAATAAATTTTTTGGCAATTTTTTATATTTTTATACCCTACACCACACTGTGGTACAGGAAATTATAACTTTGTGCATTTGTTTGTAACACCCAAAAGGAGAAGAAATAGACCCATCGTTTATTATACCGATCGACTTAGAATCACTTTCTGAGTTGATTTAGCTATGTCCGTCTGTCCGTCTGTCTGTCCGTCTGTGCATGTATTCTTGTAATAAAAGTACAGGTCGCAATTATGGTCCGATCTCGTAGAAACTATACACATATCTTTCAATATTGAATTTGGTTAAAATCGGTTCAGATTTAGATATAGCCCCCATATATATGTTAGCCCCGATTTGACATGTAAGCGATGTAAAAACTTTATTTCATATCCGATAAGTATGAAATTCGGCAGAAAGAGGTTTCTTATATGTAACCCCCGATTTGACATGTAAGCGCTGTAGAAACTGTATTTTATATCCGATCAGTACGAAATTCGACAGAAGGAGGTCTTTTTACATGAATGGGTATTCAGGGAAGATGGGCTCAGATTTATATTAAAGCTCCATATATATGTTCCTCCTGATTTGGTATCAAACCGCTATAGAAGTTGTATTTTACTTCCGATCATTAACATTTTCCAGAAAGATGTTTCTCAATTTAGGAACGAATATTGCCTAATTTAGCGATTATCGTTGCAGAATTAGATAATATGTTTCTACCCATTTACCAATTATTCCAAATTATTATGGCAATGACCCTTATCGCATTGTTAGGGAGGGGTAGGGTATTATATAGTCGGCCCCGCCCGACTTTCTGCCTTTCCTTACTGGTTTATATTTTTTTTCGTGAAAGCAAAAATAATTATTTTTAAAAAAATGTATTATTTTCTAATTGTTTTAACGACAGTTACCAAACCAGTGTATCTAAGTGAAACTAATATTCCCAACATGTGTGGCCCTCCTAATGTACTTTAATTTAATAGTAAAAGTACGGTGCAAATACTAAAGGAATTTCTATAAAAAATTTAATTAAAAACCAGTAAGGAAAGACAGAAAGTCGGGCGGGGCCGACTATATAATACCCTACACCTACCTACCAATGCGAAAATGGGCATTGCGATAAGAATTTGGCAGTGTTCATACATGTAATAAGCAAACTCTCTCTGCCGATTTTCGTACTGATCGGATATAAAACACGGTTTCTACAGTGCTTACATGTCAAATCGGGTGTAACATATATATTGGGACTATGTTTAAATCTGAACCGATTTTCCCCGAATTTGGCAGTGTTCATACATGTAATAAGAAAACTCTCTCTGTTAAATTTTGTACTGATCGGATATAAAACACAATTTCTACAGCGCTTAAATGTTAAATCGGGTGGAACATATATATGGGGGCTATATCTAAATCAGAACCGTATGTAACATATATATTGGGACTATGTTTAAATCTGAACCGATTTTCCCCGAATTTGGCAGTGTTCATACATGTAATAAGAAAACTCTCTCTGTTAAATTTTGTACTGATCGGATATAAAACACGATTTCTACAGCGCTTAAATGTTAAATCGGGTGGAACATATATATGGGGGCTATATCTAAATCTGAACCGATTTTCCCCGAATTGCGCAGTGTTGTTTCATGTAATAAGAGAACATTCTCTGCCGAATTTCGTACAGGTCGGATGTAAAATACGGTTTCTACAGCGCTTTCATATCAAATCCGGTGAAACATATATATGGAGACTATATCTAAATCTGAACCGATTTTCCCCGAATTTGGCTGTGTTTATTCATGTAATAAGAGAACTCTCTCTGCCAAATTTCGTACTGATTTGATTTAAAATACAGTTCCTACAGCGCTTACATGTCAAATAGGGGCTAACATATATATGGGGGCTATATCTAAATCTGAACCGATTTTAACCAAATTCAATAGGGATCGTCCCTAGGCCAAAAAAAAGATATGTGTATAGTTTCGTCGAGATCGGGCCATAATTGCGACCTGTACTTTGATTACAAGAATACATGCACAGACGGACAGACAGACGGACAGACAGACGGACATAGCTAAATCAACTCAGAAAGTGATTCTAAGTCGATCGGTATAATAAACGATGGGTCTATTTCTTCTCCTTTTGGGTGTTACAAACAAATGCACAAAGTTATAATTTCCTGTACCACAGTGTGGTGTAGGGTATAAAAATATAAAAAATTGCCAAAAAATTTATTATTTATTAAGATAGCATGACACCAAGGAAAACAATGATTGGTTAGAAAAAATATGGATAAATGTATAAATTGGCAGCAAAAAATAAAATATGTACTTTCAAAAGAATAACATTATAAGTACTTCTAAATCATAAGTGAGAAAATTTTTTCTGCACTTAATGAAGTTCTTCTTAAAAAACGTTACAAAATTTAATTTTGGAGTATAAATTGTAAACCTTACAATGCATAATTTCAAAACGACTGTCTATTCGACGAAAAATTGTAAGCAATAAATATTTAAACTATTTAAAACGACCTAACCATCAGGTTTTTAAATAATACATACATGACCTCAAGCCAAACCACCAACAGCTTCAAATATTATTATTTTTTTTGTCAATTATTTATTGTTGGCCTTTATTATATTATGAAATTATTGATGGTTTGGCTTGAGGTCAAGTATTATCTAAAAAACGATCGATTTGTTGTTTTAAATAGTTTCAATTTTATTTGTTTCCTTCGACGGTCATCCTCAGGGAAATTCACTTTAAAATACAAATAAATAACAAATTATACAAACCTGTTTAAAAGACAAAAATAATATCACACTAATTACATTTAGAACAGAAACTATCAACTACTTCTTAAGAGAGTTAACGATTAACTAACAAATTATTTCCTTCGTCCGTATTTTTCCACTAAATCTCCGTAAATCTGTGATAGAATAAAAAAATATAACCACATACCTAATTTGAAGTCAATCGGTTACTCCTTTCGAGAGTTATCGTGCGCACCAGCCAGCAGACAGACAGACCGATAGACGGACGGACATTGCTCATTCGACTTAAAATGACCGAAAACGGATATCCGCCGCACATACTAAGGGTCTTAGGGCACTCCTTCGATGTGTTACACTTTTGGTTCGTAGCAAATGATACACTGAAAAAAAAATTTGTCATAAAATTAAAGAATTGCTCCAAAGACGTCCTTGGTCTTCAAAATAAGTACATTTTGTAATTAAAATATGTATAGATAATTTCATTAATATTAAGTGGTTTACTTAATTTTAAGTTTAGTTTCTTAATTTTAAGTACTAAATGTACTTATTTTGAAAACTAAGAACGTCTTTGGAGCAATTCTTTAATTTTATGACAATTTTTTTTTCAATGTATATACCCTCCTCTCTAAGGTGAGTGGATAAAGATTAAATTATTAAAGACGCAATTATTTACTAATTTTTGTGGGGCAGGTACACCAAGTAGTGGCCCAACATGGTCCATCTGTAGGCTTATACTGAAATAGAAATAAAAATATAAACACATACCAAATTTGAAGTCAGTCGGTTATTACTATCGAAAGTTATAGTGCGCACCAGCCAAACGAATTTTCGCCAAATATTCTTGGGGTCTCTTAGGTCACTCCTTCGACGGGTTACACTAATGGCCGGCAGCAACTGATATTCATATATACCAACGTTCTCAATGCTATTGTTAAAATTCTCTTACTACCACCAAAAGTGCTAACATTTCTACTTTTATCTATAGATTTTTGTAAATAGGCATTGATTTCTTCGTTAGGATGCAAGCTTTAAAAAATTGGAACATACTTATTTTTTTTGTCGAATTTTTTATGTTATTTTTTCGTGCCAGCAAAAAATCAATTTTGTTGGAAAACAAATCATTTGTTTTTAATTGTTTTAACGATAGTTACTAAACTTCTGTTTCTACGTAAGAGTGATGTTATCAACATTTGTGGCCCTCTCAATGTCTTTTAATTTATTTATAGTTGTACTTCAAAATCGAGCTGATACTTCAAACAATATCCAAATATTAAAGGCACTCTCTAAGAAAATCGAAAGACTGTCTAAGTTCGGCCCTGCCGAATATTATATGCCCTCCACCATGGATTGCATTCAATTTTAATACTGGAAACATCTTTAGATATGGAGCAATTCATGAAACTTTCTGTTTGTTTAAGTAAATTATTAAATGAAAAGAACGTTGCAATTTTTGGGCCGCAAATTCTTTAGCCAAACTCTTCACCAGAAAAATGTGGTATTTATGGCTTAAAATATGTGTTTTGAAAGCTGCATCTACACGGGGACTACAACAAAATAAAATTCGATTTGTATAAATTTTACTGAGATGAATTCTTGTCAAAATAGAATACTCGTATAAACTGCAAAAATTAATTAAATGCAAACTTATTAACTTAAACTAATTAATAAAATGCAAATAATTAACTAAATGCTAACTGCGTAAATTCGGTTAAACTACTTAGAAAATATGGTATTTATGGCTTAAATACGTATATTTTGGAGCGACCTCTTTAGGGTGACTATAACAAACTACGAACCGATTTGTAAAATATTTGCTGTGATGAATTCTTGTGAAAATAGAATAAAAAATGCAAAGTTTTTGCTGAATTGCTTTAAAAATGTGGTATCTATGGCTCATTTTGGAGCGACCTCTATAGGGGAGCTATATCAAAACATTGACCGATATGGCACATTTGCAAGCCCAAGCAACCAGCAACTAGAGGTTTCTTATTACATCGGTTCAGATTCAGAGATAGCCATATAAAGTATATAAGTTACCCCCGATTTTACATGTAAGCGCTGTAGAAACTGCATTGTATACCCGATCAGTACTAGTCGCATGGGTCTTGGAAAATTGGCTTGACAGAATGCGCTACTGCCAAGTCAGTTGTGGCAGCCGCATAAATGAAATTGTGCTCCATAAATAATGAGAATGTTTGCTTGTTCGAATTAACAAAAACAGTTTTTTTTTTGCTAAGTTGTAATATTTAAAAGGAAACTTTGAGAATGACCGCCCGTACAAATCTGTGGCGTTCCCGCCTATGTCACAAATTTTCGATTTCAGGATTTTTGCACAAATTTATTCGGCTAATCAATATGTATCGATCAATATATCATACCCCTACATATGTTCAATTTTTGGTGAATTTTTCTAACATTCATTTATACACTTGCTATCAAATTTGCTGCGAGAGAAAAAGTATTTTAGCTCTCCTGAGCATTTTGATATATTGAGATGTTCTGATATTCCAGAAAACTATCTGTGGTTTTGATCCGTTTTGTTAATCTATTGAACCAGTCTACTTTTAGTTGTTACAAATAAATGCCCCAAACCAGAATGATTGGGTAAATTTCCTTTATTTTATACTCATTCCTTAATATATTTTAAAATGCAGAAGTGAGGGAATTTGCAATGATTGCTGCAGAAGTTATTTGTAAATGATTTTGCCAGACTTTGATCCTTTGTAAACCGAGAGGTCTTAACAAGAGTCATACGCTGAAATGTACATACTTCTTTGTACAAAATGTTAATTCCTATTGGATATACGAGTATACGAGTATACACCGTTTCCAAATGTAGTTCAGAAAAAATCAATTTAAATTCAGAATTCGTCAATTGAATTTCAGAAATTCCATTCGGAACTCGTCAATTGAAATTCAGAAATTTCAATTGAAATTCCATATGAAACTGAGAACTCGTCAAATGAAATTCAGATTTTCCATTTGAAACTGAGAACTCGTCAAATGAAATACAGAAATTTCATTTATAATTCAGAATTCGAAAGATTAAATTCAGAACTCGTCACTTGAACTCCCTCAGAACTCGTCAATTGATATTCATAATCTTTTATTTGAAATTCAGAACATTTCATTTGAAATTCAGAATCTATTAATTAATATTCAGAATTTCTATTTGGAAACAATAAACCGGTAAGGAAAGGCTAAAGTCGGGCGGGGCCGACTATATAATACCCTACACCACTCTCGTAATATTGAATAACTCTGATATATAAATTTTGTAATCCATGTATAAATTGTTTACATAAAATTACTTGTGGGACATTTTATACTTAAATAATACCCTGTACCACAGTGTGGTGTAGGGTATAAAAACGATTGGATCTAAAGATTCAAATCGGATGAAACATATATATGGTAGCTATAGCTAAATCTTTACCGATTTTCTTCAAATTCGGCAATGTTGGTTCATGGATCAAGAAACTCTACCATTCTACATTTCAAAACGATTGGATGTAAAATATAGCTTCTATAGAACTAAAGGGTTAAATCGGACGAAACATATATATGGGAGCTATAGCTAAATCTTAACCGATTTTCTTCAAATTCGGTAGTGTTGGTTCATGGATCTAGAAACTCTACCATTGATTGGATGTAAAATACAGCTTCGACAGGACTAAAGAGCAAAATCGGACGAAACATATATATGGGAGCTATAGTTAAATCTTACAGCTTCTATAGAACTAAAGGGCCAAATCGGACGAAACATATATATGGGATCTATATCTAAACCTGAACCGATTTTCTCCGAATTTGGCAGTATTCCTTCATGTGATAAGAAACCTCTTTCTGATGAATTTCATACTGATCGGATATAAAATACAGTTTTTACAGCGCTTACATGTGAAATCGGGGGTAACATATATATGGGGGCTATATCTAAATCCGAACCGATTTTCTCCGAATTTGGCAGTATTCCTTAATGTAATAAGAAACCTCTTTCTGCCGAATTTCGCACTGATCGGATATAAAATACAGTTTTTACAGCGCTTACATGTCAAATCGGGGGTAACACATATATGGGGGCTATATCTAAATCAGCGCTTACATGTCAAATCGGGGGTAACGTATATATGGGGGCTATATCTAAATCTGAACCGATTTCTTCTAAATTCAATAGGGATCGTCCTTGGGACAAAAAAAAGATATGTGTAAAGTTTCGTCGAGATCGGACCATAATTGCGACCTGCACTTTGATTACAAGAATGCATGCACAGACGGACAGACAGACAGACGGACATAGCTAAATCAACTCAGAAAGTGATTCTAAGCCTATCGGTATAATAAACGATTGGCCTATTTCTTCTCCTTTTGGGTGTTACAAACAAATGCACAAAGTTATAATACCCTGTACCACAGTGTGGTGTAGGGTATAAATATTTTTTTTTTAATTTCATGGTTTTCTCACTGTGGAGTTGAGCTGAAGATCAAAAAGTTCCTGGTAAGTCAAGCAAGCTATTTTGAATAGTTAAGTGAAAAAGAAAACATCCTTGAAATACAACACAAACCAATGCATGACGTTTCGGAGGTGGTTAGTCAACTCCTCGGATGCAGTAGCGTTGTTTTTTGGCCTACGATCCAACTGTTAATATCAAAATCATTTTAAATTCACATATGGGAAATACTTTAAATTATGAACCATCTCAAGTCAATCGTATGCTGCCGATTTTTTAATATTAAAATGCCATAAAATTTATTCAAAATTTATTTTTTAACTGCTTAAAAACATTTTAGTCAAACATAAACTATATAAACTATAATTTTGACCCTATTACGAATGGAATTTGAATTCCCATTGACGAGTTCTGAATTCCAATTGACGAGTTCTGATTTTCAAATGGAAAATCCGAATTTCAATTCACGTTCTGAATTTTAAATGCAAATTGTGAATTTTAATTGACGAATTCTGAATTTTAATTGAAGAATTCCGAATTTTAAATGGAATATTTGAATTTCTATTGACGAGTTCTGAATTACAAATATAAAATCTGAATTCCAATTGACAAGTTCTGATTTTCAAATGCAAAATCCTAATTTCAATTGACGAGTTTAGAATTTCAAATGGAAATTCTGATTTTCAATTGACAAATTCTGAAAATTAAACGCAAAAGCTGAATTTCAATTGACGAGTTCGGAATTTCAAATAGAATTTCTGAATTTCAATTAATATTTTCTGAATTACATTTGGAAATGGTGAAGTATTAATGTAATGAACTATTAAATATTGCTAAGACTTAGTTCCTTTGGTATTTGATATAATGTATTCAGCATTATTATTATACGCTCCTTTCTCAAAATATCAATTTAAAAATGTTTACGAATATAATTATTTGAATTAAACCTACTGAACACATTCTGAATAAAACGTAATTATACAAACATTTCAGTTCATGAAGTAATAAATTTAATCCGAACCCAAAATCTCATATAATTTGTTTCATTCATTACGTTTTGCCTTTCTTTTCTCTCTTAGTATTCATCGGGTTTAACATAATTGAATACAAATTACTTTATTATTAGTATCATTTTATGCCTTTCATTTCAGGTAAGTCATAATCATCATCGTCAAAAGCCTTTCAGGACTTTCCCTGAATTCACAACTCAGATGTCGTTCCTTGGTGCTCATGAGCAATTACTGCCAATAGCAATGATTTTCGGATGACGGTACGAATGAACGAACTAACGAATGTAACTTCATACGTACGTATGATTGATTTTATTTCATTCTTATCTTTAAAGCCTTTTTCCCAGAATTTTTATTGATTCCGATTTTGCTACTTACTTTACGGCTTTGAATGAATGACAGAAAATATAGTATATCCTGATAAATCTTACCACTGAGACGTGTTTTGATTTCAAAATAAATCAATTGCTTCAATTGCTGGAAAATAGAACAAAACTCTTCGACACACACACACATACTGAATTCATCCGTACCGGATGTCAATTTAAGGCTAAAGAAAACAATAAACTGGAAAGACTTCAAAGGGAATTATCACAATCATCTCCCCCAGCAGTATGTCTTGCTCCACATTGCCCCTTTTTGGGTTAAAGGCACCGGAACACAATCACACAATTTTTTTGTTCGAAGGCTATAAATCAAAGTGTAGTCGTATCAATGTCGGAGTAGTCGTATCACAGCAACAATCACTTTAAATCAGAGTCAATTCTTGTTGTTGAGTCTTTCATTTATTGACGAATTTATTTATTTTGTTGAAAAGTAAATATTGAATTTTTCCACAAAAGCCAACAAATTATTGGCTTACAAGAATCCGACCAACAAAGCAAATGATTGTGTATACCGATAGACAAGTGGTTGGCCTGAAGTACACAGTGGACCAACTGTATTCAAAGATAAAATAAAAAATTAACCTTAGACATACAATGCTAATAGTAGTCGTTTTTATAAAATAACTACAAAATATCAAACACATGTGACAATAAACATAAATCTATTCAAAGGGTGGATAAATTTAAAAATTACATTTGATAATAATTTAGTATTTTTGTGCACAGCATTTATGGGAGTTTGCGGCATACTCATATTAATGAAGGAGCAATATCTGCTCTGAAAAGGATATTTATAAAATTAGTATTGCATTTTTCTTCGCTATAGGAGACACATGTTACATGTATTGCTAGGAAAAAATGGTAGGCAATATAAACAGTAGGTCCCGTCCGACTTTAGTCTTTCCTTAAATTTTTGTTATAACCTTTAAATGCATTGGATGATTTTTAAAAAAAATAAACATAAATCCATTTGATTCAAAGTGATGTAAAGCCCATAGTGCAAACTCTGTGGCCGTGATTGTATTGTGGTTACTGGTCATAGCAATAACAATGACAACAAGCGGCTAAAATATGCAATTAATTAAATAATTAAACCCGACTGAACGGTAGGTCAGTCGGTTGAGCGGTTGGTCGTGTGACTGGTCAGACTGGGAGGTGGACTTAATCCACCACCCGCCTTTGATTCAATAACCCACAATCGACTGCGTGGCAGTCATCATCATCATATATACGTACATATATTGTGTCATTATTCCGGCCATGTTATGCGTATAATTTTAAGATTAATTAATGTCTTTAGTAATAAATTTCATTTTCATTACCACATACACACACACAAGCAAATAAAGCAATTGATTGATTTTCCTACCGTGGGCCCTGAACAAAGGACACTTCATATGATTTTCATTACTGGACTGGACAAAATGTAAATACAATTTAATTACCTGTTTAATTTTCCACACAACACCTCCTTGTTCACTCCTTTCGCCCGCGTCTGCCTCTTCAGCAACTGCTGCTTCTGGTGTCCGGTTAAATGTGATTTATTAGCTTGTGATGATGTTGCCGTTTCAACTTTTTCTCCTTCGTTCCTGTACTTTCTACTTTTTTAGTGATCTGGAAAAAATGTTTGAAAAGAAAATAAAAAAAAGCAAAAAAATACTAATTACTGGAGGGGCCGCAGCAGTTGTCGAGGGACATATTTAGAAGATAAACATGAGCAGGACGAAGGGAAAAAATCTATTAAAAGTCATTCCTCTTCTTTCGCTTTTGCGTGTCGTTTTAACATCGAACTCTGTGTCTGGCTGGGCAACGATGTCAGTTTCCGTAGGACAACTTTGATGTCATTGGTCCTTGTTTTATTTCCTTTCCTTGCTGTTCATGAAGTTTTAAACATTTAGAAGACATTGTGCTAAATGAGTCATTGTTATTAACCCTTTGGAAGATGGCCTCTATAACAATTTGCTATTGCGACATATTTAGTCCAAGGCTCTAAATGAAGGCTCAAATTTATTTCATCGACTCAAGGTACGAGGTCGTTTCGAAAATTAGCCGACCTAACAAAGAATATACAACAAATTTGATAACATTTGTCCATATTTCTCAATGAAATCTCATTTTAGAGCTATAAACTTTTCTCACCGATATGCAAACGATTCGATACTCTGTTTATAGGAAAAACTATCTAGCTCCTTAAAATAGCCAACAACCGCAGACTTCACCTCCTCATTGTTGGCAAATCTTTTACCACAAATGAGTGTCTGATGAAGCAATTCGAACTTTAAGTCATAGATTTTGGCTATCGCAATGGTGGATGTGTGGACTATTGCATTGCATTGGTGAAACAACACTGTCTCTTTCAGCAAACACAGCATTTTTCCTATTGTACCTAAAGGAGGGGATCTAGATAGATACAAAAAAATAACACTTGTTTACCTATTACGGGAATTATCGTGCGCTAGGGACCGAAAATTTTTCACGCAACATTATTTATTTGCGTGAAAAATCATTTCTCCCCATCCCCAAAATTTGATCAGGAACCATATGCCATTTTTTATATACTCTTTGTTATACTCTTCCTAATCGTCTTGAAACTTTAAACGATTTAGTCATGCCCGACCGTCCGTGGCCACCAAACCCATCAAAAAACCGATCCATCGATCACCTCCTCAAAGCAAGAGCAAATAAATATCTGGACGGAGTTTTACAGGGACATGTTAGTAAATTCTGGAACAACCTCTTCCAATGCATAAATCATATTGAACGTCAAGATATCAACACCACTTGCCCAGATCTAGCAGAGATTATAGGAACAATCAAAGATTTGAGGTCATACTACACAAGCGCCTGCAAGAAGCCCTATCAACATGCCTACGAACCGAAGAAGCTGGATTCCCATTCCCATGCCGTCATTTATAAAAGGTACATAAGCACGATTATAAAAATATTCCAGCCAGCAACAATCTCTAACTCCAGCTTATGGCATATCACACAACAAGAGCCAATAGAGTGCAAGATAAAATAGCGAAAGTGGAAGTGGATAGGCCATACTATGAGGAAACCAGCAAACGACATCGCTAAAGCCGCAATAGACTGGAACCCACAAGGAAACCGAAGAAGAGGCCGACCTGAAAATATAGGATGGGCCATTACAAATATTAAATTTGAACTACAGATTGATTTGACTTATGATTTGAGCCCTTTGGATTATTTTCTCTGGGGAGTCAAGAAGCAGAACAAAACTGTATACTTAGTTTTTATTTTCTGGTCGAGTTCGCGTTTAAAAGGACATAACATTTTTTAAGCATACAATAATTCAAAATTTTTTTGTAATTTTTTTTAAACCCTAATAAAACAATATGGGTGTCAAGTAAAAGGGCACATTTTGGGCTATCTAAATACTATTTTTGTTTTTAGAAAATGGAACTAAAAAGTTACAAAATGGCCTTGCAAGTTTTAGTCCCTCATTATCCTTTAAGATCACGGTAGAAAATTTTTAAAAAATATATTTTGCGGATTTTACTGTTCAGTCATCCATATCCAAATTGTAGCATTCTACGTTGAGCATAGGGCCACAACAAAGTTTTTTTCATTCAGATATATTTTAAGCTAACTACTATATTTCACTCTAGCTTCGGCCCATACTTACTGCTTTCGCCTCCACTGATCTTCTCCAGTTGTTTGCTGGCCTACCTCATCTGTTAATTTTGTGCATTTTTCGATGTTTTTTGCAAAGAGGTTTTAATTAAAAAAATATTAAATTTTTACAAAAATTCGATTTTTTCGCAATCTCTTGTAAGCTATCTTTGAAACGGCCAAAATAAATTAGAAAGTCCCCAAAAACGGAATTTATGCAACAAAATATATTTTTTTGTGTCCGAGATCTAAATTTTTTTTTTTGAAGCCGAAACAATTTTTTTTTGGTTAATTATTGTTTCTAAAATTCCAATTTTCATGGAAATTACCTTTAGTATTTGGACCATATTTGAAGTATAAGCTCGATAATTCCGGGATATTAAAGGAAATTATAAGGGTTAGAAATGCTGAAAACATCAGTTTCACGTAGAAACGGAAATTTTAGCAACTGTCGTTAAAGCAATTAGAAAAAATTGAATTTTTTCAAAAACATTGTTTATTGCTGGCACGAAAATACCAAAAAAATAGAAAAAAATGTTATTTGTTCCATTTTTTTAAAGCTGGCATCCTATCGATGAAAACAGTACTTATTTGACCTATATTGTAAAAAATATGGAAATTCAAATAAATTATATTTGTATTTTGGCGATTTTGTTTGGGAGGTACATACTATGGGTACTATAAAAACATTACACCGTTCAAAATTTAAGCATTTGTATGGGCTGGAATCTAAGTTATAAGCCATTAACTTTCTGTGCAAAATGGTCCATTTGTATGGGAGGAGAAAAGGGCTTGGTAACATCGCCATTTTTACGGGACTGCACCAACAAGACAGACAGACGGACATTACTGAAATGACTGAAAATGGCCAAAAATAGATTTTTGCCAAATATTATTGTGGACTCTTAGGTAACTCCATCGTTTTGTTACACTTTTGACCTGCACCATCTGCAAAATCGGATTATTTTGAAATTCTCTTATTTATACCAAAAATGCTATAATTTCCTCATTTATATGCATTGTTGTCTTTATCAGAACGGTAGCTTCCAAATATTTTAACAAACATTGTTTTTGCTAAATTTTTTCTATTTTTATACGCTACACCACACTGTGGTACAGGGTATTATAAGTTTGTTTCACGGAAGATGTTTGTAACACCTGAAAATAACACAGCTAAACCCACCTTAAAGTATACCGATCGACTCAGAATCACTAGCTAAGTCGATCTAAGCATGTCTGTCCGTCCGTCCGTCCGTCTGTCCATGTAAAGTTTTTCGTCGACTACAGGGCGCAATTTCACTCCGATCGTTCTGAAATTTTTCAGTTTAGAGTATTTCGCAGCTGTTAAGATCGCTATTGAATTAGGTTGAAATCGGTTCAGATTTAGATATAGCTCCCATATATATATTTCGTCCGATTTGGCCCTTTAGTCCTATAGAAGCTGTATTTTACATCCAATCCTTTTGAAATTTAGAATGGTAGAGTTTCTTGATCCATGAACCAACATTGTCGAATTTGAAGAAAATCGGTTAAAATTTAGCTATAGCTCTCATATATATGTTTCGTCCGATTTTGCTCTTTAGTCCTGTAGAAGCTGTATTTTACATCCAATCCTTTTGAAATTTAGAATGGTAGAGTTTCTTGATCCATGAACCAACACTACCGAATTTGAAGAAAATCGGTTAAGATTTAGCTATAGCTCCCATATATATGTTTCGTCCGATTTGGCCTTTTAGTCCTATAAAAGCTGTATTTTACAACCAATCGTTTTGAAATTTAGAATGGTAGAGTTTCTTGATCCATGAACCAACATTGCCGAATTTGAAGAAAATCGGTTAAGATTTAGCTATAGCTCCCATATATATGTTTCGTCCGATTTTGCTCTTTAGTCCTGAAGAAGCTGTATTTTACATCCAGTCATTTTGAAATTTAGAATGGTAGAGTTTCTTGATCCATGAACCAACACTACCGAATTTGAAGAAAATCGGTTAAGATTTAGCTATAGCTCCCATATATATGTTTCGTCCGATTTGGCCCTTTAGTTCTATAGAAGCTGTATTTTACATCCAATCGTTTTGAAATTTAGAATGGTAGAGTTTCTTGATCCATGAACCAACATTGTTGAATTTGAAGAAAATCGGTAAAGATTAAGCTATAGCTCCCATATATATGTTTCATCCGATTTGGCTCTTTAGATCCAATCGCCTACACCACACTGTGGTATAGGGTATTGTTTAAGTATAAAATGTCCCAAAAGAAAATTT
This sequence comes from Eudasyphora cyanicolor, assembly GCA_963930755.1. Lineage (NCBI taxonomy): Eukaryota > Metazoa > Arthropoda > Insecta > Diptera > Muscidae > Eudasyphora > Eudasyphora cyanicolor. The sequence continues at coordinate 49,147,196 of OZ005736.1, read as the reverse complement.
ATGTAAACAATTTATACATGAATTACAAAATTTATATATCAGAGTTATTCAATATTTCGAGAGTGGTGTAGGGTATTATATAGTCGGCCCCGCCCGACTTTAGCCTTTCCGTACTGGTTTAAGTTTTTTCGTGCCAACAAAAATCGATTTTTTTGAAAAAAAAAAATAAAATGTTCTGTTCTTTCTGTTTCCACGTGAAAGTGTGATTATTGACATATGTAGTCCTCATAATTTCCTTCAATTTAAAGTATATTCGATCTTTATCGAGCATAAACTTAAAATAAGAATATGGTCCAAATATAAGTACTAAAGACACTTTCCAAAAAAATGAGAATTTTAAAGAAACATTTAAAAATAAATTACCTTAAAATTTTTTTTAAATATTTTTTCGTATTTAGGATGCCAGGAAATGTTACGCACAGCCCTTCGACAAAAATGTTGTTGCATAGTGTTATCATTTATCACAATCATTTATTCTAATCAAAATTTGTTACACTAAAATCAGGGCTCAAAATTCCTTTTGCATTTTATCGTATTACACATTACTACATATAACCAGTAAGGAAAGGTAGAAAGTCGAGCGGGGCCGACTATATAATAGCCTACACCTCCCTAACAATGCGATAATAATTTGGAATAAATGGTAAATGGTAACATATTATCTAATTCTGAATCGATAATCGCTAAATTAAGCAATATTCGTTCCTAAATTGAGAAACGTCTTTTTGTAAAATTTTAATGATCGGAAGTAAAGTACAACTTCTATAGCGCTTTGATACCAAATCAGGAGGAACATATATATGGAGGTTATATATAAATCTGAACCGATTTCCCTGAATACTCATTAAATGACTACTCTCTGTCATTTTTTGTACAAATCGGTTCAAAAATGTTGTTTATACAGCGCACATATGCCAAATCGGAGGTACATATATATCAGAGGTACATATATAAATTTGAACCGATTTAAAAAAAAAATAAATAGGGATCGTCCTTGGGCCTAAAGAAAGATATGTGCAAATTTTCGTTGAGATCGGACCATAATTGCGACCTGTACTTTGATTACAAGAATACATCTACAGACAGACAGACGGACGGACGGACGGACAGACAGACGGACAGACAAAAGACAGACAGACAGACAGACAGACGGACATACGAGTAGCTAAATGGACTCAGAAAGTAATTACAAGTCGATCGGTATAATAAACAATGGGTATATCTCTTCTCCTTTTGGATGTTTCAAACAAATACCCTCTACCACAGTGTGGTGTTGAGTATAAAAACATAGATTTTTGACAAAAATTATAATTTTTAAATTAGGTAGAGATTTTTGCAAAGCTTACAAAAAAACTCTTTTTATATTAACTTTTATGATAGTAATTTCGCACGCTCGGAGCTTAAACGTAATGTTTTTAAATAGAGGACAGCTATATGTTATTCTGCTCTCACAAGTTGGTGTAGAGACGAGAGCCTTAAAGGGTTAATAGAAATATATACACAGTTTACAAATTCTTCATTTTTTTAATAAATCATATTATGATGTTAACAAAACATAAATCACCCACATTAAATTCATTACAGAAGACTGAGCAGGACTACAGCTACGAATTTGGGGGCACTAATTTTAAATGATTGCAAAATCTTTCAGAGAAACTAGAAAACATCCTAAAATGGTAGTATGTATATCGAGTTATTATTTCTAATAAATGATCATAGCGTTTTTTTATTACACCGTTTAACAACATCATGTAAAACGAAGGGGAATAACGAGTGGCTTTGGAAACTGCAGACTTAGGTGAGCATAATACAACATCTCAAGGAAGGGTTCGGCCTAAATTAAAATAACCACATGCATTTGTATGTTTTTCATTAGATGTGGTCCAATTAAACTTCAAACATTATAATATGTGTTAATTGTAGAAAATGTATTTTCAGTAAAATCGTATGAGTCATATTTTCATACAATATAAATTGGCCGTTCGAGTCCAGTTTGATTTACGATATACCTATCCTTTGAAGAATTTTCCATACTCAGCAAGAGCTGTCCTTTGACCAAAGAACTATTCTCCCACTAAAAGAGCGTTGCTTAATGTTATTATAATACATATATAATAATATTTACAATACCAAATGTTGACGAATTAAAACATCAAAATTCCATCTCAAATACATCACTGGGGAGTTTATTCAAAAAAATAAACTGCTTCACAATTTCCCAAAGATTACTTGTATCACAAAGATTACGTAAATCGTGAAATATGTACGCTTATGAATACAACGCTGAAACATTACACATTTTTTCTTCACTTCTTCCCCGATAATCTTAAGAAACTTTTAGTCGTCGTTGTTTCAGAATTGTGCAAAAAAACAAGAAGAACGGTAGCTAAAGGATCTTTAAAACGAATGAAAAGGTTTTTCATTTCAACGTTTTACTCGCTGTGCAAAATAGTACAAAGGCACTCTGACGAAAATGCAACAACGAAGCAACAGAAACATGAACTTAAACAAAGATGATAAAGGTATAAACGTTAAAATAACATTTTTTCGCAAAAGTACAAACAACTTATGAGTACGAGAGCAAGAGGGAGAAATAGGGGATGTATACGTTGGAAACGGCTCCTGCTGCAAGTGCAGGTAAAGTTTCCTCTTTTCTTTGTGACACATTATCTGTGAAATACGAAAGCAATTTCACAGATACCTATATATGTTGAGGTGTGTCGATTTATTTTTGTATGAAAAATTTTCTTTCTGAAAATAACTCCAGAAAGGGACAATATTAGGTTTGCAAGCAATATTTGCTAAGCTCTGTATTGATAGAGAAATTGAATTGTGAAATATGAGGAACTCATGATAATAATTTTTCACAATGCATATTTTTCTCGAAGACACCAACTAAAACTGTCGACGATTTGTATGATTCCAGACATATCCATACCTCCACTCTAAACAATGCTAAGTGCAAAAAGCTAGTTTTTCAGGAGAGGCGAACAAAGTTTGATGATTTTTTTAAATTTGGGTGGAATTCATTTATAATGCATATCGAGTGACCTTTACTGTTTTGTGAATAACTTTTAATTGGGTTGACGGATAAACACCAAATGTTGACTGAATATAGTTTGGAATATTTAGGCATTAACAATGCAGTCTCCCTAAAAGCATGCGAAGTAGGTGGGTGACAACCTGGGTCGACTGTTTTGAGAAAAATAATTGTCCAAGGTTTTCCTTTATATCGTTCTTTAAACTGAACCGAGTATTCCAAAGCCTTCTACTTCTTACTCACCACTGAAATAACTAATGTCTCGAAAACCAGAGCTAAACTAAAAAAACGGGTACCACCACAGGATTCAGCGTGGTCGACTAGATCCTTGGGGTCTCCTTTCTTTTCCATTTTTAGACTAGCATTGTGTTATACCAAAATATATAGAGATTCTGTTAAATTGTTGGACTATCACACTGTTTTCCTAAAATATATAGATACATATGTATCGTCTAAGGTATTGCATGAATAATTCCGACTCGCCGTGTGCTCTACTAGCAAGTGCAATGAAAAGATTAACAACCAAAAAGTGTTATACATTGAACCCAACTAAAACGGTTTGATTACATTAGGTTATACATTTTCTGTCGAAGATGTACATGACATTTTGCAGTATAATTTGTCATCTTATACACAATAAAAATATTTAAAAAAATATATATGGGAATTTTTTAAATTCCAATTTTCATGGATGAAAATCCCGATAGAGACCGGATACGCATTGAATATTAAGTAAATTGTAAGGACTACAAACTTTATCCGTGTACAAAAGAAGTCAAAGTATCCCATAAAGCTTATAGAATAGCTAGCTATTTGCACATGTTGAGAAAGAAACAGCATACTCCTAGCTATGAGAGCCATTAATACTGAAGTGTACCTCAAAAAATGTCTATCAAAGAAAATAAGGGGTTAGTTCCATCTATCTATCTATCTATATATATAAAAATGAAACGGTCCATCTGTGTAATGGCATCACGTCAGAACGGCTGGAGCGATTTGGATGATTTTTTTTTTATTCGATTCTAAATTTTCACGAGATGGTTTATATAGAAAAAAAAAATTAATTGGACAAAGGGGCGTGGTACCTCCCATACAAATCGCAGGTTAAAAATCCGATATTTCTGCTCCTATTATAGGTATAGTGCTGAAATTTTGTTTGTATGCATTTAATGGCAGATTATGTGAATTTTCCAAAAATGGGCGGAATCGGACCAATGGGCGTGGCCCCGCCCATATAAGCCAAATTTTGAAATTGAGATATTTTGCACAATTTGTTAGCGAGAGTGCTGGAATTTTGTGTATATGTAAACGGTGGCAGTCTACGTGATTGGTCCAAAAATGGGCGGGATCGGACCAATGGGCGTGGCCCCGCCCACATAGACAAAATTTTGATATCTTGCACAATTTGCTAGCGGGAGTGCTGCAATGTTGCGTATATGTATCTGGTGGCATTCTACGTAATTGGTGAAAAAATGGGCGGGACCGGACCAATGGGCGTGGCCCCGCCCATATAAGCCAAATTTTGAAATTGAGATATTTTGCACAATTTGTTAGCGAGAGTGCTGGAATTTTGTGTATATGTAAACGGTGGCAGTCTACGTGATTGATCCAAAAACGGGCGGGATCGAACCAATGGGCGTGGCACCGCCCATATAAGCCAAATTTAAAAAATGTGATATCTTGCACAATTTGTTAGCGAGAGACCTGGAATTGTGTGTATATATATCCGTTGACGATCTACGTGATTGGTCCAAAAATGGGCGGGTTCGGACCAATAGGCGTGGCCCCGCCCACAATGACCAAATTTTGAAATTTTTATATCTTGCACAATTTGCTATCGGGAGTGCTGCAATGTTGTGTATATGTATCTGGTGACATTCTACGTAATTGCTCAGAAAATGGGCGGGATCGGACCAATGGGCGTGGCCCCGCCCTTATAAGCCAAATTTTGAAATTGAATTATCTTGCTCATTTTGTTAGCGAGAGTGTTGAAATTTTGCGTATATGTATCTGGTAGCAGTCTACGTGATTGGCTTTCAAATGGGCGGAATAGGACCAGTGGGCGTGGCCCAGCCCATATTTTGATATATCTTGCAAGTATTATATAGGAAATACATGAACAAAAATGCTCGGTATGCGATAATTACAGCTGCTCACTCCAATACAATCGCAATATGATAATGTGATGCAATATCAATGAAACAAGAATTTGGAAATTTTATAAGTATACATTTCTATTTTCTGGACTTTCCACTGAATTCGGTATTTTTTCATTCAGTGAATTTATTACTAATACCAGTAAGGAAAGGCAGAAAGTCGGGCGGGGCCGACTATATAATACCCTACACCTCCCTAACAATGCGATAAGGGTCATTGCGATAATAATTTGGAATAATTGGTAAATGTATTTTGAACCGATAATCGCAAAATTAAGCAATATTCGTTCCTAAATTGAGAAAAATCTTTCTGGAGAACTTTGTAATGATCGGAAGTAAAGTACAACTTCTATAGCGCTTTGTAACCAAATCTGGAGGAACATATATATGGAGGTTATATATAAATCTGAATCGATTTTCCTAGAATACTCATTCATGTAAAATAGAAACCTGTTTCTGTCGAATTTCGTACTGATCGGATATAAAACACAGTCTCTACAGCGCTTACATGTCAAATTGGGGGTAACATATATATATGGGGGCTATATCTAAATCTGAACTGATTTTCTCCGAATTTTGCGGCATTCCTTCATGTAATAAGAAACCTCTTTCTGCCGAATTTCTTACTGATCGGATATAAAATACAGTTTCTACAGCGCGAATTTTGACATGGGCAGCGAAGCGCACCGGGCTCAGCTAGTTTATAATAAAATATGACGTCTCTACTTTTTTCTGACCCGATCTCTCGAATTGTAATTACTGCAAAAGGGCTACTGAGTGGTACCAGCAGAATAACATTTTATTTGTACCAAGGGATGCTAATACACCTTACTGCCCGGAAGTACATCCAAACGAAAGATGTTAGGCCTTCGCAAAAAGGACATTAAGAAGCACAAAAAGAGAAGCAAATTATGTCACTTAGTTGAAAAGAATGTGTGTCACATGCTCCAATAAAGCACCAAACATCACTAGTAAAATCCTGATGGCAGGGATTTTTGAAAAATTCAAAATTTTTCTAAAAAAAAATAGTTAACAAAGGTAACTCAAAATGTATAATAAATAAATACTGCTCTATTTAAAATAGCGTACATTCTAGATTAATCAATCCACTCAAAAAAGGTATTGAAAAATTGTGTAACATTTTTTCGTGTGCAGTCCTTATTGGATGTAAATCCCGATAGATCCGGGATACACATTAAATTTAAAGTAAATTATAAGGACTACAAATTTTACCTATTTAAATTTTATGTGAAACCTTAAGTTTGCTAACAGCCTTCAAAAATATGGAAAAAAATTTCTTTTTTTAGAGTGTTTTTGCTGACACAAGAAAATCCAAAAAAATAGAAAAAATATCGTAAAAAATATTTTATTTCTCATTTCAAAACCTAGTATGCTAACGAGAAAACAAAGCCTATTTCAAAAAATATCTATAGATAAATGTATTACAATTAAAGTATAGAGTTATTAAATAATCATTATTTCACTTGTGTATTAATACACATTAAATTTAAAGTAAATTATAAGGACTACAAATTTTACCTATTTAAATTTTATGTGAAACCTTAAGTTTGCTAACAGCCTTCAAAAATATGGAAAAAAATTTCTTTTTTTAGAGTGTTTTTGCTGACACAAGAAAATCCAAAAAAATAGAAAAAATATCGTAAAAAATATTTTATTTCTCATTTCAAAACCTAGTATGCTAACGAGAAAACAAAGCCTATTTCAAAAAATATCTATAGATAAATGTATTACAATTAAAGTATAGAGTTATTAAATAATCATTATTTCACTTGTGTATTAAGTATTGATCTTAGCCCGATACAGAACAAATATTAAAATGTACCAACCAAAGTACGTCCTTTCGCTCAAATTACTTAAAACGGCCTAACCGGATTGACGTCAAATATTATTGAGGAACTATGTCACTGCTTCGATGTGTTATACTTTTGATCCGTAGCAAATAATGGCTGTGCGAATAATCGCCCAAAAGTGAAAAATCGCCCAAAAATGTTGACAAACAATTTTGGGTGTTTGTTCCTTCGAGATTGGGCAATTGTTCACATTTTGGTTTGTGGGTTTTTATTCATAATTAATAACGCTATGCAACAAAATCTTTGTCCAAGGGATGTGAATAACAGTTTCTGGTACAATTAAGTGTCACAAAAACAAAAAAAATATTAAAAAAATTGTATGGTATATTTTTTTTTTTTTAAATTCCAGCTTTCATGGAAAGTACATTCAGTATTTGGACCATAATTTATAGTATAAGCCTGATTGAGCCGTGTTATGCCTCAAATTTAAGAGAATTATAAGGGTTCCATATGCTGCAAATATCGCTTTCACGTAGAATCTTTGGTTTAGCAATAGTCGTCAGAAATATGAGAAAAAAATGTTTTTTATTTAAAAAAAAACGCTTTTCCCTGGTACAAAAAAAAAACCATAAAAATAAAAAAAATCTAAAAATTTATATTTATTTATCACTTTTGTAAAAAGCCAGAATGCTAACGAAGAAAACACTGTCTATTTGAAAAAATCTATGAATAGATGTAAAAGTTATGAGCCATTTTGTAAATGTTAGGGAAATTCAAAAAAATCTTGTTTCATATTTTTTCGTTTTTATATGATGTTTTTGCTTATATTGAATTCGCCATATGTGAGAGAGACATATAAGAGACATTGAACTTGCATTTTATTTTATGAGGATTGATGTCAGACATTATAACATTACAGAGAGGACGAGGTTTTATGGCCGTTCGTAACCCTCCATAAAACATGATATGCAATATATATATATATTGGATGAGATCCGCTCAGATAGAGGGTCATTCAACAATATTTGTGGTTTTTTTATTTATGAGGTTTCCATTCAGTTACGCCTTTTAGAGGCATGGACATCCCAGTCGTATATACAGGTAGTAAAATTATATGTACGCAATACAAAGTAGTATGCGGCAGTCTTGAAAATATTGGGTGTCTACTACTATTATTTATACTCAATGGACTAGTGGAAGAATGCGGGAGGTACTTTAAAATTAATGTATTACAATGTTTTGTGGAATAAAACGTTTTAATTTTAGACTTCACGTGCAATTTGGAATGCCAATGATTTGGAGACAACCATTCATTCACGATACGGACTGCTATTTTTGTCTAAGTTAATAGATTGGAGTAGGAGGTGTCCAAGTATAGCTAACAGCCTAATTACGGAAACATCATCAAATTCAACTGAGTACTCAAATCTGAGCGATTCAAGTTTGAATCAGAAGTCATCGCTTTTACTCAGTTTCAACTCATTGATGTAGTGAGAGATTTGGAACTGACAAAAGATAAGGCAGAACTACTTGTATCTGGGATGAAACAGTACAATATTTTGGCCCCAGATGTTAACATAGCATATTATAGAGTCCGTGACAAACCTTACAAACAATTGTATACAACTGTGGATAACAGATGCTTTTGCAAGGACATTCCCGGATTGTTCGAAGAACTTAATCAAACATGCAATTCAAAGGAATGGCGATTATTTGTTGACAGCAGTAAAGAAAGTTTGAAAGCAGTACTTTTACATAACGGAAATCAGAAATAACGGAATCGATTCCCATTACTCATGCTGTCAACACTAAGGAATCATACGAAACAATGGCTAAATTGATAAAATACATAAAATATGAACATGACTGGAGAATTCGTTTCAATTTAAAAATATGCCTCTGGGATAGCCGATATGTTGCCACCACTGCATATTAAGATGGGGCACTTTAAAAATTTAAATGTCTTTCTTTTCAAAAAATCGAAGAAGGAGTTTTTGATGGGCCTAAAATAAGGAAACTGATGAAAGATGTGAATTTCGAATCATATTTGACGTCGGATGCAATTGCAGCATGGAGGTCATTTAAGCTTGTAGTTTCAAATTTCCTTGGATCCAATAAAAGCCCGCAATATGAAACAATGATTAATGATTTGTTAAAAAATTATGAAAAAATTAGTTAGAAATATATTTTTTTATATTTATGTATATAACACATATGTATGTATTCTTCCATCTTATTTTTCGCTTTATGTAATCTTAACAGGTGTAAGTATGTCCCTCAAAATTCATTTCTTACATTCTCATTTAAACTTTTTCCCCGACAATCTTGGCGACGTAAGTGACGAACATGGCGAAAGGTTTCACCAAGAATTGAAGTCCATCGAGCGGCGTTACCAAGGGCACTGGGATGAAAGAATGATGGGTGATTATATTTGGTTCCTCATTAGAGAAACCGATTCCGAAATCTACGAACGTCAACAAAGAACTCACAATTACTTCTAATGAAACTTGTTCATGTAAATAAACTCAAATGTACATAATATAAATAAAAGTAATAAAAAAATCGCTATTTAAACAGAATTTAAAAAAAAAAAGATTTTTTGAAATTCTCTTACCTCTACCAAAAGGGCTATAATTTCTACATTTATCCATAGATTTTTTTCAAATAGGCATTATTTTCTTCGCTAGGATGCAAACTTTTAAAAAATCAAATAAAATATTTTTTTATTTTTTTTGCAGGATTTTTTTTTTTTTAAAAATCTACTTTTTCCAATTTGTTTAATTATTGTTACTAAACCACTGTTTCTAAATGAAAGAGATATTTCCAACATTGGTACCCCACATTAAAAGCTTCAATTTAACGTATAAGTCGACTTGATCGGGCATATACTCCAAAAAATTATAGTGCAAATACTAAGGGTACCTTCGACGATAACAGTATTTTTAATAAAAAAAATTAAAAAAAAATTTTTGGTTTTGATTTTATATAACATTATGCCACAATCTATACATAAAAATAAGTTTTAGGTGTAGGAAACAAAAACAAATTTTTTTCTTGCATAGTGTAATCGCTCAAATGTAGACAGATGTAAAAAGAACCAAAAAATATTTGGACGATTATTCATTTTGCGTCTACTAATTAATATAGGATATATTATTTGGTCTATGATAAGTACTTAGTAGTAACAAGAGAGCTTCTATGTACATATTTTCATAGATTTATGGCGTTGGCTTTATTACCGGATTATTACATCGTTATTCTGAAACGAAAAATTAGTATTGATTTTCCTGATGAACAGTTCAAGTCTTTCCGTGACTATTTCGAAAGACATTGGATCGATAAAGTAAGTTATGCATTGCTGTGTACAGCAAATAAAACATATTGGTATCGGTCTTACAATTGAAATTAGTATTGAAATTTATAAAAAAGCACCTTAGGAAAACGTTTTTATATTTATTAATTTTCAAATAACACTTTTACCATTTACATAAGTAGTCCGAATCCTCTTTAATTCCACACAATAGCATATTCCACTGTAATTGCATATCTGTCGCTATATGTTATTAATTTTCAAATTCTACCATTAATTTTTATAGAAATTGTTAAGAAAAAAGCGACTTGGGAATCAAATTTATTGAAAAATCGAATGAAAAGGAAATGCGTCGCCCCTTTTGATACCCCCACACAAAGTGACCAATTGGCACAAAAGGTTAACAGCTTATACCATTATTACAGTGTAATGTTTTATAGTACCTACAGTCCGGCACAAAACGGGCGTTATTGCCACGTCCCTTCTAGTACCTCTCACATAAATGGTAACAATTTAGTGAAATGTTAAAAAGGAGAAACTCATTGAAGTAAAAATATAAATAAAGAAAATATAAAAAAACATTTCACAAAATTCTCAGAAAATGTTGCCCTAGTATGTGGGATTAATGACCTACACTATTAAAAAAATTAAATACAAATTGGAGGCAGGGGGCGAGGTCAAAGTTGAGAAAAATTGAATTTTCCTCTGTAATGGTTGTTTGAAGTTAATTTTAATGCTACTTTGGCCTATATAAAGGCCATAATTCCGCATTGTCTTGTAGTATACGCGTGCAAAATTGCATCCAAATCTAAATATATGAATAATTAGAGTGTATCGGTTTCATTTCGAATTACCCCATACTTTTCATATATTTAGGCAATTTTTTTGGATGATTTTTTGAAATCACCCATTTTTCATTTTTGTGACATGATTTTTTTATATAGTATTGACATATCCTTCTGATATTTGGCATTCTTGATTCATATATCGCCCAAAAAATTTGCATATTTTGTAATCTCATAACGGGACGATAACTTTTGAAAGGAGGAACGTATAACATTTAGTATGTGATAATATTTCTGTCTACCTCTGACTGAGTTCGTAGTTGGGATATACTCGTATACATATGTGTATATAAATATATAATATGTAAGTCCACAAATAGTATTAGTTTATCTGTCGCTATCACTTAGAGAAAAATGAACGAAGTGCGCAGCCCCTTCTGGTAGCTCCCACACAAAGGAACAATATTGTACAAAATGTTTGCTCATTTATGAACAAAATGTCTTCTTCTGTTGATGGTGGGGGCATGGCAATTTTTTCTATATCATAGGGAGCCGTCAAGGCTAAAGGGTTGCGAAGCCCTGATCTAAATGTTTTCATATTTTGCATTTTTGTCAACATTTCCAAGTAGTATAGACTGAAAAAGATTCAAAATTGTTTTTCCAACTTTCCGCCATTTACATTACTCACAAAGTGAGAGTATACGTTAGTCGGTATAGCCTACTGAAATGTTCTTGCTTGTTTTATATAGCCTACGTAAAATGATACCCCCAATTTGATTTATTTATATTTAAGATTATATATTCTACGGTCGATTGTATTTTAATATTTGTGAGAAATTTGGGCCACATCCGTCTAGATTGTATTATAGCATCCGTATTGATATGAACATTTATTCTCTAGAGATCGCATAACAAAAAAGACCTGGAGAACATTTTAATCAATTTATAGTTATGTATCATTCGTACGAAAAACAGACATCATAGTAGTGGTGCAGGTTATCACATAGTCTTCTTTATTCGATTTGAATTTAAATCAAACAGCTAATATTAAATCAAGCGCCCAAGAAACTACATAAAGTATAGAACCAACCAGTAATTTTCTTCTTCTTATTCTCACCCAAGCGATCATGTTTTTAATTTGGTTCATTGTCACTTATCGTTCGGGTAGGAAAACTCTTTTCTTCATCGTCTTCCTGTCAAAGACCAATATTACCTTCATGTTGTTATTGACATTTCTTAAAGCTTTTTCCACACGAAAATATCAGAACGGGGGCAACCCTATCTAACAGCTGTAAAAGTTGCAACAGCTGTTTTTAGACAATGAGAAATAATTAAAAACCCGAAAACAAATACAATTGTTTGCTTGATTGATCATATATGTATATATAGGGGTTACACCTAAATTGGAGACCTTCTACACCCATTTTAGTAAGTCCTTGAGTTAAAAAGTAAGTTCTTGCTAAATTTCCTAGTGATCTGAGCATAATTGTGACCTGTACTCGGTAAGAAGGATACATATATAAACAGACGGACGGACAAAACCAAACCAATTCAGAAAGATATTCCAGGTCGATAGGTATAATAAACGTTTGTATGGGTCACCCAATTTATGGTATTACGAAAAAATGCAAAAAGCAACAGTGTGGTTGTAAGATTTCAAAACATTTTATACAAACTAATAAACAGATATTTTTGGAAATTTTGGTGGATACTTCAGCAAAATATACATGTGTATGTTGTTTGGTTCATTTATCCATTTTTATTCATTTACCCAACAATTTTCACTTTATCTTTCAAAAGGGCGGAAAACATAACCGACACGAATGAATTTTTCTGATCGTCTAAGTTGACATTTCATTTCGTTCGTTGTTGTCTTATAAGAAACAAAATGTTGGCGATGATTGAAAGTTTATTTGTTTACATCCAAAACAAAGTGTGCAAAAACCAAAAAAAAATTTCATTCGCTTGCCATTAGACGTGCGAAGTTGCAAAAAAGAAGTTACAAAAACAGGCCCTTAGAAAGTTCCGTTCCATTTTGCAGAACCTTGACTTCTATTTCGCGTACGTTCGTGACCACATGTTTATTGCTATCGTTATAAAAACTGGAACTCGATGAAACCCATCTTTTGAGCTAAACATAAACCTACGAATCACGCACACAATGCGGGGAAAATTTTTGTTTTCTATATATTTTGTACATCAAAACCGTACGAACGTACGTTCGCGACCGGCGGAAATGCCCATATTGAAAACAAGTAACAAAGTTCAGTCGGTTAACCGACTTAAGAATCCCCTCACCTTAAGTCCCAAAAAAATATTCCTAAATTTATATAGTTCTTTGTTTTACTTAAATTATTATCAATTTAAATTTAATAAATTTAAGGTATATATACTGGTATTATAGTTATAAGTTGTAAACTTTTGGTGCAAAATGGTATATTTGTGTTGGAGGTACCAAAAGGCACGTACCAATAACGACCAGATTTTTCTGGACTCTGGGTACTATAAAAGCATTAAACTATACAAAATTTTAAGTATTTTTATGCAAGTTATAAGCTGTTTACTTTTGGTACAAAACGGTCCATTTGTGTGGGAGGTACCAAAAGGGGCGTTCCAATAACGCACACTTTTTTCTAGACTCTACGTACTGTAAAAGCATTATACTGTACATAATTTTAAGTGTTCTCATGTACTGGTATTAAAGTTATAAGCTGTTCACTTTTGGTACAAATTAGTCCATTTGTTTAGGAGGTACCAAAAGGGACATGCCAATAACGCCCACTTTTCTCTGTACTGTAGGTACTATAAATTTATTACACTGTACAAATTTTCAAGTATTTGTCTGCCCTGGTATTAAAGTTATAAGATGTTAGCTTTTGATGCAAAATGGTGGATTTGTGTGGAAGGTACCAAAAGGGGCGAGACAAGAACGCCCACTTTTCTCCGGATTCTAGGTACTGTAAAGGTATCACACTGTACAAAGTTTCAAGTATTTGTATGAACTGATATTGGTCAATTTGTGTGGGAGTTACCAAAAGGGGCGTGGCGACTTCGCCCATATTTCTTGAGGTGTTAGCGACTAATAAGCTAATACTATGTCTGGAATTTCAGAAGATTCGAGTAAGTAGTATAGAAGTTGTTAAAGAATCAATATTTCACTAAATGTTAACCCATTGTGGCGGAGGTACTAGAAGGAGTGCACCAATATGGCCCATCATCGAACTTAGGAGGAGATAGAGAAAAATATTACCGCATACCAAATTTGAAGTCAATCGGTTGATGCTTTCGAGAGTTATCGTGCGCACCAGCCAGCAGACAGACACACAGACGGACGGAAGGACGGACATTGCCTAAATGACTTAAAGACCCAAAACGAATTTCCGCCGAAAATTCTTTGGGTCTTAGCTCACTCATTCGATGTGTTACACTTTTGGCTCGTAGCAAATGATATATACCCTCCTCACTAAGGTGAGGGGATAAACGGACACCTAAGCAAAGGTCTAACTAAGTATCTTCCGAACTACTTATCGAAATTTGGCATTAATATGACCACGTATATATGGTTATAAGTCACATGGCAATAGGAATGTTTTGCGACCACCTCTAGTTTTAGATACATTCCTTCAAACATATACACAGAGGAACAAATACAAAGAGAATTTTTCCCAAGAAGTGGAGAGGGGACCCTCAAAGCTGCTCTAACCGATGGATGATTTAAGGAAAAGGAAAACTTTACAAATTTCACTGTTCATGAGATATGTTTATATGATATTTGCAACAACTTTGAATTTTTTTTCGTAACTCAAATGGAAAGTCTTCATCCTTGCAATCGGTAAAGTGCATGTGGTGGGGTCTGCACGAGAGTGTCAGTCCAGCTACTGCAAAGAAAATTATTCGAACCTTACAACTGATATTTAAATGTAAATCATTTCAACGAAGAGTAAGCTAACTCGTACATTGAAATTGATAGATATAAATTCACAAAAATATAAAATGTGTAATTATTTTTTGTAGTTTTCCATTCAGTACAAGAATATTAGTACTGGTCTGCTCGGCTTCGTCCGACATTATTTCTTTCAAAAATATTGTAAGTGAAATATATGGCATATCCGTAGATCAAAAAATCTTTATAAAACTGAGTAGTAAGCTGTTTCTTCAACAATAAAGAAGTTGTAAGAAAATCGGTTCGTATTTACATATAATCCAATTAAAATCATCGGTCATGGAAGGATCATCATTGTTGAAAGAGTGATCAAAAATGTTATCTTGCAAATGAACCAGCTACATAGCAGTCGGAGGAAAAAGGTATAAATGTATCACCATTTATAAGTAAATCACTATTTTGCATCCAAATGTTCTTTGTAAAATTTAGCAGATATAATTTTCCTGAACCCAAATTTACATATAATCCTAATATATACTTACATATATCCAAATAGTTGTTCTAAGCTCTGTGAAATTCACATTTTTTAATATATCATTTTGTGGTAGATTGTAGTTGTTAAGACCAGAAACGAACTTTGTCAAATGTGAATAAAATCCTCTCAGATATATATAGCCCTCATCTATAACGATTTTTTATTTAAGCTGCACTCTTCAGCCGATTTTTATAAAATTAGCACGGAGAAGTTTTATTTTCTTGAATTGGAATAACGCTATAGAATTGCTTCAAACCACTTATAATCCATCTATATACATAGTAATTGTATGATAACAACATTTGCATATATATTCTTACCATATTTATAATTGAAAATAAACTAATATTTAAAAAAATTTTACTTGAGATCTCGCCTACCTGACTATATATAATTGAATTGGTAACCAAATATATTTGTTTATTTATAGAGCGTATTATATATTATTAATAAATAGATCATAAAAACATCATCTATATATATTCTTATTCTGTTCTGACAGGGTAATGTAGGGTATAATATAGCCGGTTCCGCTCGTTATTACCCTTACTCTATTCTTTTTAAAAAAATTATGAATAAAATCAGATAAAAAGTTATCAATAGATTTGTTCCTTTACTTTTTTAATAGTAAAACTAGCAAAAGAGAAATAATTCAAAATTCTCACTGAGTAAACATATTTTGAAATCTGGTAAAAATAGCAAGCACAGAAAAATTTCTTCTATTTGAAGTTTTTGTTATATTACTTTCAATGTATTTTGAAAGCTACTACTTTTACTCGGAAAAATTTGTCAAGTAAAAACTAGCAAAAAAGTAGTAAAAGAGAAAGGCATTTTGAAAATTCTCTCTTAAATTTGTCTACTATTTTTACTAGTTTTTCGAGTAAAGGAACGCTTTTTGGAGTAAAACTGGTAAAAGTGGTAAAACTAGTAACTTGTAGTAGGTAAAGGAACAAAGCTAATATATGCACAATAGGTTTCTGTAAATTAAATGTATAGAAAAATTAAATTGAAGTTAGTCCTCATATAAACTCTGTTCGGTATCGATTCGACATTATCCAAGATTCTAAATTTGTTTCTGTGAACCAAAAATCACACCCCTTCCATTAGGTATTATTCGAATGAGAAGATTATGATTATGATATTATTATTATGATCTGTATAAACAGATATTGTGGAGTAGGTTATAAAAATGGAATTCAAATTCAATTAACTCTTGGAACATAAAACGGAGATGCAATAGTGTTGAAAGGTGACAACATATCTTTTTTTATACTGTTCTGAAAATAGCTTTTCTCGGATGGTTCTTTTGTAAAATCTGAATTGTTATTTATTTAAAAGAAAGTAGCAATAGAGTAGAATATTCACTGATAATTGACGTTGAAGATTGGACACATCCTTTTTGTGTGTGCAAGAAACTCCAATGGAGTATTGAATTTCTTGAATACTTTCTATTTGTAACTTCTTCCTTAACTAAAATAAGAAAACAAGTAATAAAGTTCAGTCGGGTAAACCGACTAATGAATCCCCTCCCCGTGATTCTCAAAAAAATATTTGTAATATTATTTTTTTTTTGTTTTATTTAAATTATTAGCAATTTAAATTGCAATTAATAACTTTAAAATATGTGCTGGTATTAAAGTTCAAAGCTGTTTACTTTTTGTACAAAATGGTCCATTTGTGTGGGAGGTACCAAAAGGGGCGTGCCAATTACGGCCCCTTTTGTCTAGACTCGAGGTGCTAAAAAACATTGTACTGTAATGTATTTGTATGCACTGGTATTAAAGTTAAAAGCTGTCAACTTTTGGTACAAAAGGGCCATTTGTGTGTGAGGTACCAAAAGGGGCGGACCAATAACGCCAATTTTTCTCTGGTACTAAACACTGTACAAAATTTCAAGTATTTGTATTAAATTTATAAGCTGGTAACTTTTGGTTCAAAATGGTCCATTTGTGTGGGAGGTACCAAAAGCAGCGTATAATACCCATTGTTTCACTGTATTGTAGGTACTATTAAACCATTACACTGTACAAAATTACAAGTGTTTTTATGCACTGGTAATAAAGTTATAAGCTATTAACTTTTGGTTCATAATGGTCCATTTGTGTGGGAGGTAACAAAAGGGGCGTGACAACTTCGCCTATCTTTCTCGAGGTAATAATGACTAATAAATTAATACTTTGTGTAGAATTTCAGAGGATTCAATCAGTACAATAGAAGTTATTAAATAATAAATATTTCACTTAACACCCTTTGTGGGGGAAATACTAGAAGGAGTGGACCAATATGGCCCATCTTCTAACTTAACCGGAGATAGAAGAAAATATTAGAACATACCAAATATGAAGTCAATCGGCCACTCCTTTCGAGAGATATCGTGCGCACCAGCCAGCAGACAGACAGACGGACGGACATTGCTCATTTGACTTAAAATTACCCAAAACGGATATCCATCGAATATATTTAGGGTCTTAGGTCATTCCTTCGATGTGTTACACTTTTGGTTCGTAGCAAGTGATATGTACCTTCCTCTCTAAGTTGGGGGCATAATTAAGGCTGCTGTATCTTCAATAGTTTTGGGCCGATTAATCTCAAATGTTCACACAATATTTTTAAGAGGTTCTCCATTCAAAAACCAATTAGGAAAGACAGAAAGTCGGGCGGGGCCGACTATATAAGTATTATTAGTAGTATTAGTTCCTAAAGTTAGAAACTTCTTTCTGCCAAATGATTCAATATCGAATGAAAATTACAACTTCTATAACCAGTAAGGAAAGACAGAAAGTCGGGCGGGGGCGACTATATAAGTATTATTAGTTCCTAAATTTATAAACTTCTTTCTGCCAAATGATTCAACATGGAAAGTAAATTACAACTTCTATAGAGCTTTGATCCCAATTTGGGTCGGCTTTATCTAAATTTAAATCGATTATCCTCGAATTTGGCAATATTAATTAATGTCTTTCTGCCGAATATCGTACTGAAAATACGGTTCTACTGCGCTTATATGTCAATCCGGGTGCAACATATACTTATATATTGGGGCTATGTTTAAATCTGAACAGATTTTCCCCGAATTTGTCACTGTTCATACATGTAATAAGAAAACTCTCCCTGCCGAATTTCGTACTGATCGGATCGGATTTCGTACTGATCGAATATAAAATACGGTTTCTACAGCGCTTACATGTCAAATCGGGTGGATCATATATATAGAGGCTATATCTAAATCTGAAAGGATTTTCCCCGAATTTAGTAGCTTTCATTCATGTAATAAGAAAATTCTATCTGCCGAATTTCTTACTTATCGGTTATAAAATACGGTGTCTACAGCACTTACATGTCAAATCGTGTGTAACATATATATGGGGACTATATCTAATGGTGATTTCGTTTGTGCAAAATGAAAAATTTTTTCCACATTTTACACTGAAACCGCATTTTTAGGTTCGTTTGGTTGGACATGGTTAAATCGACTCAGGAAGTCGATAGGTATAATAAACGATGGGTGTATCTCTTCTCCTTCGGGTTTTACAAACATATGAACAATTTCATAATAACCTGGACCACAGTGTGGTGTGGTCCAGGTTATTATAAAAATCCCGTCCAAATACCATCCTCGCAAAGAAACTTTGTTTCGCGTAGCCATCTTTGGACATATTCCAGAGGAGACAATATTTAAACCCGGCCGAAGGCAGGCCACGCAAATAAACTGTGGTTCGCGCAACCTCCACGATTCTAACGTTCTGGCATCTCCCACTCGAAGTACCATAGTCCACTTCTGACAAAGTGATTTACTCTGTTTACCCAACTGCAATTTTCTTACTTGTTTTTATTTATAAATAAAAAATTTAAAATAAATAATATATATATTGTCTGAAATATGCTTTGTCCTCCCTGCACAATGTCTCCTTATGGAGTTTCACATTCCGTTTGCATCTCGAAATATTGACTGTCTGTCTGTCTGTGGAAAGAAACTTACTGAACAACTAATAATAAAACTAAATTTAGCAGAAATATTTCTTATAGTTGGAATTGTGAAAGAGTCATATCGCTCCAAAATATGTTACTTTAAGTCATAAAAAACTCACTTTTATGTTATTTAGTTGATATAGTCACCGAACAAAAGTTACTTTAAAATTTTGTTTTTATCAAAGACCAATATTTTTCAGTCGATTTGTCTGAAATTTTCCATTTTTAGTTTTATTTATACTAAAATTCTGACTAAATGTATTCAATTTAAAAATAGGTGTTTTAATAACAACATTTATATATTTTGGATTTTCCATAAATTAAAAAAAATTTTTACAATAAATTTGTGAGTGAAAAACGCACTAACGTCTTCTTCGTAAGTACTTAAAAAGAGATTCCTTAGAAAGTACTTCCATATTTTTCAACTGGTTAAGAACGATCTCTATATAAGGACTATATCAAAACGTAGACCCACCCATATATATAGAGGTGTCTACGTTTTTTCGTTCTTACCCAGCAAAAAAATATGGAAGTACTTTGTAAGGAATCCCTTTTTATCCCCTCACCATACAGAGAAAGGTATATAGCATTTGCTACAAGCTACAAGTGTAACACATCGAAGGAGTGAGCTAAGACCCCAAGTATGTAATTGTAAGTCATTTGAGCAATGTCCGTTCGCCTGTCTGACTGTGCGTCTGTATGTCAGTCTGCTGGCTGGTGCGCACGATAACTCTCGAAAGGAGTAACCGATTGACCTCAAATTTGGTATGCGGTAATATTTTTTCTATCTCCGGCTAAGTTCGAAGGGTCATATAGGTCCACTCCTTGTAGTACCTCCCCCACAATGGGTTAACATCTAGTGAAATTTCACACATAGTATTACTTTATTAGTCGCTATCACCTCAAGAAAAATGGGCGAAATTGCCACTCCCTTTTGGTACCTCCCACACAAATGGACCATTTTGTACAGTCCAGTGAAAAGTGTGCGTCATTGACACGCCCCTTTTGGTTCCTCCCATACAAATGGACCATTTTGGACTATACTTCTCATTACATTTATAGACATTAAGTTAATATTGATCAGTAATATTTGGTAATAAAGCGAAAGCTTTTGTAGGTGGTCACTAGACGGGGACTTTAAGCGAAATAACTTATTGTCTCTCCCAAACAACGCCAATTTTGCGCTTTCTATGGGACATATGTTCTAAAAGGCCGAGAAATTTAACTCTCCACGGAAATTTTTGTCCTACCGCAACTCTCCATTAGTAGAGCTTTTAACCCGAAAAATAATATCTTTTGTTTGGAAATTTAAGTTAAAAGTGGCGGAATAACAAGTGCAACGTTCGAACTTTTGCACAGCCCCCACGATATGATCCCTATTGCACTGCAATGTGGTCTGTGAATGGTTTGGCTATGCTGCGTGTGTGGCACACAAAGGTTCCGCAAAAGAGTGGCACTAAAATTGTTGCAAAATAGTCATTAATGCATTGAGTAATAGAGTCATAAGCGTCGGCCGCGGGCTTCGTGGATCCCTAGCATCAACAACATATGCTTGCAGATATGTAAGTGAGTGTGCAAACTCCGCCTGAGGGGAGTGGGTAGCTTCCGGTGTTTACAGCGTGTTTAACTCGTAAAAATAACACGTTGTTGCCACTTCCCCGGGAACGATATACTCGTACAGTACACAATATACAGTCAAACAAACAGCCAAAGAAGTGGGAAAGTGGATATAAACAATTTTACGATGACAATAGTTTTGTAATGTTTTAATGGCATGACGATGGCGATGTTGTTCGTGATTGTGAAGGTGCAGAAGGGGGTGGTGGTAGTGCTAATGTCCGTCCATCCGTACGTCCATTTGGTGGCGGTTGATAGCTTCAACCACACAGATATACGGCGGTTTGCAATATGGTCGGAAAGAATGGTCTGGCGGCAACAAACACTTACAAAGGAACATAAATAACAGCCAACGAACAACAACAGGAAACACTATTTATGTGGTCGTGGATGTGCGTGCACCGCGTGTGTGTGTGCGTGTTGAATAGCAACAACAACGAACACACAGTGACAGTAAACTATTAACGATGCAAAAACGGCTAACGGAAGTTGTTTAAACGGAAGCGGAAATTGTATTAAAATTCACTTGTTTCTTCTTTACAGTTGTGTTGCAATACAAGAAATGCTTTGTTAAACACCCGTAATTATTCACAACTATTTCTTGTACAATTTTTTTTCAAAAACATGCGAAATAACTTTGTAATTTAAATAAATATATTTATTATTTTACACAAATATGTTCACTTAATATTTTTATTTTGCACTCCACTTTTTTCTTTTCAGTTTAATTTAAAAAATAAATTTATTTCAATTTTTTATAAATTTATTTACTTTTTTATTTAATTTTTTTATTGATCATAAATCTTTTTTTAATATTTTTATTTCATATTTTTTTGCTTTTGATTTTTATGGTGGCACTATATAATATTCTTCGTTTTTGCTCTACCAGACGAGTAACATTAACGTCACGTTAAGTGGTCGCACGACAACTAAATTGTTTCGTTTATTAACAGTAACTCAATAGTCCTGAAAATCCTCGGGACAAATCAACGAATTTCGTCGAAAACCGAAGTGTAAACTTCGTTCACCAATACAAAAACCTCAACATACATACGACGCCCACTGGTCGATGTTGATGCGGTTCGTGTAGCTGCAACATGTTGTTTAAACTTTTCATGGTGTACGGAGTGAATATACATGTTGCCATGAAAGCACATTTTGCTTTAGGCAAGTGGGTCGGTTTAGTTTAACGTTAACTTTACAGAGGTCTGTAATATAATAAAGGACTCTAATAGAGACCCATATCGCTCACTTTGTACAAGAGTGTAACATCTCACGATAGGACATTCAAGGGCAATTTAAATCTATATATCGCACCAGAAATGCAAAAGGCCCTAACTAAGTTGAAAATCAAAATCTACGTTTTGATTCATTACAATATGCAACAAAATTTTTCATTAATTTTTATGGTGTAATATGGAATCATAAACACGAAGAAAATATTTAAAAAAATGTTAATTGATTTTTTTTTTATTTTTTTTATTTAGGGATGATATGATTTTGAAGTGACGTTTCGGACATTTGTAATAGGTCATGATCTGTCATTTATTTTTTTATTGTATTCAGTAGTGTTTACAACTTCATCATGGAGAGATTTACGCAAAAACAACGTTTACAAATTATTCAGTTTTATTATTTTCGTGCACTAAGTCCAAAAAAAAACATCTCATTCGATCTACGAACTTGACACCCAAGAGCAATATTTTGGCTCTCCTTAAGAGCTATATTTTTGCCATTGACCGATTCCCGATCCGTTAAGGAGATAGAGCAAAAAATAAACATTCCGTTCACATTTTGAAATGATGCTTAGTCCATTTTTTTTAAATAAAAAAAAAACACTTTCCAGTCGACCAACGACCTTGACACCCACGAGCAATATTTTAGCTCTCGTTAAGAGCTATCTTTATGCCATTGACTGATTGTGGCTACGTGCCACACAGCAAATGAAACAATTGAATTGTTGCCAAAAAAGTTTGGAGATTCGATTATTTCAAGAAATTGTGATATTGAATGGCCTCCAAGAAGTTGTGATTTAACACCATTACACTATTTCTTGTGGGGTTATTTGAAGTCATTGGTCTTTCGAAATAAACCAGACTATCTTCAAGCTTTACAAGTCGATATTGAACGTGCCATTCATGACATACGACTTGATTTAGTGGAAAAAGTGCTCGAAAATTGGATTCATCGAATTCGTTCCTGCAGAAGAAGTCGTGGAGGTCATTTGAATGATTTTTATTTAGAGTTTAATTGTATCGATTGTACTTCACATTAAATAAAACACTTTTGAATTTCCCTAACAATAAGTGTGTGTTTTTTCAAAGAAATCATATCACTCTTATTGGAAAACCCTGTATTACTCTCAATTTGGATCAAAGCGCTATAATGTTGTACTTTATTTCCGATCATTGCAAAATTTGGCAGTAAGAAGTCTCTTAATTTAGGAAGGAACGATAATATGGGGCTAATCGGTTGATGTTTAGATATATAATTGGGGGAAAGCACGTTAAAAGGACCATTTTTATACCCTCACTTTAGTGTGACGAGGGTATATATCATTTGCTACGGAAAAAAGTGTAACACATCGAAGGAGTGACCTAAGACCCCAAGTATGTTCGGCGGAAATCCGTTTTGGGTCATTTTAAGTCGAATGAGCAATGTCCGTCCGTCTGTCTGTCTGTCTGTCTGTCTGTCTGCTGGCTGGTGCGCACGATAACTCTCGAAAGGAGTAACCGATTGACTTCAAATTTGGTATGTGGTAATATTTTTTTCTATCTCCGGCTAAGTTCGAAGATGGGCCATATTGGTCCACTCCTTCTGGTACCTCCCCCACAAAGGGTTAAAATGTTGTGAAATATTGATTCTTTAATAACTGCTATTATACGTATTCGAATCTTCTGAAGTTCCACACATAGTATTAGTATGTTAGTCGCTATCAACTCGAGGAAAATGGGCGAAATTGCCACGCCCGTTTTGGTATCTCCCACACAAATGCACCATTTTGCACTAAAAGTTAAAAGCTTATAACATTAATACCAGTGTTTAGAAATACTTGAAATTTTGTACAGTGTAATGCTTTTATAGTGCCTACAGTCCAGTTAAAAATGGACGTTATTGCCGCTCCCCTTTTGGTACCTCCCACACAAATGCACCATTTTGCACCAAAAGTTAACAGTTTATAATATTAATATCAGTGTATACAATTACTTGAAATTTTGTACAGTGTAATGCTTTTATAATGCCTATAGTCCAGTGAAAAATTAGCGTTATCACCACGCCCCTTTTTGTACCTCCCACACTAAATGGCCAAATTATACCACAATTTAATATCTCAACGTTAATATACCAGTCCATATAAACGGTTACAATTCGGCACAGTGCAATGTATTTAAAGTATCTACTGTTCAGCGAAATATAGGTGTATTTATTAAACCCCTTCTGGTACCTCCCACAAAAATTGACAGAATAATTTGTGTAATATTCAATATTACATTACTCACAAAGTGAGGGTATACCTTAGTCGGTTTACCCGACTGAAACTTTCTTACTTGTTTTAATTTTATACCGATCGCATCAAAACCAGTTGGGGTTGCAGAAGTACTATAGGTATGAGATATATAGGTACAGCTTCCTATAGATACAGAGTGTCAAAACTTTGAATTTTGACCATTGTATCTCCTGACTACGTAGACCGATTTGAATGATCCGTGACTTATATGGCAGCTATTTAGAAACGCACAAAATGTACATGGATAATTGCTTGCAAATATTTAATTTCCATATTTTTTTTCCCGACTTATGTTTTCCACACGATTTTAATTATGTTTCGCGGATGGAATTTAAAATATTTAAACTACAAAAATAAAGGCTATTTTGTTTACTATAACAACAAAAGCTTTGCAAATTTTAAATGTCAATCCTAATTTTTTATGATACGGATGGACGAAATAAAATGGTCTCGCTTTTTTCTGTATTAATTTTCATATGCCAATCTTTGGCATACTTTCCCACAGAATCGAAAGATAACTGTAGGGACTTATTAATTTTTGCAATAACGATAACTTTCGCCTTTTTCCATTCCCTCGGAAAATATTAGTTATTTATTAGATTATTCGATTATTGAAAAGTAATCAAATATTATTCTATCAGGCAAATTTGTTAGTAATATATTTGGTATGTCATCAAGCCCCGCCGATAATTTGTTCCGCAAGTTTTTGAATATGTATTTTATAGTATTTTGGGTGACAAAAGTTATTCCAGCTTGTTCATCATTGAGTTCATTAGCTTTTTGTATATTATAGAAGTTTGTGATAGTTAGATTATTCTCAAATATTATTATACCCTACACCACACTGTGGTACAGGGTATTATAAGTTTGTTTCATGGCAGATGTTTGTAACACCTGAAAATGACACAGCTAGACCCACCTTAAAGTATACCGATGGACTCAGAATCACTAGCTGAGTCGATTTAAGCATGTCCGTCCGTCCGTCCGTCTGTCCATGTAAAGTTGTTCGTCGACTACAGGTCGCAATTTCACTCCGATCGTTCTGAAATTTTGCAGTTTAGAGTATTTCGCAGCTGTTAAGATCGCTATTGAATTTGGTTGAAATCGGTTCAGATTTAGATATAGCTCCCATATATATCTTTCGTCCGATTTGGCCCTTTAGATCCAATCGTTTTTATACCCTACACCACACTGTGGTACAGGGTATTATTTAAGTATAAAATGTCTCAAAAGTAAATTTATGTAAACAATTTATACATGAATTGCAAAATTTATATATCATAGTTATTCAATATTACGAGAGTGGTGTAGGGTATTATATAGTCGGCCCCGCCCGACTTTAGCCTTTCCTTACTGGTTTTTGAATTTAAAAATAGATTGTATCTGCTACTAACATATAAATGGTTACTATTATCAAAATCATTCTCTTTGTGTGAATGAATTGACTCGAAGTAGACTCCTATGATATTTACAATATTGTTCTCTCCGTAAACTATGTAATTTCGATCTTGGTCCCTCTCGATTTCGTCAATATTTAATCCTGCGTTGCGTATAATATTATCTGAGTGCCTCGGTATTTGCAAGGAATATATGTTTATAGAGTTTGTTTTTCTAAAATTACTTTTTATTTTATTAAACATGTCCGCTGAGTTTTTAGTGTTGATGTCTGATAGTCTTTATGAGTTTTCGTATCCTTTTTCGAATAGATTTCAATGTATTTAAGGTGGTTATAGGGAGTAATGTTTCCATTCTATTATGCTTTTTGATTATGGCCAAAATTCTGCTTTTTTCAGAGTATAATTTCTCTATTATCGGATTTGTTAATTTTCTATACGACTTGTTTTTAAATCTCGGTACTATTTCATTCACTGTCTTATTAATCACTTTTCTAATTTCCTTCAAATGGTTGTCTATCTCAGAGTTTGCGAGATTAAGGTTATTTGGAATGATTGGAATGTTATCTGTATTCAACATAATATGTTCAGTAAATTTTTTCCAGTTCGTAGATCTGTAATTATGTTTTGAAATGGGATATACTATAAGGAAGTTGAAGACATTTTCTCCATTATTCATTGTTGCTACAATTTCCAGTGCATTATGATCGCTATCATAATCTATTGTTTTTATACAATTTAAGGTGCTATTTCCCCTAGCTATGCTTATTCTATTGTCGGCAATGGACACATCGAGATACGACAGTGATCTAGCGTATGAAGGAGAGGAAGATGCATATAATTTACATCTGAAGGTTATTTTATTTTCTCTAAGCCACTCTTTTAGTGAATTTCCTTTTGTATTATTGTCCCTGTTGCCCCAATCTTTATGTTTGCCATTTAGGTCCGCAGCTAAAATGTAGTAATTGGAAATATCTTGAAGATTAAGCGCAATAAAAAGTTCGTGTAATTCAGGTTTATAATCTACGTCATTGTTACCGGAACGAACAAATTCTCATTTTGATTCAAAGGGATCTTTATAATTAAATGTTCTAAAAATTTGAATTTTCTAAGAGTATTGTTAGTATATTTATCGTATTTTATAAAATTTTTAATGAGTATAGCTACTCCTCCAGATCTTTTAGAATCAGGCCTATCTCTTCTCATTACATTATACCCCTCAAAGTTAATCTTATGTTTACTGTTTAATTTTGTTTCATTAAGCAAGACAATATCAGGTTTATGAATCTCGATAAATTTTTGAACAGTAATTCTTCTATTAAGTAGTATTAAGGAATTTACATTAATTTCCATTATATTTAGTTTCTTATTTATGGTATTTGTCATTATATTTCAATTAAATAGAAAATTGTGTCTATACGTGGTGTTTGTATTTGTAGCTGTTTGAATATTCGCAAATTGGTTTGTTAAATTTATCATCATTGTTTTAACTTCCTGAATAAATGTATTAATTTGGGTATCAAAAGAGTTTGGTAAAACGTTACTTTCTCTAGACATTGGCGCATAGGAGTTTCCATTCTGTACATACGACATCTTGGTATTTGTAGCTTTCTTCTTTGTTGCATTTTTTCGTGTAGTCCTTTGTAGACTTTATATCCTTTAAATGATGCAGGGTGTCCGTATTCATTGCATAGAACGCAGTAGATTTGGTCGCCTTCTTTCAAACCACATTTCCCTTTTTCGTGATTTGCATCACATTTCACGCATTTTGGTGGCAAATAGCAATTTGCCGCGCTGTGGAAAAACCCCTGGCAGTTATCGAAATAACCCAGTTCCTGCACTGGGTTATTTCTGGTCTTTTCAAATGTTCCCACTTGACAACTCTGTGTTGTATACCAGTTATAGTCTTTAATTTATTCACATTACTATTCGGGCTCAATTGCACGATGTATATTGGAAGATTTTCTCTATTTTTCATAGATTTGTTTGTGGTGAATGGTGATATTTTTAAAAATTGGAGGTCTTCTGGTTCATATTTACACAAATCATCAAATATAGACTGCGTGTCCATGTCAGCCTCTAGTCCCTTTAGTAAGTAAGTTTGATCTTTCACATGTTGTTGAAAGTCATTCAGTTGTTTTGAGTCACAATTATTCTCCCAGTAAAGAACTGAGTAATCATTATTTCTCAGTTGTTTCGCAGCTGCATTCGGCTGCATGTTGTTGTTGTATTTACGTTTACGAGGATGTGTTACATTGTTGTTATTGTAAGTCTGACCTGCAGTATTGTTTAAATTTTGACTCAGAGCACGTTGCTCTGCTGTTTTTTCCAATTTACTTTGTGAGTCGACATTCTTCTTTTCTAATATGTGAGCTCTAAGCTCGCTCATACCACGAGTTTTTAATTGATTTATTTATAGTTTTTACGTATTTTTTCCGTAATATTTAGTAGCTGATAGCTGCACACTGAGATGTTTTGAATTTAGTGCTAATAATTGAATATTAACAATATTAGCGATTTTAATAAAGGTTTTTGAGGCGAGATTCGTAATGCGTCTGACACTCATCATGATCTTGGGAGAACTCTCGTTTGTAGGAAACATAATGTGGAAACATAAATTTTCGGAAACTTCGTATAGAATAAAATTTCTTTAGAAATAAGATTTCCAATGTTTAAGTTAAATATCTCATAATTGTTCTACATAAATCCAATTTTTAAGAAATATTCTATAAAAAAATATCTTTGAAATTTCAAGCAGACAACCTGATTTCCTAAAAATTATCCTTTGGAAAAATATTGCAGAATTTTCTACAGAAATAAAATGTCATTAATTTCACTGTGTGTGCACCAAAATGTATCATCAATTAAACAAGCTTACTCCGCATTATTTCGGACCGCTAAATCGAATGGCATTAGCCGTTTTTTTCTGTGACATCGCGTTTTTGAGATATTTTGCCACAAGGTTTGCTGGGTCCACAAAGACCCAGTAAACCTTATACGTATAAGGCTTCGTAATAGATGTTCCATGTCAAACAACAAAATAAAGGGGACACTTCTAGACACTTGTCTCCTAAAACACCCGACACCTCCGCTCATCCCTTACGCTTGGAAATATCCCTCTAATAATAATGAGCTATTAATAGTCGAAGAAATCGATAGGTTTTTTGAAAGATGTATTCAACAAAAAGATTCCTTGTAAAAAATTACTATAATTCCCCACGTTTGCGTTTTAATGACAACCCAGTGGTTTTTATATTCATCGTATTTATACGCAAAGTTTGCTGGGTATTCACAGGGTTAGTAAATTTAAGCACAATTTTAGCATAGAATGATTCGGAATAGAAGTTCCATGTTAAAGAAAAAAATACAGGAGAAACTTCAGGAAGTATTTCTCCCAAACATCCGACACTACCGCTCGCCCCTCATAATCTCTCTTCAAAAAGAATGATATATCAAAGGTCGAATCAATCAATGGATTTTCTGGAAGATGTGTTCGATAAACATATTCCTTGTAAACAATTACTATAGGTTCCCACAATACACTTTTATGTCACCCCTATCGTTTTTTTATTGATTTTTTTATATTGATTTCTATGACTGTTGGTATATCATAATATTTTGGAGAGGGATTTTCTTCTTTATTTTGTTCATGGAACATCTATTCCGAAGCCTTCTGTACTCAAATTGTGCCTGCATTTAGAAAAGATCTGGTAACCCAGCAAACTTTGTAGATATATACGATATATGGAACAAACCACTCGGTGCATTGTGGGGACCTATATAGATTTTTTACAAGAAATCTTTTTGTCGAATACATCATTAAAAAAATTCATCGATTTCTACGACTATTGGTATATCATTATTTTTAGAAGGGGGTTCCAGGGGTATCGTGAAGAGCGGTGTTGGCGGGTGTTTTAGGAGAAATATTTCTAGAAGTGTCTCCTTTATTTTGTTCTTTGACATGAAACATTTATTCCGAAGCCTTATATACCAAAATTGTGTCTGAATTTACTTACAAACTTTGTGGATAAATAAGGTACATATAAAAAACGACCGAGTTTATGGCATCATTTTCTTTTAATTTAATATATTGATCTATATTTTTGGGGGAAATACTTCTTAAATTATCTCCTTTATTTCGTTCTTTGTCATGGAACATCTGTTCCGATGCCTTCTGTACTAAAATTGTGCCTCACATTTACAAACAATGTGGCAAACTTTGTGCCTCTGTTTCCCTTGAAGTGCATTGTGGGGACCTATATTGATTTTTTACAATGTATAATTTTGTCGAATACATCATTAAAAAAATCCATCAATTTCTACGACTATTGGTATATCATTATTTTTAAAGCGGAGTTTCAGGGGTATGAGAAAAGTGGGGCTGGCGAGTGTTTTAGGAGAAATACTTCTAGAAGTGTCTCCTCTATTTTGTTCTTTGCCATGTAACATCTATTCCGAAGCCTTATATACTAAAATTGTATATGCATTTACTAACCTCTTTGTTTACCCAGCAATCATTGTGGCTAAAAATCTTGCAAACTTTATGGCTAAATATCTTGAAAACGCGATGTCACAAAACGGCTAATGCCATCCGATTTAGCGGGCCGAAATGCGGTATAAGTTGTTTTCTTCGAGGATACATTTTTAAAGTGTTTTCTATTCATATAACATACATGTATCCCCAATATGTTTTATGTATTGAACATTTCTGATAATAGCATAAAAGGGTAGACATAAAATATTTTTAACATATTTCCAAACTTTCTGAATGAGTTCAGAAAAGTGATTTCTTTAGATTCGTAAACAACTTTCACTTGCCATTGATATTAAATGGAAGAATTTATTTCACCTCTGATGTCAGCAACAAAAACATATCTTCGACAAATTCTGTAAAATACAACTCATCATTCCACTTTAATCTTTGGCAATCCTTTGAAAACAATAGAGACAACAACATAAAACACATACATTATAGCAAAATATCCTTGTGCGGCTGTGTGTAATTTAGTTCGTAAGTACGTTGTGTGTTTGAAAGCATTAATACTTTCACACCGCCCACTTCTGTTCTACCCCCTCTATCAACCACACACCCCAATGTCCCACCTATCACGACCTCTTGTAACATACTTTTGATGATATTTTCATACTTCTGATGATTTCTTTTTGTTCTGAGACGAAGTGAGTGGACGGGTAGAGGGGTGACATGACTTTTCAAAACGACATCAACAACTTCAACTCATCTCAGATGAGATGAGATGTAAAATACCATAAGCAGCAAAACAACAACAAAAGTAAGATATAAAAGGTGACAAACATTTGATACGATATTCCAAATCATCACACACATACGGACATTAAGTCACACACACTCACGCTGAACAGTGATTTATAGAATATAAAGTGATGATATCTGCAGGCATAAAAATATGCAAAAAAATCTTAAAATGTAAAACGGAATTTTCTAGGAAGTATTATTCTTTGCAAATTTTTTATAAATATAAAATATCTAGGAAATTTTATATAGAAACGCCATTTTTTTTAAATTTCGTATAGAATAAATATCCCATAACTGTTCTGTACACGAGGTAAAATTGCCTTTTTTGATATGTTTGAATCGAAAGAAGATATATATCGTACACAATTGCCTAATTCTTTATACATAAAATCCTTTTTACGTTTGTTTTGTAACGCATGTTCTCCGAAACCATTTGGCTAAAAATAAAAATTGCACATACGTTTCAGTTCGGGGTCATCTGTTTTAGAAATATTTTAACCACTATAAAAAGTATAGAGGTCAAGTTAGTTGCAAAATCCACATTTCCGGAACAATTTAACTGAAATTTTAAATGTCTGTGTGGTTTGACTTGATAATATTTTGTATGCATAATTCTAACGGGTAGATGTCGCTGTAGTGAACTTATTGTATTTTTCTATGATTTTTTGCTGAAATATCAGTGAATAACAACGCAATACATCCCAAACAGCACGGACAGGACAATGTGTGCCGGATTATATATATTTTATGAGAAAATACATTTTATTTGATAATCAATAAAAACTATTTGGAACGAATATTTTAATATGTATATTACAACAAAATATATTTGCAAACTAATTTTTTTCGAATAAAATATATATTTATAATTAAAATTAATGTGTAGGAATTTGTACAAATGTATTGTTTCAACACGATTTTCAAAACGTTGCAGATTTTTCGAATTAAATTTTTCATTGATTTTAGTTATACCTTATAATTTAAAATGACATAAGTAGCAATAAAATTTGCTTTAAAGCACTAATTTGTATTTTCTCTTTATGATGTGCTGTCAAAACATCAAGTAATGTGTCATTATGCAAGATTATATGATTTTAATTAAAAAGGAAATCTAAGAACATTTAAAATTTCTGAAAAAAAAAATAACGTAGAATTTCTGAAAAATATAAAACTTGTCTTAAAAATAAGGTATTGATATGTTTTCAGCCTTTTTTTCCATAAAAAATTAAAAATTTGCGTTTATTGTGTAGGTAATGGAAGTTAAGTTCGTTAGTTATACCCTACACCATACTGTGGTACAGGGTATTATAAGTTTGTTTTACGGCAGATGTTTGTAACACCTGAAAATAACACAGCTAGACCTTAAAGTATACCGATCGACTCAGAATCACTAGCTGAGTCAATTTAACGATGTCCGTCCGTCCGTCTGTCCATGTAAAGTTGTTCGTCGACTACAGGTCGCAATTTCACTCCGATCGTTCTGAAATTTTGCAGTTTAGAGTATTTCGCGCAGTTAAGATCGCTATTGAATTTGGTTGAAATCGGTTTAGATTTAGATATAGCTCCCATATATATCTTTCGTCCGATTTGGCCCTTTAGTCCTATAGAAGCTGTATTTTACATCCAATCGTTTTGAAATTTAGAACGGTATAGTTTCTTGATCCATGAACCAACATTGCCGAATTTGAAGAAAATCGGTTAAGATTTAGCTATAGCTCCCATATATATGTTTCGTCCGATTTGGCCCTTTAGTCCTATCGAAGCTGTATTTTACATCCGATCGTTTTGAAATTTAGAATGGTAGAGTTTCTTGATCCATGGACAAACATTGCCGAATTTGAAGAAAATCGGTTAAGATTTAGCTATAGCTCCCATATATATGTTTCGTCCGATTTTGCTCTTTAGTCCTGTAGAAGCTGTATTTTACATCCAATCATTTTGAAATTTAAAATGGTAGAGTTTCTTGATCCATGAACGAACATTGCCGAATTTGAAGAAAATCGGTTAGGATTTAGCTATAGCTCCCATATATGTGTTTCGTCCGATTTGGCCCTTTAGTTCTATAGAAGCTGTATTTTACATCCAATCATTTTGAAATTTAGAAGGGTAGAGTTTCTTGATCCTAGAACCAACACTACCGAATTTGAAGAAAATTGGTTAAGATTTAGCTATAGCTCCCATATATGTGTTTCGTCCGATTTGGCCCTTTAGTTCTATAAAAGCTGTATTTTACATCCAATCGTTTTGAAATTTAGAATGGTAGAGTTTATTGTTCCATGAACCAACACTACCGAATTTGAAGAAAATCGGTTAAGATTTAGCTATAGCTCCCATATACATGTTTCGTCCGATTTGGCCCTTTAGTCCTGTAGAAGCTGTATTTTACATCCAATCATCCAAAATTTAGAATGGTAGAGTTTCTTGATCCATGAACCAACACTGCCGAATTTGAAGAAAATCGGTTAAGATTTAGCTAAAGCTCCCATATATTTGTTTCGTCCGATTTGGCTCTTTAGACCCAATCGTTTTTATACCCTACACCACACTGTGGTACAGGTTATTATTTAAGTATAAAATGTCCCAAAAGTAAATTTATGTAAACAATTTATACATGAATTACAAAATTTATATATCAGAGTTATTCAATATTGCGAGAGTGGTGTAGGGTATTATATAGTCGGCACCGCCCGACTTTAGCCTTTCCTTACTGGTTTTTTATTCGAATTTTATTCCTAAATATAAATGTGTACGTTAGTACGAGATCAGTAAAACTTTTTATAATAAAATACGTAAGAGTTAAAAATGTAATATTCGACTTTTTTGAAAGAAATATATCAATTATTTCATCGATTTTGACTTCATCTTTGTATATAGACATCAAAGCCAGATAAGATAGCCTTTCTCCTTCCATTTTGTTCCGGAGATAAGTTTTTATTCTTCTTAACGTCGAGAAACTTCGCTCAGCAGATGCCGTTGTCACAGGTATTGTGGCCAGTGTCTGCAAAAGGGTAAAAACGCTTGGGAACATGTTCTCATCACAAACTGAAATAGCATCTAATGCATTTGATGGCTTATCATTCTTCTGCTTCCAATAATCAATCCATATACTTCTTTCAGCTAAAACAGATTTTGCTGAATTTTTTAAATCGTTTTTGTAAAAAAGTGTGACGTCTTTGAAATATTCCTTTATTCGATTTACAACTCGTACCGGAACGACATTATACAGACTTGTAATTATAGCTTCATGTTCGGAAAATCTATTATTTAAATGTGATATTACTTCGTTCAGATATGGTATGAACAATGTTGTCCTAAAATACGCCTTGACATCTGAACCAGGAATATTAGCCCTATACTTTTGAGTGCCTACTCTTCTAGGTAGTGCAGCTTCTATTCCAAAACTTCTTGCAAGTTGTGTGGATTCTTCAAACAGTTTATCAAACTCCGCATCTGAATTTCTACGCATGTCACTTAATTTAGTCGTTGCCAATTTTATGATTTCGTAAGCCTTTATTATATCTAGGTTAATCGTTTGCAAATACCGTGATAAGTTCTGTGTAATGGCCAAAACCGTACTACTTATTACTACACCCAATATAAAGTCAAATTTACATACACGGTTGTGCAAACTCATTCCATCACTGTAACCTACATGTTAAAAAGGTAGATAGATAAGAAATCATAAATGTAATTTTAACTTAATTTTCGCCATATCTGGTTATCATAAATACCAATAATTACACCGGTCGACAAAAACAAAATTTGTTCTTGGGTTTCTGTTTTAATGCATAGATTCTGATTCTAGACATCATAAAACGTCAAAATCTCCAATCTTAGCTTTTAAAGTTTGTTTTTGTAAATTTTAAAGTTAAAACCTTACTAAATTAGCTGTAACTTTTTAAATTATGCATCGATTTTCTTCGGAATGGGCTCGTTTAATTCATGACCGAACAGAATTTAAGATAAAATCATAAAAATATAAAATTTGTTTATTTTTAGATTGTTTTATGGGAGTTTTATTTTAAAAATATTAAAATTTTATCAAAAAATCAAATTTTTTTGCAATATTTTGTAATACTCGTTATCGTCGAAACTGCTGAAGGTATGGAAAATGGTATTATATGAAGTTGAAGGCTACTTAATATTTAATTCTTTAAAACTTTCCTCAACCAAATCGGATAAATGGTTCTCGAGTTATGCCACTATATGTGGTTCAACCACTAATTTCTTTCCATATCACAGCTTATCGCGAGAATTTAAAGAGACAACCCTTTAGGCTAAGAAAAAAGAGAGGTTGAACCACATATTATGGCATAACTAGAGAACAATTCATCCAAATTGGTTCAGGTAAGCTTTACAAACTTCAGAATTAAGTAGCCTTCAACTTCGCACAATACAATTTTCCATCCGTTCAGCGGTTTCGACGATACCTTACAAAGTATTGCAAAAATCTTATTTTTTGAGAAAATTTTAATAATTTTTAAATAAAAGCCTCATAAAAAAACATCTAGAAACGCATAATTGTCATATTTTTGTGATTTTATTGTAAACTCGCCCCACCCCTCTATATACGTCCTATATACGTCCTTTTTTAAAACAATATTTAATAAAAAATGCCAATGATTTTCATTTATAAATCATTCCAATTAAAAACCAATTTCGATTTCTGACATTTTTAAGTAAAATTATATTACTTGGAAACGGTAGAAAACATAAGATTAAAATGTACAGAATTAGATCTGAATAGATAGGATCTGGTGGCCAATCGAAGGTGTACATTTTCAGCTGACCTCTTTGGCAAGTAAACCCGATCATTTTGTTTGTTCACAAACT
Organism: Eudasyphora cyanicolor; assembly: GCA_963930755.1. NCBI lineage: Eukaryota > Metazoa > Arthropoda > Insecta > Diptera > Muscidae > Eudasyphora > Eudasyphora cyanicolor. The sequence goes on along the minus strand of OZ005736.1, from coordinate 49,111,080 downwards.
GCTCAATTTGGAATGGCTTCTCATCGGAGAAAAGCAAATTCGGTAACTGGCCACTTTCGTGCAAGCGAAGCAACTCCTTGGCTCTTTCCAGTCTAACTTTTTTTTGTGCATCGGTGAGCTCTTGCACTTTTTGGAACTTCAATGGCTTTATGATATGTTCAGCTCACGAGCAATTTTTCTACCACTGGGGCGTGGATTTCGATCAAATCTGGCCTTCACTTTCCGGGTCATTTCTGGTGTTGTTACCGTTTTTTTTCGTCCACTTTTTGGACGCGATGCAACACTGCCAGTATCACGGTAACGAGCAATGGTACGAGAAACAAAAGATTTATTCATATTTAAATGCTGGATGGCTCTAACGTTAGTCACTTGTGTTTTCCACCCAAATATAAAGCAATCACACTATCACGCTTGAATTCCCCTAGAATAACATTTTTTCTGAGTGCAATAGATCAAAATGCTTTTGAAAGCTTGTAAACAATGAAATGAACTGTCACTGAAATAAATCTGTCAGCTATCAGACTAGTGTTTTAGAAATTATAGCAACCTGAAGTTGGTTGCAATACATATCAGCCAGCCTGTATATTGGTGTTTTCCCGGTCCAGTATGCAAATTAAAATGTAACATGAACAATATATAAATATATATGCAAATATTGGCAAATTTTCGCATATACGAGGGTTGCTATATATATTTCTGGGCTAAGCAACACTAAGTGTCGCCTGGCGCCATCTGACATTTCCATTGGAAAGTTTGACATTTTTTGCATAAACGTTCTCAGAACGTTTTGACTTGAAAAAATCAATTTGGTAAAAAAATGGAACTAACTCGTGAACATTTTTGTGCGAACTATGGCGATGAAGCACCATCCTATAGTACTGTGAAAAACTGGTTTAATGAATTCAATCGTGGCCGACGCTCGCTCAGAGACGAAGGTCGTCCAAAAACGGCCGTTGTGCCAGAGAACATTCAACACCTGGCCGTAAAAAAGGTTTATTCTCGTTGGATCCCGCACAATTTGACAATCGGTCAAAAAAAGGCTCGTGTCGATTGGTGCAAAGAAATTGTGAAAAAATACGATTGCGGTGCTTCAAAAGACGTTTATAAGATCGTCACAGGTGACGAATCTTGGATCTATGCGTATAAGCCCGAAACAAAACAGCAATCGACCGTGTGGGTCTTCGAAGACAAGCCAAATCCAACGAAATTTGTTCGAGGAAGAAGCCCTTCGAAGCAAATGGTCGCCTGTTTCTTCGGCAAAACTGGTCATGTGGCGATTTCTCCGCTTGAGAAACATAGAACGGTCAATTCTGAGTGGTACACCACAATTTGTTTGCCTGAAGTCTTTGGAGAAATTCGAAAAACGAACAAAACGAATCATTGTGCACCATGACAATGCGAGCTCTCACACATCGGCTCAAACCAGCGCCTTTTTGACGGGCCCAAACGTCAATTTGATGGGTCATCCAACGTACAGCCCTGATTTGACACCCAATGACTTATTCTTATCACTCACATCAAGAAAAAACTGCTCGTTCAACGTTTTTCGACGCCTGAAGCAGCTGTCGAAGCGTTCAAAAACCATGCTTTGGAGATGAATTTTCAACACACTGTAACCAAAACAATTCGCGCTCAAATGTCAAAACGGTCTGAGTGAAGTTATGCTAAAAAATGTCATACTTTCCAATGGAAGTTCCAGTTTTCATCTGGCAACACCAGCATTGCCAGGACCGAAATATAAATAGCAACCCTCGTATTAACAACTTACGACCTTTAAAATGACCCTTCATTTGTAAAATCCGTCCATGCGTTCCGAAAATACATAACTCGAAACTTACGCCTTTTGAGAATATTTCCCCATTTTCTCAGATTTCAGATGCTAATAACATTTGGCAAAAATATTTGTTTTTTTTTCTCCAACTATAAAATGTTTTATTTTGTGCAGAGAATCTATATGCGAATTTATGTTGAAATCGGGAATGGTGACCCAAAAAAGGTGTTCGGTTTAATATGAAATGAACGATATATGGATGCTATATGTAAATCTGAAACGACCTTCACCAATTCGAATAGGGATCGTCCTTTGGTCAAAAAAAAAACACTGTGCTAAATTTCATCACAATCGGACCATAAATTTGATATTTGCAAGAAAAACATGAATTTGAGAGGCTATGTAATTTCAGATGCGAACAAACGCGATATATTTTTTTTGACCCGGCTTAATATATAAGTATATGTACCTCCGATTTGGCATATATAGAAGGTACAAATTTGGGGAAAATCGATTCAGATTTTGATACAGCCCCCATATATATGTTACTTCCGATTTGGTATCAAATCGCTTTTTAAGGTGTACTTTACTTCCGATCATTACAAAATTTGGCAGAAAGAAGTTTCTTAATTTAGGAACGAATACTGCAAAATCTGGGGAAATCAGTTAAGATTTGATACATCCTCCCTAAATATGTTCCTGATCTACTTAGTATTTAAGTGCTATTGGAACTATTTACGAGTTTATGAAAATCTGTTTAGATTATGTACAGTCCCATCTATTTGTGCCTTCCGATTCTTGGTCTATGAAAGAATACTGCGCTTTCAACTCCTCTATGAAATAAGCCTTGCTGAGGAGTTGGGGGTAATTACTCTGTTAACTGAAACGAGACAAATTATTCCAAAGTATTATCGCAAAGCCTCTTTTGCATTGTTGGGGAGGTGTATGGTATTATATAGCCGACCCCGCCCGTCTTTTTTGTCTTTCCTAATTAGTTTTTTGTTCCTTTTTACTCCGCTAGGGAACATAGGGCTTCTACAAGATTATTCTATCGTTACATATTACTTTTATTTCATCGCGTGATTTGTTAACCAGTTCTGCGTTTATCGTTCTGCGCCAGGTGATTTTTGGTCGACCGGGACGTCTGCTACCTTGGTGTTCCATTGTAAAACTGATCTGCTTATACTATTATTAGGTTTTCTATCCACATTCATTTCCAATTCGCTATCCAATTCGCATTTGTCAAATTTAAAAGGTTTGAATTTGAAATTGTGTTGGGCCAGAAAATTTTACAAATTATCCTCAAGCATTTATTTTCGAACACTTGCAATTGTTGAGCTATAATATTTATTACCATCCAAGTTTCGCTTCCATATAGTAATGTGGACTTGATACATGAGTTAAATATGCATAACTTTGTGTTTTTCTACTCAGGCGTCCAAAATCAGTCATTGCTTTTTTCAGTCTAGGTTTTCTCGCTGTTTGTTTCTAAACCAACTTTTCTTTCTTGTCATTTAGTTTGTTTCGCATATCTGTAATGTTGTACGACAAGAGGCATATGTCGTCAGCAAAATTTAAGTCCTCCAAGAGTTTCTTGAAGTCCCACACGATTCCCCCTTTTTGGGCACATAGTTTTAACATTATTTTGTCTAATACTACAGCAAATAACAGTGGAGATAGTGAACAGCCGTGTTTGACTCCAGTGTTTCTGTAAAAGTGTTCGCTTGTTATTAGCATGGATTAGGTTGACTAGTTTTGGTGGAACACCCTTGTCTCTTAATTCGCCCCATATAGCTCCGTTTTATCGAGTCAAAAATTAACGCTAAAATAACAAAAATATAATAATTGAGCATTTTTCGATGTTTTAAGAGGCTCTTTTTAAACTATGTATTTTTAAAATGTTCCCAAAAGACGGAAATTTTCGTAATGAAAAAACTGATGTAAAAACAAGTTTACGGCAACTTAATTTAGGATTCTTATAACTTTTCCGAACAAATTCAGATAAATGGTTTTCGAGTTTGGAAATCTTAATGGAAAATAACTAAGCTTTTGCGTTAGCAACTTTGACGACTTCTTATATTGCCATTATTACGGTTTGATAGACTCTGCAAGTATCTGTGGGCTATATTAAGACTGACCTATTTACAGTGTAAACAGAAGACAACCTTCCCATCAAGCAATGTACCATCAGTATAGAAGTGGAGATAGTTTCCATTTTCTAGTATTCTGCCAATCCAACCCTCTCTGGCAGGTATCTTAGTGGTAGAGTTCCTCTCTAATGTGTACAACGTTGCTGATAGCCCCATCCAATGATAGAGGGTATAAAAACTAGTCTCGATATCATTCGCAACCACTGTGCATTGTGATTTTGCCTTTTCTCATAGATGTACGAGTAGTACTCGTGTATTTTCGACACTTTTAATGAAATGACGACTGTAATGGAATCAGCAGCGGTAACATCCATCCATCCGTCCGTCTGCGAACAATAAACAAAAGGATAACTTTGAAATGTTTATTACTGTCATACATATGTGTGAATCACCGCCACCACCCACCACAAACACCACCTTCCACCGAGACAACCTGTGTTAGTATCGTCCTGACAGGACGAATGTGTAACGCTAAAGAGTGTGAGTAGTCGTTTGTGTTTAAAAACAAAGGAACGAAATGAAGAAATCCTTTTTGTTGATAATTTTTATATTGCTTTGCCTAGCATCACTCGAGCTCTGCGAAAGCGAAGTGAGAGCAGAAAAAACGACAGAACCTTTTCACTTAAAATACGTTGAATTGAAATGCGTTTTGTAAAAGTGAATTGCGTTGAGTTCTCGAAAATGATTTTTATTTTCTGATAAGGATTCTCTAATTTGAGTGAACCACATTGATGGGCGATGTGGGTGTGGTGTGTAAAAGGTAAGGCAGTGGTTTGCCGTGGTGCTATTGTTGTTCTAGATGTCACCGAAGTGATACTGCAAATCTACACAAATTATTTTTTTCTAATTTTTGGCTTGGTTAAGATATGGCAGCCACAATACAGGGTTTTTCAACAAGAGGTGTTATTTTGAATTTCGGTAGCATTTGATTGACATTTGACAAGTAAAAACTACGTCATTACTAAAAATGGAACGATACATGATCATCGAACGATACAAAACGACCGAACAAAAAAACAATACAAAATCATCTTGACTGATGAGGCCCATTTCCACCTCAGTGGCTACGTCAACAAGCAAAATTGTTGCATCTGGGGATCGGAAAACCCCAGAGATATTGTTTAGAACCCTCTCACGTGTGACTGTTTGGTGCGGTTTATGGTCCGGCGGGGTCATTGGACCTTACCTTTTCGAAAATGAGGTTGGATCAACAGTTACGGTGAATGGATTGTGCTATCGAGAGATGATTAATGATTTTTTATGGTCGGAGTTGGATGGTATTGATCTGGACAACGTTGACCTTCAACAAGACGGCGGTACGTGCCAAACAAGCAACGAAACCATTGCTCTGTTACGGAAAAAATTTCTCGAAGAAGTGATCACAAGTGGCCAGCGAGATCTTGTGATTTAACACCTTGCGACTTCTTCCTTTGGGGCCACGTGAAAGTTAAGGTCTACGCCAACAGCCCAGCGGCGATTCAAGACCTCAAAGATAGAATTCGTGAGGCTATCGAGGACATAGGGCAGCCACTTTGGTTATGGAAAATTTCATGAAAAGGATATGGTCCTGTAAGCGTGGTCGTCGTGGCCATTTGACTGATGTTGTTTTTCATTATTAACGGTATACCGTCCTCTTATTATTTATAAACATCTGATCATTTATCTCAAACAATTTTTCTTTGAATACCAAAATAACACCTCTTGTTGGAAACCCCTTTATGTGGCGAGAGAGATTCGATGTCATTACTGTCTACCTTTAACATGATTATTTTCGGTTTCCATAAAATCACAAAAGGTTATTGCAAAATATCAAATATCAGTGGCGCTGCAAACGAGTGTAGGGCCTTTAATTTTATAATATGGAAACGAAATAAATAAAAAGAAAAACTTATATTAAGGGAAAACTTAAAATAAAGTAATCTGTTGCGGACAACAGATACAGCTTTCTTATATAGGGTGCTCCATTTCGAGGTTCCCTACTTTTTTTAAAGAAAAAAACACAGAAAATTCAAATTGAATGGGGAATGTTTATTATCATTTGAAAGCACATTGTTTGGCATTTGTTTTTTGAATATTATGTCTATCAAATATTGGCCGCGGCTACGTTTCAGATGGTCCATCCGTTGAGTCCAATTTTCGATGACTCGTTCGAGCATTTCGACTGGTAACTGGCGAATGACCCGCGTAAACGTTGTTCAGGCGTAAGTCTATCCATGATGAAATGCCAAACAATACTTAACTAAAATAATGACACAACTCACACATGATCTGGCAAAAAAAGGCTATTGAAAAAAGTATCTCTACTTGAATCACCCGTTATAACATTACACTAATTAATCTGTCAATTTGTTGTCAAAACGTTGTTAACGTTGTTCAGGAGTAAGTCTTTCCATGATGACATGCCAAACAATACTTAACTAAAATAACATTACAGCATGACACGACTCACACGTGATCTGTCAAAAAAGGCTATTGAAAAAAGTATCTCTACTTGAATCACACGTTACAACCAGTAAGGAAAGACTAAAGTCGGGCGGGGCCAAGTGTGTAATACCCTCCAACATTGTGTGGCAACAAAAGCGCGGAGAACCATTTTTACTCTGAATTGTAACAGAATACATTTCTGAATCAGGCATATACGTTAAAAACGTGAGCTTCATGACGGGCTTATACATATCAAAGCATGGACCGAGACGATTTAATGCTAAATCCCAGAAAAAACCAGTAAGGTACTTATTTATAGATCAAGAACCTGAAGGCACAAGTAGATGAGACTATACATAATCTAAACAGATTTTCATCAACTTGGATCAAAAACATAATTTCTGCCAAATTATATAAAGATCGGTCATAAAATATTTCAATATTTCAATAGCGCTTAAATACTAAGTAGGCAGGCAGATAAGTATGGGGAATATATGTATCTCCATCTGAACCGATTTCCTCCAAATTTAGTATTTGTTTCAAAATTAAGAGGGGTAACGTTAATTCGTACAAAAAAAAACATATTTTTGTGATTTTCTGTGACGACACAGTTAAAATCTATTGATTACAACGAATGGTATATTATAGTACAACTTTCGAAGTATATTGTGTAAATATCTCATGAAGAAATATTTAACCAGTAATGGAAGACAGAAAGTCCGGCGGGGCCGACTATATAATACCCTAAACATCCCTAACAATGCGAAAATGGGCATTGCGATAATATTTTGGAATAATTGGTTTCTTTTCAGTTAACAAAGTATTTACTTTGCTCTACCTCCCCATCAAGGCTTATTGCAAGGAGGAGTTGATGATGGTGTTCATAATATACTAGATCTGAAACGATAATATAACAACGCTAAGTATTCTTTCATAGATCAGGTATCTGAACAAAGAGATGGGGCTATACATAATACAGATTATCCTAAAATTAAGAAGTATTCGTTCCTAAATGTAGAAACTTCTTTCTGCCAAATGTTGCAGTGATCAAAATTAAATTACATCTTCTATAGCGCCAAATCGGGCGAACATATACATGGGCCAAAGTAAATTTGTTTTAAACCAGCGAAAGCGGAGGTTTGCTTTTCAATATCTCCGCGGCCTTCGGGAGTTACGAGTCTAAATAAGAATATTCTTATAAAATAAACGCATTATCATATCATACCTATCACTCTCTGAAGTTAATCACTGTTCTCAAATAAGTACTGAATAAAACACTATTAAAAAAAACATGAAAGAACGGTTTGAGGTAAACGAGGAATTTTGTAATCTTCTCCAAATTGTGAATAAAATATTGTATTTGTAGCGTTCTGTCAAAGGCAATATTTAAAGAGCAGGCTTGAGGGATAAATGCACCCTCACGCGAAATTTCAATATATCCACAGTAGGCCGGGTCGATTTGTGGGGAGGCAAAAAAAAGTCGACATTGCTCAGTGAAAATCGTGTTCTTGGGGTCAAAATAAGAAACTTCTCCGAAGTAACCATACCTCTAAAACGAATTCTGATGTCCCGGAATTTGGATCGAACTTTTGGGTAGGGGCAAATTTTGAAAAATCCCACTTTGACCCATTTAGAGTCCTCCAATCGAGTCCATATGTATGACCGACCCGCACTAACTTTGGACCCACTCATGCCAATGGCATACCCCCTGGAACCCCCTGGGGGTTCCATACATTTGGACTCGATTGGAGCACTCTAAATGGGTCAAAGTGGAATTTTTTCCGGGACATCAGAATTCGTTTTAGAGGTATGGTTCCTTCGGCAAAGTTTCTTATTTTGATCCCTAGAATACGATTTTCACTGAGCACTTCACTGAGTGGGGGCGGTCAAACATTTGGACTCGATTGGAGCACTCTAAATGGGTCAAAGTGGAATTTTTTCCGGGACATCAGAATTCGTTTTAGAGGTACGGTTCCTTCAGCAAAGTTTCTTATTCTGATCCCTAGAATACGATTTTCACTGAGCAATGGGCGATTTTTAAATCGACCCGCCCTAGTCTACAGCATATCATCTTAAATGATCCCGACAATTTTTATTGTTTTTGGAATTTTTGATAGAAACGTTTTGAAAAAATTGTGATCGTAAATTAGTAAAAATTGAGCGTGCATTTTTTTTAAAGCATGTTTTTTGGGGTCAAAATTTGCATTTGTTGTTCGAGTGCCGCGGAACCCCGTGTGAATTAAGTCTTTATGCACTACGCGTCTAAGGTCCAAAAATCGCAAAATTTCAAACCAAACAGAAATCTGGACCAAGAACCCAGAAAACGACAAAAAACCTTATTAATTTTTATCAGTTTTTTACTATAATTTTTCGGACATGTTCATTGCTTATGACTAGTAATATCGCAGGGCATCAGATACGTCGATTTATGAAAATTTCGAAAAAATTGTCACGAAACGAATAGCCTACGATTTTGTAATGACACATCAACGGCGCTGGATGAATTTTAATAAAAGTAAGATTTAATCGATGTAGTTTTCGGTGGTACATTTGAAAATCGGAGGGGCTTCAACATATTTTAAAGCTTGTGCATTTTAGATGCATTTCCGAACACTAATTTGTACTCAAAGGCACATCCAAGGCGCTGAACGAAATTAAATAAAATGTATATCAATTGATAGGGACTTCAAGACGACTATCAATAAATCATTTTAAATTGTCATATTCTCGAAGATACTCTCACATTTATTAATTTAATGATATTGTATAATAAGTCATTTAAAAAACGTTCACCGATCTTTTAGGTTGCTGACGTCATTAAATTTAACTATGCAAATAGTTGCGATTTTTTCCTAAAATCATGAATTGTGAGCTATTTGGAATAAATTAGAATACAAATTTTTGGAATAAAATTTGAAATTAATTTGTTCTGTTCTTTTCTGTAAACTGCATAGATTTCCTGTCCTGAATCGAAATATACATGGAAAACCACCACTATTTTTATGGAATATATTTACAGAATGTGTGGGAATTTCGCATTTTTTTTTGAATATTACGATACATACAGCTTATATATTACACTTATTGGTATATAACACGTACGTTTTTGCTTCTTTGTCCCGTATTGCGAATACTGTCTTAAATATATTAGATCTTTTGGTATGTAACAGCTTCAATTAAATACAGCATTTGATGACTTAGTTCGAAAAATAAACTGTCAGGAATTTTTTGGAAATCTGGATTCAAAACCACCGTAAATTTGCGCCCGATGAATATACAAAATCTGAACAATGTCAATTACCGGATCGAGTATTTTCATTATATAGCAAATTTTGTTTCCAATTCAGAAAATATCATGTAAAAGAAATCTGAGTATATTCTTCACAAAATACTAGGGCAGGGTCGGGAAAAAAATTGACAATTAAATTTAGTTATCTCTGTAATTTTACGCGACAACTCTTTTTAATAAAAAGGCTTTTGTAGACCCCGGTTAGTAGAATGCAATTTTATAAATCAGCGAAAAAAACGAAAGTTACATGCGCTTAAACATTTTGTTCACCCGAGGTGACCAACATAAAGGCCTTGTAGATTCGTCCCTGTATACAATAGGGGGCCCAAATTTCTGGCACATCTTCTACAAGCATGTCAAGGTTTGTCGCAATCGGTTGTGTGGTTAAGAAACGGCCGAAAGCTAAACGGAACTTAATTCGTACAAGTTTTTCTTCATTCATTTTTAGATGCTAAAATAATTAAGAGACAGAAAAAATTACGTTTTAGGACTAAATGACAGTTGCATAGTCTTTGAGGGCGCTCCTCTTACAATGCAAAGTGAACTCCGTCACTGTTGTAGAACTGCGTTATATTATTTTGTCCCCAATCTTTGATAGGGTGAGTGTGAAAACAGTTCTACAACAGTGAACTCCGTCACTGTTGTAGAACTGCGTTGTATTATTTTGTCCCCAATCTTTGATAGGGTGAGTGTGAAAACTATATACCTAACTATCGGGCCCGCTTTAAGAGCCACGAGGCCTAGCCGCCGCATTTAATTTTTATTTCTTTTTTAAATGAAGTGAGATTGTAATGTCAGGCCTTACATTTCGCGGTAAAAATCACGCCTAACAGAGCTTTGTCGAATGAGATCTGACATAGAGCTTCGAAAGAAAGGTCTTAAGAAACGCTTCGAAATTAAGGTAGATTTAGAGCTTCGAAAAGAAGGTTTTATGCAGACCTTTCAAAGGAAGTCCTGATGTAGAGTTTCGAAAGGAAAGCCAACATAAGGAAATCAAAACGGATATCATATCATGAAGTGTAAATTCAAGTTGGTGTGTACTGATGACAAACGAAAGTAATCGGAATGTATTTTAAACGAATGTCTTATTCAGTACATTGAATGGAATGCATTATATAGGAGGTGGTAAAGATATAATATATTAGATTAGTGTTTTTTAGTTTTTTTTTTTTGAGAAGTTTACATTTATTTCCGCTAAAATTGCAGTAAGTTCGTCATTTTAAGTTCCTCTTTGTCCACGCAACCTCATTCTCTAAATCTAAAAGGAAAATATAAAAATTATAATGAAAAATGTATATTTTATGGAATACTAGCTGGACCCGGCCAACTTCGTTGCCTCAGATTTAAATTTCCGATCCCAACCATTTTTGAACCAATCACGAATACTGCCCCCAAATACATATACATACATAAAATAACAGCACTCTCGCTAACCAATTGTGCAAGGTATCTCAAATTCAAAATATGGCATAAAAGTGCTGGGCAACGCCCCTTAATCTAATCCCGCCCATTTTTGGACTAATCACGTAGACTGCCACCAGATACATATACACAGAATTACAACACTCTCTCTAACAAATTGTGCACAAAATCTCAATTTCAAAACTTGTCTCACTTGGGCGGGGCCACACCCATTGGTCCTAACCCGCCATTTTTGAATCAATCACGTTGACTGCTCCCAGATATATGAGTAAACAAATATACACAAAATTACAATTTAAAAAATTGGCTTATATGGCCTGGACCACGCCCATTGGTCCGATCCCGCCCATTTTTGTACCAATCACGGGGACTACCACCAGATACATATGCACAAAATTACAGCACGCTCACTAACAAAATTGTGCAAGATATCTCAATTTAAAAATGTGGCTTATATGGGCGGGGCCACGCCCATTGACCGAGCCTGCCCATTTTTTGACGTATCGTGTAGACTACCACCAGATACATATGCACAAAATTACGGCACTTTCGCTAACAAATTGTGCAAGATTTCAAAATTTATTTTATATGACCACGCCCATTCATCCGATCAAGCCCATTTTTGTACCAATCATGTAGACTTAGACCAGATATATATATACTTAATTGCAGCACTCTCGATGACAAATTGTGCAATATACACGCCCAATGTGATACATTTTTGAAGGGCCTATACCATGCCTAATAAGAGGCCGGAGATGGAGGCATTGTTACTTTTTTAGAAGCGAGAAATTTCACATTTTCAAATAGAAGGTGCTTGAAGGCCTTTTACCAGGCCTGATGCCGAGGAGGCCTGGACCATTTTACCTCTGGGAATGTAACATTATCTATGATTAAAACTAATACAATTTGTAATGTAATTTATTTGATATTGCTTGGTTAACGTTTGACTTAAATGACGCGTTTATTTTTGTAACTCGAGGTGTGAATAACTTACGCTACGTAAGTATGTACCTTTAATGTATATATGTATCAGTATAGAAATATTTATTGTAGTTTTATTCAAACAATAGGATAAAATCAGACGCCGAAGTTTAGGATTGATACATTTTACATTTGCGATAAGCAAACAAAGGTACGTCACATCAATAACATTAATGAAACTATCTCCAGCCGAAAAGTTATGAAATTTATTTGTAGGTGTTTTGTCTTCCATTTGATTTCGGACTAAATGTCCTAAGTACATTCAAAAGAAAATTGAGATAATTCTTTTTTGTAAGTTACATATAGATTTTAGGAGAGGGGGAGAACGGGTATAGTATTCCATGGGGTATACTAAATTCGGCATACGATACGACGATATGGTCATGTCCATTTGTCTGTCCGTGTTTCCGCCTATCTGTTGAAAACACTCTACAGTCCGTAGTTAGGTTCATCAAATTTCATAGAAATATTTTCTATAAATAATAATCTTTTGGTATTGAAAATGTGCGTATCGACTAATTGTTTGATATAGCTCCCCTCTAGATTTTGCTCCCAAGAAAAGCTCCTTTGAGGTGCTATACTTTTGGCCGCAGACAATTATACCTCAATAAAAGAATAGTGTATAATTTTTTGTCGTTTTGAGAAAAACGTTTTTAAAGGTTTTGAAAAATGCAACTTCTGGGAAAACTGTAATATTTCATAAAACAATCGATATTTCCAAATTCTATTCATTTTAAAATGGGGTGGAATAATCAGGAGAATTCATTGCAAATAAAGTACCATGACGTCGCATAGGCTGTTTTTTATTGGTAGAATCCCACACAATAGAATATTCACTAATTTATTTTGCATGGTTTATACTACTTTATTTGAATATTTTAAGTAATTCTTCAAGAAATATGTTGTCAAAGAATAGTGTATAGATATCAATAAACGCAATTGTTCGATTTTTTATGCGAATGCATGGTTTTGAATAATAATACACTATCTTTATTAAAAATTAAATTCAGGGAAACAACTAATTGAAACCAGATATCAGCACTAAGGCTATTAATAACACTATTTATCAACATTTTTTTGTGTCCGAGACCAAAAAATTTGTATAAAGTATTTTATGATCCCAAAACACTATTTTTTATTTGTATATTTTTAGAAGCATACGCTCGCTAAAGCCGGGATACCATTCAAATAAAAGGAAATTACGAGTGCTAGAAATACTGAAAACATCGTTATCACGTGGATACGGAAGTTTAGTAACCGTCGATAAAACAATTAGAAAAAATTATTTTTTTTTCAAAAAATCGTTTATTCATGGCACGAAAAAACCATAAAAATAGAAAAAAATGTTGTTCAATTTTCTGAAATTTAGCTTCCTAACGCAGAAAACACTGCCAATTTGCAAAAAGTCTATGTAGAAATTATAAAAATATAGAAATTCAACAAAATATTCATTGAGCTTTAGAAGAGCTCTGAGCTACATTTAATCATAATCGGACCATAAATACGACCTGCACTTTAATTACAACGATACATCTACAGACGGACAGTCCGACATATCGGTATAATAAACAATATAACCATTTGTAACGCTCCTTTGTGTGAAAAAAAGGCAGCGGCAATAATTTCGAGCCAATGACAAAATAAATGTAGTACACTTCCTACATAAATTACAAATAACACTATGAAAGAAAATGTTTGTCCAAATTTTTGTGAATAACAGTTTCTGGTGCAGTTAGGATTTTTTTTTTAAATTTCCAGCTTTCATGGAAAGTACATACAGTATTTGGACCATAATTTTTCAAGTATAAGCCTGATTGAGCCGTGTTATGCCTCAAATGAAAGGGAATTACGAGCGTGAGGGCTACATGTGCTGCAAATGTTTCACATAGAATCTTTGGTTTAGTAACAGTCGTCAAAAATATGAGAAAAAAATTATGTTTAAAAAAAACACTTTTTCCTGGTACAAAAAAAAACCATAAAAAATTTAAAATAAATCAAAAAAAAGCCAGCATGCTAACGAAGGAAACACTGTATATTTGAAAAAAATCTATGGATAGATGTAAAAGTTATGAGCCATTTTGTAAATGTTAGGGAAATTAAAAAAAATCTTGTTTCATATTTTTTCGTTTTTAAATGATGTTTTTGCTTATATTGAATTCGCCATATGTGAGAGCGACATTGCATTTGCATTTTATTTTATGAGGATTGATGTCAGACATTATAAAATTATAGAGAGGACGAGGTTTAATGGCCGTTCGTAACCCTCCATAAAACATGATATGCAATGTGAGAGCTATATTGGATGAGATCCGCTCAGATAGTGGGTCATTCAACAATATTTGTGTTTTTTATTCCCTACACCACACTGTGGTACAGGGTATTATAAATTTGTTTCACGGCAGATGTTTGTAACACCTGAAAATAACACAGCTAGACCCACCTTAAAGTATACCGATCGACTCAGAATCACTAGCTGAGATTTAACCATGTCTGTCCGTCCGTCCGTCTTATATGGTCGGCCCGGCCCGACTTTAGCCTTTCCTTACTGGTTTATTTATGAGGTTTCCATTCAGTTACGCCTTTTAGGGGCATGGACATCCCAGTAGTATATACATACAGGTAGTAAAATTATGTGCACGCAATAGAAAGTAGTACGCGGCAGTCTTGCAAATATTGGGTGTCTACTTTCGAAGCAAACTATATGTCAGTTACAGGTACTGCAACTTATGAACCTTAAACCTGGAATTTATGAATGAAATTTCTTATTAATAAATTAGTGTAATTCAGCGCCTTAAAGAGATAAGTCGATTTTCTGAAAAATATTACAAAGTTATATTTCGAAGTATGAGTAAAAGGCAAAGAAGTTTTCAATGTGTAAATGATCCCGACAATTTCCGCGACATCTGCGGAAAATATGTAATTAAAAAAATCGACGTGCGTTTAGTAAAATAATAGAATAAATAAATGTGTGATATTTTGGTATACGAGTTAAAAACATGAACGAACCGTGGACGCCAATATTTTGTGTAATTCGTGCCATGTAAATCTTACTCGATGGACTAGTGGAAGTATGTGGTAAGTACTTTAAAATTAATGTATTACAATGTTTTGTGGAATAAAACGTTTTTATTTTAGACTTCACGTGCAATTTGGAATGCCAATGATTTGGAGACAACCATTCCTTCACGATACAGACTGCTATTTTTGTCTAAGTTAATAGATTGGAGTAGGAATTGTCCAGGTATAGCTAACAGCCTAATAACGGTAACATCATCAAGTTCAACTGAGTACTCAACTCTGAGCGATTCAAGATTGAGTCAGAAGTCATCGCTTTTAACTCAGTTTCAACTCATTGATCTAGTGAGAGATTTGGAACTGACCAAAGATAAGGCAGATCTACTCGTACTTGCATCTGGGATGAAACAGTACAATATTTTGGCCCCAGATGTTAACGTATCATATTATAGAGTCCGTGATATACCTTACAAACAATTTTATACAAGGAAAGATGGCAATTTACTCTCATATTTAAAAAGTTTATTTAAAAGTCTTTCTTTTCAAAAAATCGAAGAAGGAGTTTTTGATGGGCCTTAAATAAGGAAACTGATGAAAGATGTGAATTCCGAATCATTTTTGACGTCGTGTGAAATTGCAGCATGGAGGTCGTTTAAGCTTGTAGTTTCAAATTTCCTTGGATCCAATAAAAGCCCGCAATACGAAACAATGATTTGTTAAAAAATTATGAAAAATTGGTTAGAAATATATTTTTTTTATATTTACATATGTATAAAACACATATGTATGTATTCTTCCAACTTATTTTTCGCTTTATGTATTCCAACAGGTGTAAATATTTCCCTCAAAATTCATTTCTTGCATTCTCATTTAAACTTTTTCCCCGAGAATCTTAGTGACGTCAACAAAGAACTCTCAATTACTTCTAATGAAATTTGTTCATGTCGCTATTTAAACAGAAATTAAGAAAAAGGTTTTTTTTAAATTCTCTTACCTCTACCAAAAGGGCTATAATTACTACATTTATCCATGGATTTTTCAAAAAATAAAATAAAATATTTTTTTCGATTTTTTTTCTATTATTTATGTTTTTTTTGTCCCAGGATTTTTTTTTTGAAAAAAATCTACTTTTTCCAACGTCGACCTGATCGGGCATACACTCCACAAATTATAGTGCAAATGCTAAGGGTACCTTCGACGATAATAGCATTTTTAATAAAAAAATGTTTAAAAAAAACTATCCATTAAAAATTTTTGGTTTTGATTTTATATAACTGTAAGCCACCATCTATACGAAAAAATAATTTTTAGGTCTAGGACACATAGTGTAATGCATAGTGTAGTTAACTTAATATTAAGAAACTCGGCTTAATTTTTATTAAATTGTCGTATTTTATGTATGGAATATTCTTACTTTAAAGATTATTTGGCATTGGCTCGAAATCGTTGCCACTGTCTTTAAACTTAGTAAACATTTTTTCTGTGTAGAGGTCGCTATTAAATATATTTGGGTGAGCCATACATGTCACATTAGTGATGAAGGAAGGAGTAATCGAAGACATGGTACATGTCCGTCCGCCTGTCTGTCAGACTGGTTGGAACGCGCGATGACTTTCGAAAGGAGTAACGGATTGAATTAAAATTGGGTATGTATGGAGCTGTGCCATATTGGTGTACTCTTTCTAGTACCTCCCTCAAAAGGGGTTAACATGTTGTGAACTATTGATTCTAACTTCTAGATCTTCCTAATCGGGTCCTCTGTAATTCACGCATAGTAATTGTTTATCCGTCGCTAAAGAAAAGTGGGCGAAGTGGCGCCCGCAAGTAGGGTATGTCGTTAATAATAGGGAACATGTTGTATTCAATCAAATGGCCGCCACGGCTACGCTTGCAGGACCATATTCTTTCTATGAAATAACTGCACGGTATCTTTGAATGAAGTATCTTTGAGGTCTTGAATCGATAGTGGCCATCGACCTTAGCCCCAAAGAAAAATTTGTAAAGGTGTTAAATCATAAGATCTCGGTGAAAATTTACCATACATTAACACATGTTTCAATATGGTCTCAATATTCATTACTTTACTTGGACCTTGAAGAACATCGCTCATAGCAGATTCTCCGGCATAATGACCGTAATAGATATGCCATTTTGTTTGGAATTATCAAGAATATAATTTAGTAAAATTTCTTTGCAATTCTTCGTTATGAGAAAATTAATGCCATTGTAAGAATTATTTAAGGATATTAACTACGATGCTTTCTCTTCCATTATTTTCCTCTATCTGTGTGCGAGTTTGCAAATGTACAACAATACACGGTAGTCATTCGTCCATACAAGCACACTTGCCTCCCCCCAGAAACAGTTATTCAATTATTTTTAATGGTTTGAAATTCAAATTTTGTGAAGTGTTTTCTTTTTCGTTTTTGGTATTGTTACTTTTCCTTAAGTAGCAATTAACATTTTTCTTTTCGCAGGCAGTAATATTGTAAGAAGCTCTAATGAAAAAAGGGAATTGAAATGGTTGATAGAGGTGCTATATACATAGCTATTGCTTTCTTATGGAACAATGGAGATGTTGCAACGATGGAAATAAATATATATTTTTACTTTTATGACGGAAATAATAATTAGAAGAATTATTATTCTAAAATCAAATTTGCAATTTAGTGAAGCATCAATTTCATATCTACAAAAACTGGCCTCCAAATTCTTTTTGCAGTTTAATTTGTTACTAGTTTTCAGGAGATACAAAAAACGTTGCTATTTCGTCAAATCGCGATATTTTTAATATCTCAGATTATTGAATTTTTCTTTCAATTATTTACCGCCAATATATCATGACTAAAATCGTATATGTGAAAAGGCCATAACGTGGTAAATGGTTTTCAAGAAAATCGACATACATACTTTTCAAAACTTGAATATTCCACATTTGACACAACTGATTTTTGGATTTTTTTTGTTTGGTAGCATTGAATTCAAAACTTAGAGACAATAAAATTGTGCGAAGTCTGTATAACTAATCTTGACGTCTTTAATAACACAGTGCGACAAAATAAACTCAAGTTGAGAAGCACATGATGCGATACGATTTTCTTGCCGTTTTTCACTTGAACGCCTATAACTTTGTTAATTACTGACTGACCTCTAAAAGAATTTGGAAAGCAGAGAATAGGGCCTTTCGAACGATATATATTTTGTTTATTTGAAGCTGTAGAAATATAGGTTCATTTGTCCTACAAACACATTTTTTTAATTTTTGTCCGTCATTTTCTAGTTTAGGCAATGTTTTTACCAATTATATTATGAGATAACCGTACGATTAATTAACTTATATACAGTATATTTTATAAGGAACAAGATGCAACCAGACTCTTAAAAATCCGTTTGCAATTGACTTAGTTATTAAAGTTTCATTAAAACTAAATGTGTACATAAATACTAGTTTTGACGATGATGTCGAGATAAAAATGAAACGCTGAAGCAGACATTATTGACTTAAATTGAATTCATTATTTTCTTTATAAACCAGTAAGGAAAGGCAGAAAGTCGGGCGGGGCCGACTATATAGTACCCTACACCTCCCTAACAATGCGATAAGGGTCATTGCCATAATAATTTGGAATAATTGGTAAATGGGTAGAAACTTATTATCTAATTCTGAAACGATAATCGCTAAATTAAGCAATATTCGCTCCTAAATTGAGAAACATCTTTCTGGAAAATTTTAATGATCGGAAGTAAAATACAACTTCTATAGCGGTTTGATAGCAAATCAGGAGGAACATATATATGGAGCTTTAATATAAATCTGAACCGATCTTTACTGAATACTCATTCATGTAAAAAGACCTCCTTCTGTCGAATTTCGTACTGATCGGATATAAAATACAGTCTCTACAGCGCTTACATGTCAAATCGGGGGTAACATATATATGGGAGCTATATCTAAATCTGAACCGATTTTCTCCGAATTTGGCAGTATTCCTTCATGTAATAAAGAAATTAAAGAAATTTCTGCCGAATTTCGCACTGATCGGATATAAAATACAGTTTTTACAGCGCTTACATATCAAATCGGGGGTAACATATATATGGGGGCTATATCTAAATCTAAACCGATTTTCTCCGAATTTGGCAGTATTCCTTCATGTAGAAAGAAACCTCTTTTTGCCGACTTTCGCACTGATCGGATATAAAATAACATTTTTACAGCGCTCACATGTCAAATCGGGGGTAACGTATATACGGGGGCTATATCTAAATCTGAACCGATTTCTTCCAGATTTAAAAGTGTTCATTAATATAATAGGAAACCTCTTTCTGACGAATTTCATACTGATCGGATATAAAATAACATTTTTACAGCGCTTACATGTCCAATCGGGGGTAACGTATATATGGGGGCTATATCTAAATCTGAACCGATTTCTTCCAAATTTAACAGTATTCATTCATATAATAAGAAACCTCTTTCTGCCGAATTTCATACTGATCGGATATAAAATAAGGTTTTTACAGCGCTTACATGTCCGTTTTGGGTCATTTAAAGTCGAATGAGCAATGAATGTCCGTCCGTCTGTCTGCTGGCTGGTGCGCACGATAACTGTCGATAGGAGTAACCAATTGACTTCAAATTTGGTATGTGGTAATATTTTTTTCTATCTCCGGCTAAGTTCGAAGATGGGCCATATTGGTCCACTCATTCTAGGGCGACCTGTCATAACGCCCAACGGACATAACGCCCAAATTTTTTTTGGGCCTTATGACCTCTCTAAGTGCTGTCATAACACCCAATTTTGTTTTGGGCCTTATGACCTCTCTAGGTGCGGACACAAGGCCCAAAAAAAAGGGACATACCGCCAATTTTTTTTTTTGGAATATATATATTACAAATATATTATTTTGTAATTCTTTCTCTATTAATGTGTAAAATCGAATACTTTTGGGAAAAATGTATTATGATTGTAAAAGAAGTAACGGTTTTGTAGTTAATTGAGGTTCAGAAATGCCTTCGATGGTTGTAATTGAAACATTCATTCAGTTGTTTTTGAAACAGTGACGAGAATGGGTGATATAGTTGAATTTCACTTTGTTGGGGGTACTGCGAATTAGTTTATACCAAATGTAAAAGGAAAAACCTAAATATAGAAGCATTGGCATTTTTTTTGCAATAGGGTATGATATATGTTGATATTAAGTCTTAAAGCAATACGTATGATGAAGATAAATACTTGCAAGTTCTTAACTACATCACATATATTGTTTTTCGATTTAATACTACCATATTTGAAATGTTTGGGGATTGCTCATGTAATGAATTCTATGAGCAATCGCTCGCGCGTTTTCTCGTAGAATTCTTTTCTACAATCACAAGATCTCGGTGGCCAATTGTGATCACCACTTCGAGAGATAACACGGTCCGGAAAGTTTTCCCGTAACAGAGCAATGGTTTCGTTGTTTGTGTGGCACGTAGCGCCGTCTTGTTGAAAGTAAACGATCAATACCATCCAACTCCGATCATATAAAATCAATAATCATTTCTCGATAGCGCAATCCATTCACTGTAACTGTTGATCCAACCTCATTTTCGAAAAAGTAAGGTCCAATGACCCCTCTGGACCATAAACCACACCAAACATTCACACGTTGAGGATGGAGAGGCTTCTCAACAATAACTCTTGGGTTTTCCGAGCCCCAGATGCGTACATTTTGCTTGTTGACATAGCCACCGAGGTGGAAATGGGCCTCATCAGTCAAGATGATTTTTCGATGATTTTCGAATTTTAATTATTTCAATGCGTTGTTGAATCGTGTGTCGTTCCATTTTTAGTAATGGCGAAGTTTCTACTTGTCAAATGTCAAAGAATAAAAGCTTCAAAAGTTACAGTTACCGAAATACCGGGTGATTCAAAATAACACCTCTTGTTGGAAACCCATGTACTAAGTAGACAGGAACATATAAATTTAGCAGTATTCGTTCCTTAATTAGGAAACATCTTTTTGCTAAATTTTTAATGATCTGAAGTGAAGTACATCTTCTATAGCGCTTTAATACAAAATCGGAAGGAACATATATATGGTGGTTATATCTAAATCTGAACCGATTTTCCCTGAATGCTCAGTCATGTAATAAGAAACCTCTTTCTGTCGAATTTCGTACTGATCGAAAATAAAATACAGTTTCAACAGAGCAGACATGTAAATTCGGGGGTAACATTTACTCGTATAAGTGCTTTATCTAAATCTAAACCGATTTTCCCCGAATTTGGCAGTGTGCAATCATGTAATAAGATTCTCTCTGCCGAAGTTTATACTGAATAGGCGTTAGAAACAAACATAACAAGCACAAACTCATATTACTCTGGACCACATTGCGGTTTAGGGTATAAATGGACTATATATTAGAATATCATGGATTTCGCCTTAAAGAACATTTTAAAGTCATATCGGAGAAGGTCCCATGAACTACAAGAAATCTGGCGTAATTTATGACAATATGCGATGTCAAGCTCAACATTCCCACCTTATAACCATTGCAGTGATCCTAGCTGAGTACTATACGATTCTTTAGGTAGCGCTAGGTTTTTCGAGTAGAAATTAAACTCGGTGTCACCATTAAATAAATCCTTAGATAACATAAGTTTTCGTGTGTGTCAAAGTTTAGTCATCACATCTTCGGTAAGCTGTTCCTTTAGAATTTAGAAAATGAGCAGTCAATCTGAACACTTTAAACTGGACCATGAATTTTGTTACCATTATCAAGGATTTTTACTGAAAGAAAACGGAAAATTGTTTAGTTTTTTTTTAGATTTTTAGAATAGTCAGAGGAGAGATGAAGAATGTTTCTACCAGTTGTATCCACCCGCATTCATGTCCTAGTCCTACTATAAACGTGTATTTTAATTTACCTCAACATTTATCAGCCGTTTCTGTTCGTCCGTCCTTCCGTGTGATTCGTTGCACACTCAGCCATGTGTCTGAGTGAATAGATTCGAATTCAAAACGGAGTCAGACAGACAAAACGAAGTGACTGACATTAAGCTTAAAAGCACGTTACGTGCACGTACTGCGAGTGCATAACATATGAAACTGAATGGCGAAGCCCATAAATCGGCAGTTGCTATTTTTTGCGTTTCAAAAATTGCTGTCCATGTTTAGCTAGCATTGTGTTCTGCACTGAATGAGGGTTTTACGAAAATTGGGGAAACATGTTAAGAAAGGATAATGGAATGTCTTATATAGTTTCTGGAAAAGATAAGTAATTTTAGCCATACTGTGAAAAATATATTATACATATTGGAATTGATATAGCTCAAATATAAATTTAATTTCTCATTTTACTTATTGGTGCTTTATATAATACATTTTTTAAGTGGTCTAATATATATTTAGCAAATTAAACATTAGTAATTAAACTGAATGGAACATATCACTAATTTCATAAGGTTCTACAATGAAAAAAAAAAGTAATAATTAAAAACGGCTCTTCCAATCCTTGAAGAACACCGCAAACGAATACAGGACCCCGAATTATGGATTGGCATCGGAGATTTTCATACGATGCACAATGAGAGGAATTAAAAATGGAAAACAATTCGGCCGATACTTACCAGACAACTGATGGCGAAAAATTTGGCATGATTTTAGAAGAGGTATTCGAGAGCTTAAATTGTATACCCCCTATGGTATACAGGGGCGGGGCCACAGGGCCTCAAAGTTTGCCACCTCGGTTGAAAATGTCCAAGCGCGTGTAACTTTCGTCTTTTTCGTCCGATTCTTCCGTACATTTCTACTAGCCGAGACCTACAAAAGTCTTTTTAAGCCTATAAGTATAGTTACCGAGATGTTTGTAATTGTAAAAGTAATTCGATTTGTGATTATTTATTTATTTTATTATACCCTACACCACACTGTGGTACAGGGTATTATAACTTTGTGCATTTGTTTGTAACACGCAAAAGGAGAAGAAATAGACCCATCGTTTATTATACCGATCGACTTAGAATCACTTTCTGAGTTGATTTAGCTATGTCCGTCAACTCGACGAAACTTTACACATATCTTTTTTTTGGCCCAAGGACGATCCCTATTGAATTTGGTTAAAATCGGTTCAGATTTAGATATAGCCCCCATATATATGTTAGCCACGATTTGACATGTAAGCGCTGTAAAAACTTTATTTTATATCCGATCAGTATGAAATTCGGCAGGAAAAGGTTTCTTATTACATAAATGAACTATGTTAAATTTGGAAGAAATCGGTTCAGATTTAGATATAGCCCTCATATATACATTACCCCCGATTTGATATATAAGCGCTGTAAAAATGTTATTTTATATCCGATCAGTGCGAAATTCGGCAAAGAGAGGTTTCTTATTACATGAAGGAATACTGCTAAATTCGGAGAAAATCGGTTCGGATTTAGATATAGCCCCCATATATACGTTACCCCCGATTTGACTTGTAAGCGCTGTAAAAATGTTATTTTATATCCGATCAGTATGAAATTCGGCAGAAAGAGGTTTCTTATTATATGAATGAACACTGTTAAATTTGGAAGAAATCGGTTCAGATTTAGATATAGCCCCCATATATACGTTACCCCCGATTTGACATGTAGGCGCTGTAGGGACTGTATTTTATATGCGATCAGTACGAAATTCGACAGAAGGAAGTCTTTTTACATGAATGAGTATTCAGGGAAGATAGGTTCAGATTTATATTGATCGTTCCTCCTGATTTGGTATCAAACCGCTATAGAAGTTGTATTTTACTTCCGATCATTAAAATTTTCCAGAAAGATGTTTCTCAATTTAGCAACGAATATTGCTTAATTTAGCGATTATCGTTTCAGAATTAGATAATATGTTTCTACCCATTACTTGTTGTACCTCCCATCAGTGCCTGATTTAGAGAGACTGGCACCTCGGGGCTAATATTTATGTTGCGCCCCCACGTAGTGAAACATGTACAAATTTTATAATAAACCAGTAAGGAAAGGCAGAATGTCGGGCGGGGCCGACTTTATAATACCCTACACCTCCCTGACAATGCGATAAGGGTCATTGCGATAATAATTTGTAATAATTGGTAAATGGGTAGGAACATATTATCTAATTCGAAACCGATAATCGCTAAATTTAGCAGTATTCGTTCCTAAATTGGGAAACATCTTTCTTGAAAATTTAAATGATCGGAAGTAAAGTACAACTTATATAGCGCTTTGACACCAAATCAGGAGGAACATATATATGGAGGTTATATTTAAATCTGAACCGATTTCCCTGAATACTCATTCATGTAAACAGACCTCTTTCTGTCGAATTTCGTTCTGATCGCATATAAAATACAGTCACTGATCGGATATAAAATAACATTTTTACAGGGCTACATGTCAAATCGGGATAACTTATATATGGGGGCTATATCTAAATCTGAACCGATTTCTTCCAAATTTAAAAGTGTTCATTCATATAATAGGAAACCTTTTTCTGCCGAATTTCATACTGATCGGATATAAAATTCAGTTTTTACAGCGCTTACATATCAAATCGGGGGTAACATATATATGGGGGCTATATCTAAATCTGAACTGATTTTCTCCAAATTTGGCAGTATTCCTTCACGTAATAAGAGACCTCTTTCTGCCGAATTTCGCACTGATCGGATATAAAATTCAGTTTTTACAGCGCTTACATATCAAATCGGGGGTAACATATATATGGGGGCTATATCTAAATCTGAACCGATTTTAACCAAATTCAATAGGGATCGTCCTGGGGCCAAACAAATGATATGTGTAAAGTTTGGTCGCGATCGGACCATAATTGCGACCTGTACTTTGATTACAAGAATACATGCACAGACAGACGGACAGACAGACAGACAGACAGACAGACAGACGGACAGACGGACATAGCTAAATCAACTCAGAAAGTGATTCTAAGTCGATCGGTATAATAAACGATGGGTCTATTTCTTCTCCTTTTTGGTGTTACAAACAAATGCACAAAGTTATAATACCCTGTACCACAGTGTGGTGTAGGGTATAAAAATGAAATTCAAAAATCATATCCCATTTGTAATAAATAAAGTGAATTTGCTGATCAAAGTGCTATATCCCTTTATAAACCGCAAATCTCATCTTAGTCTAAGTAATAAAATGTTAATATTTAAGTCCATATTTCAATCGGCGATGTACTATGGAGCACCATTGTGGTCTTCAAGTGCTAACTGTCATTTAAAGAAGTTACAAGTTACACAAAATAAAATATTAAAATTAATATTAAACCTACCTTTCTACTATTCTACGAAACGACTACATGAGCATGCAAAAATTCACCTAGTCATCGATAAGATTGAAATATTGACGCAAAATTTTAATACAAGATGTTCTTCATCAAGTTTTACTTATATTAATAATATAGCAAATTCATAGTTAGTCTGTAAGTAGTGTTAAGTTTTTATCATAACAAAATTAATATTCATATAGGTTTTTTGTAAATTTTTTCCTCCCTTGTATATATTTTAGTATTAACTAATCAATTTTGTAAATCATTATTAATTACAAAGTATAAGAAGAGATAAGTCTTAAACTCTTAAATAGTATTACAAAGTTGAAATGAAGTGTAAATATTATAAAATAAATAAAAACCAGTAAGGAAAGGCAGAAAGTCGGGCGGGGCCGACTATATAATACCCTACACCTCCCTAACAATGCGATAATGGTCATTGCCATCATAATTTGGAATAATTGGTAAATGGGTAGAAACATATTATCTAATTCTGAAACGATAATCGCTAAATTAAGCAATATTCGTTCCTAAATTGAGAAACATCTTTCTGGAAAATTTTAATGATCGGAAGTAAAATACAACTTCTATAGCGGTTTGATACCAAATCAGGAGGAACATATATATGGAGCTTTAATATAAATCTGAACCGATCTTCCCCTTAATACTCATTCATGTAAAAAGACCTCCTTCTTTCGAATTTCGTACTGATCGGATATAAAATACAGTCTCTACAGTGCTTACATGTCTAATCGGGGGTAACATATATATGGGAGCTATATCTAAATCTGAACCGATTTTCTCCGACCTCCGCTTACAGGTCAAATCGGGGGTAACATATATATGGGTGTTATATCTAAATCTAAACCGAGTTTCTCCGAATTTGGCAGTATTCCTTCATGTAGAAAGAAACCTCTTTTTGCCGACTTTCGCACTGATCGGATATAAAAAACATTTTACGGCGCTCACATGTCAAATCGGGGGTAACGTATATATGGGGGCTATATCTTAATCTGAACCGATTTCTTCCAAATTTAAAAGCGTTCATTCATATAATAGGAAACCTCTTTCTGACGAATTTCATATTGATCGGATATAAAATACAGTTTTTACAGCGCTTACATGTGAAATCGGGGGTAACATATATATGGGGGCTATATCTAAATCCGAACCGATTTTCTCCGAATTTGGCAGTATTCCTTCATGTAAAAAGAAACCTCTTTCTGCCGAATTTCGCACTGATCGGATATAAAATACAGTTTTTACAGCGCTTACATGTCAAATCGGGGGTAACATATATATGGGGGCTATATCTAAATCTGAACCGATTTTCTCCGAATTTAGCAGTATTCCTTCATGTAATAAGAAACCTCTCTTTGTCGAATTTCGCACTGATCGGATATAAAATAACATTTTTACAGCGCTTACATGTCAAATCGGGGTAACATATATATGGGGGCTATATCTAAATCTGAACCGATTTTAACCGAATTCAATAGGGATCGTCCTTGGGCGAAAAAAAAGATATGTGTCAAGTTTCGTTGAGATCGGACCATAATTGCGACCTGCACTTTGATTACAAGAATACATGCACAGACGGACATAGCTAAATCAACTCAGAAAGTGATTCTAAGTCGATCGGTATAATAAACGATGGGTCTATTTCTTCTCCTTTTGGGTGTTACAAACAAATGCACAAAGTTATAATACCCTGTACCACAGTGTGGTGTAGGGTATAATGAATTGAAATTGCAAGTATTTGTATGCATTGGTATTAAAGTTATAAGCAGTTAACTTTTGGTGTAAAATGGTCCATTTGTGTGGGAGGTACCGAAAGGGGCGTGTCAATAACGGCCACATTTCTCTAGACTCTAGGTACTATAAAAGTATTGCACTGTACGAAATGTCAAGTATTTGTATGCACTAATATTATCGTTATAAACTGGTAACTTTTCGTACAAAACGGTCCATTTGTGTGGGAGGTACCGAAAGGGGCGCGGATATAATGCCCATTTTTCACTGTACTTTAGGTACTAAAAAACCATTACACTGTACACAATTTGAAACCTTTGTATGCACTGGTATTAATGTTATAAGCTGGTAACTTTTGGTTCAAAATCTCCCATTTTTCTCAAGATAATAGTGACTTATAAACTAATACTATGTGTAGAATTTGCTAGTATTAAACAAATAGTATAGATGATATTGAATAATTAACATTTCACTAAATGTTAACCCTTTGTGGGGGAGGTACTAGAAGGACTGTACCAATATGGCACATCTTCGAACTTAGCCGGAGATAGAAAAAAACACATACCAAATTTGAGGTTAATCGGTTACTCCTTTCGAGAGTTATCGTGCGCACCAGCCAACAGACAGACAAACTGACAGACAGACGGACATTGCTCATCCGAACATGCTCAGGGTCTTAGGCCACTCCTTCGATGTGTTACACTTTTGGCTCGTAGCTAATGATAGATACCATCCTCTCTAAGGTGTGGGGATAAAAAGAGCCGCCCATTTTTCTCAAGATGTTAGCGACCATGAAACTAATACTATGTGTGGATTTGTGAAAGATAGAAGTTATGAGATAATCAATATTTCACTAAATTTTTACCCTTCTTAGTGCAGGTACTCGAACGAGTGGACCAACATAGTACAACTTTCATCTTAGTCTGAGATAGAAACAAATATTGACACATACAAAATTTGAAGTCAATCGGTTAATCCTGTCGAAAGTTATCGTGTGCTCTAACCAGACAGACGGACTGACTTAAAATGGCCTAAAACGGATTTCCGCCAAATATTCTTGCGCTCTCTGAAGTCACTCCATCGATGTGTCACACTTTTGGTCCGCAGCATCTATAAAAATAAAAACCATATTATGTTGAAATTCTTTTATTTTTTTACATTTATCCATAGATTTTCTTCAAATATGCATTGTTTTCTTCGTTAGGATACTAGCTTTAAAAATTTGAATATTTTAAAAATTTTCTAATTCTTTTAACGACAGTTACTACACTTCTACTTCCACATGAAAGTATCATTTTTAAAATTTTTGTCCTTTAATTTAACGTGTATCAAGGCTTTATGGTGCATATAAAGTTAAGTAACCTTCGAAGAATTTTAAAGATTTTTTTTTAAATTTATATTAAATTTTTATTATATTCAATATTAAATAACTCACAATGTGATGTTATACCAATTAGGTATAAACGTGAACATGAAATCCAGACATCCAACAACTGTGAAAAAAATTGGGACATCGCTAAAGAAATCATTTGTTTCTCCTTTAGAGGCATAAATTCTCGGCTTCCAAAGCTGAACTAATAATCTCGACTTCACTCAGAAAAACAACAGGTTAGTAAACGAGTTGAGCGGCATCGTTCCCTTTCCAAACTGCAGAAAATGGCAAAGTGTTTATTGCTGGGAATCAAAGACTATCACTTCTCATTTGATCCTCGTCACAATAGCATTCCATACATCGTACATTCCATAACTTTACATTTGCGCACTGAAAGTATTAATTTTTCACTTTTCCAACGTGTGTTGGTGTGTAAATATGGGGAACTGTGAAATGGGGAAAAAACTAAAAGAATTGTTCACCTAAAAAACACTACACCGCAACACATTTGTAACTTATGGGAATTTAAAAAAGGCGTTTAATGTAACGATAGAAGAAGAATAGAAAAAAAGAATGCCAAACTCGTTAAATGAAACAAGAGTAAGAAAGCCGCCGTAAAACTTTAAGGCCAAGTATTGAGTTGAGGTATGAGAAAGGAAGGGAAAGGGAAAGGCAGTCGTCGAATGCATGCCCGGGCATTTTAAGTACTTCCGACTTGGAAAGCATGTCACATCCGCTACTTTTTGTCAGTTGGTTAGTTTGAGGAACTTCTTCTTGGGCCTTCTTTCGGGACACATATAGACATACATATGCATATATATTTTCTGGAAGACACGAAACATGTGATGTGATATATATTAGAAATTGTGGGTTCGTTGTTTTTTCTTCTTTTTGGTTTCTAAATGGAACATAAAGTTTGTTCAGCCGTGAAACAGCAGAGTTCAAGGAAGCAGCGAACTTCCATGGAAGGATTAAAACCAACATTGGAATGGGAGATTGTCTTGATGTGATGTTTATGACAAATATTGACAAAGTGCAGAAGGGGGTTGAAAGTACATTCAACCACCAATATATAAATATATGCGATATTTGGGGTTTCTGTTACAAAATTGCTCACTTATTATTTGAAGGATGTCCGGGTTTGCCTGTCATCCTATCCGTTGTCTTTCATTTCTCTGTGGCATCATGGCATCATTAAAAAATTACTTCAGTTCTATAAAGCTTTTGAATTATTATTTTCCTGAGCGAAATGTGAAGCAAGCAAAAAAAAACAATCTCGTTTCAGTTTTGCAACAATCCACATGACATAATCATACATTTGAAAGGACATCAACAAATAATAACTTTCACTTAAACAATAGAGCTCTGAGAGACATCATAATCATTCTCATCGTCGTCAGTGTTATTGTACTTCCCCGTCCCCTTCCTCATGCATCATTGTGTTGTCGAGGACGACGACAATCACCAATAACGAAGAAGTCAACTCATCCAGTTGACTCAGTTGCATTTCACTCAAAACCCACAAACAAAGAGGAGGTCTTCCTCGAACAATGCCTGGTTGCATGAGAGAATGAATGCATTGGAATTGTAGGATCAACCGTAGACGACCACCCGCCCGATCCCCGGCCTAAAGGATTCATTTGTGGTGAGTAGAAACATATTTCGTAAGCCCGCCCTGCTTGCCATTCAAATGTTTCGTTTGCGGCACAAAACAATTCGCATTCGCTAAACGGAAATGATTACAATCCATTCTTTTTCATTTTAAATCGTTTGTTATTTATATATAATAGTGGTAGGTATAGTTATTCCGGCGATTGGTAACCTGAAACTATACTAGTATCATAAATTTCGGCCACTTTATGATTTATATGAAGAGAAAACAAGTAAGAACCAGAGCTGTGGAGTCTAGCCAAAACTACTCGACACGAATCCGACTCCAGCAGTTAAATAACATAAATTTCTGAGATTATATATCTACCAGGACTTAGTTAATTTTATTAGAAATAGGATATAGTTTTGTTAAAAAGGCAAAAATAAAAAAAAAACACAAAAACAAAAGGTATTCCATAGCAGTTATCAAAAAAAATTCTATTATTTATTTGTGGACGCTTCAATTGCAGCTAATATGATTAAATCCGAAAAACTATATACCAAAAATGTATACGGTCCATTCTAATGAACTCAACATTGAAATGACATTCCCGCAGAATACGTGGCTTCCGCAACAGACGAATTTATAGTTTTTTGAATGAACCATGAAGTGTTGTATTCTAATGAAACATATTTTAATATTCCTCTTCCTTTAAAGTATTTCGATTTGTCTACTTACTATGCAAACATAGGTAAAAACAAGTAAGAAAGTTCAGTCGGGTAAACCGACTAATGAATCCCCTCATCTTGAGTATCAAAAAATATTAGTAAATTTTTTTTTTGTTTTATTTAAATTAATATCAATTTAAATTTCATTTAATAACTTTAAAGTATGTACTGGTATTAAAATTAAAAGCTGTTAAATTTTGGTGTAAAAAGGTCCATTTGTGTGGGAGGTACCAAAAGGGGCTTCCCAATAACGTTCACTTTTCTCTGGACTGTAGGTACTATAAAAGCATTACACTGTAAAAAATTTCAAGTATTTATATGCACTGGTATTAATGTTATAAGCTGTTAACTTTTGGTGTAAAATGGTCCATTTGTGTTGGAGGTACCAAAAGGGCCGAGCCAATTACGGCCACTTTTCTCTAGACTCTAGATACTCTAAAAGTATGCTATTGTACGAAATTTCAAGTATTTGTATGCACTGGTATTAAAGTTATAAGATTATAACTTTTGGTACAAAATGGTTCATTTGTGTGTGAGGTATGAAAAGGAGATTGGCAATAATGCCCATTTTTCACTGTATTGTAGGTACTATTAAATCATTACACTGTACAAAATTGCAAGTCTTTGCATACACTGGTAATAAAGTAATAAGCTATTAACTTTTGGTTCGAAATTGTCCATTTGTGTGGGAGGTACCAAAAGGGGCGTAGGAACTTGGCCCATTTTTCACGAGGTACTAGTGACTAATAAACTAATACTATGTGTAGAATTTCAGAGGATTCAAATAAGTAGTGTAGAAGTTATTAAATATTCAATATTTCACTAAATGTTAAACCTTTGTGGGGGAGGTACTAGAAGGAGTAGACCAATATGCCCCATCTTCGAACTTAGCCGGAGATAGAAGAAATTTTTACCACATACCAACTTTCAAGTCAATCGGTTACTCCTTTCGAGAGTTATCGTGCGCACCAGCCAGCAGACAGACAGACGGACTGACATTGCTCATTCGACTTAAAATGACCCAAAACGGATATCCGCCGAACATACTTAGGGTCTTAGGTCACTACTTCGATGTGTTACACTTTTGGTTCGTAGCAAATGATATATACTCTCCTCTCTAAGGTGAGGGGATAAATATGCAAAATCACGTTAACCTGAAAACCTACATCCATTTTTTTAACGTCCGCAACGGAACTTTCGCTGTGAATATCGCATTCATCAAAAATATTAAGGTTAATACAATTTAATGTAATTGTGTAAAGTAATTTCAAATAAATCTAAAATAATCCTTGTTGCTGAAGGTTCTATTAAAATATTGCATTCAGAACACCAACGGGATTAATATTAGTAAAACAAGATGCGCACGAATGTAACGTCCGCAACCCAGGATTTGCCCATATCTCAATTCTATCAACATGAAATCACAAATGATAAAATGTGCAATATTCATTGCCTCTGTTTTAATAAAAACCAGTAAGGAAAGAAAGAGATTCTGGCGGGGTCGACTATATAATACCAAAGGACTATTTCTTAAAAATACTAACTTTTTGCATTATTTATACTCGATACTCTAAATATTAAGATAAATTATATAGACAACTAAAAGGCTTACCAATGGGCCACCTGCCTCCCCAGTGATAGCAGATATTGTCATGGAAGTTTATTAGACGCCACGATAAAGAATATGAAATATAAACCTAAATTATTGACAAAATATGTGGACGCCTTATTCGCGATAATGAGAAAGGATGACGTAAAAAAACATGTTGGATACACTCAACTCATACAACAGATGTATTCAATTCACAATGGAAAAAAAACGGACAACAAGCTGCCTATTTGGACTCAATGATACAAAATCGAACTTTCCGAATGGGAATGGGATGAGACCAATTGCAATTGACATTATCCATAACAAAACCCCCAAGGGTTTTTTTCAGGTCAGCGCGAGATTTTTTTTTACACGCATTTGAAGTTGGTGATTTTGGAACGCTGTCTAACAAGAAAAGATCATTGAAAATTTGATAAAATAATGATTATTTATTTTTATTATCATGTAAAGTTTTGGTATCTTACGGTTTTTGGGGTCGAGGAAATCATTTATTACCTGCAACTCACGATAGATTGCGTTGACATGCAAATGGTGCTACTTCTTGTCGATTTTCATTGAAAAAGCGGTTCAAAATTACCAACTTCAAATGCGAGGAAAAAAAATCAACCACAGACCTGATAAAAACACTTGAGGCATTTGTTAGGGATAATGTCAACATTCATTTGCAATTGGTTTCACCCCATTCCCATTTTGGTTGTTGCACTGTGTAATCAGACAAGGAAACGAACTTAAAGTGGATTGGTACTAAAAGACGACAACCTCTGGGACGATAATGAACTCGGCGACTAATTTTATATCCAGAGTCCTGACCATTAGTGCCGAAGAATTCCACGTAGTCAATAAGAAGAGAATAAGAGATTCATATATTGACAAAGAATGAATTTCCAAGAAGAACGATCAACGAACTATTAAGACGAACAATGACGAAAAGGATAAGGATAAAATATATATGTCGGTAACTTATATTACAGGATTGTCTGAAAGATTTAAAAATTCAAACATATATGACAAAAATAAAATTGAACTAACATTTAGGACACAAAACACTACGAACCCATTATTTAGCAGGACGAAATCTAATTTAAAGAAAGAGGAGAAATCAAATTTGGTATATCGGATAAAGTGCAGTGGTGACGATTCCGACATATGCCAAAAGGTTTATGTGGGGACGACGAAGACAAAATTAAAAACCAGACTACCATTACATAGCACGGACCAAAAGGATATGGAAAACCAAACACGGACGGAACAAATATTAGTTGACAGATAAGCTTCACCGAAGAAAGTCAAATTTAAAACCAGTAAGGGCGGGGCCAACTATATAATACCCTACACCTCCCTAACAATGCGGTAAGGGTCATTGCCATAATAATTTGGAATAATTGGTAAATGGGTAGGAACATATTATCTATGTCTGAAAAGATAATCGCTAAATTAAGCAATATTCGTTCCTAAATTGAGAAACATCTTTCTGGAAAATTTTATTGATCGGAAGTAAAATACAACTTCTATAGCGGTTTTATACCAAATCAGGAGGAACATATATATGGAACTTTAATATAAATCTGAATATAAATGTAAAACGATTTTCTCTGAATAGTCATTCATGTAAAAATACCACCTTCTATCGAATTTCGTACTGATCGGATATAAAATACAGTCTCTAGAGCGCTTACATATCAAATCGGGGGAAACATATATATGGAAGCTATATCTAAATCTGAACCGATTTTCTCCGAATTTGGCAGTATTCCTTTATGTAATAAGAAACCTCTTTCTGCCGAATTTTGCACTGATCGGATATAAAATAAAGTTTTTACAGCGCTTACATGTCAAATCGGGGGTAACATATACATATATGGGAGCTATATCTAAATCTGAACCGATTTTCTCCGAATTTGGTAGTATTCCTTTGAGTAATAAGAAACCTCTTTCTGCCTAATTTTGCACTGATCGGATATAAAATACAGTTTTTACAGCGCTTACATGTCAAATCGGGGGTAACATATATATGGGGGCTATATCAAAATCTGAACCGAGTTTCTCCGAATTTGACAGTATTCCTTCATGTAGAAAGAAACATCTTTTTGTCGACTTTCGCACTAATCGGATATAAAATAATCCGGGGTAACGTATATATGGGGGCTAAATCTAAATCTGAACCGATTTCTTTCAAATTTAAGTGTTCATTCATATAATAGGAAACCTCTTTCTGGCGAATTTCATACTGATCGGATATAAAATACAGTTTTTACAGCGCTTACATGTCAAATCGGGGGTAACATATGTATGGGGACTATATATAAATCTGAACCAATTTCTCCGGATTTATCAGCATTCCTTCATGTAATAAGAAAATTTTTTTTTGCAGAATTTCGCACTGATCGGATATAAAATAACATTTTCACAGCGCTTTCATGGCAAATCGGAAGTAACGTATATAAATCTGAACCGATTTCTTCCAAATTTAACAGTGTTCAATTATATAATAAGAAACCTCTTTCTACCGAATTTCATACTTATCGGATATAAAATAAAGTTTTTACAGCGTTTACATATCAAATCGAGGTTAACATATATATGGGAGCTATATCTAAATCTAAACTGATTTTAACCAAATTCAATAGGGATCGTCCATGGGCAAAAAAAAAAGATATGTGTAAAGGTTCGTCGAGATCGGACCATAATTGCGACCTGTACTTTGATTACAAGAATACGTGCACAGACAGACGGACAAAGGGACAGACGGACATAGTTAAATCAACTCAGAAAGTGATTCTAATTCGATCGGTATAATAAACGATGGGTCTATTTCTTCTCCTTTTGGGTGTTACAAACAAATGCACAAAGTTATAATACCCTGTACCACAGTGTGGTGTAGGGTATAAATACCGAAATCGTAAATTGTATATAAAATATCAATGTTAAATAATTGTGTGTTTTAAATTGTTTTTCGTGTTTGTATACTCTACACCACCACACTGTGGTATACACACAGGGTATTATAACTTTGTGCATTTGTTTGTAACACCCAAAAGGAGAGAAAATAGAGCCATCGTTTATTATACCGATCGACTTAGAATCACTTTCTGAGTTGATTTAGCTATGTCCGTCTGTCTGTGCATGTATTCTTGTAATCAAAGCACAGATCGCAATTATGGTCCGATCTCGACGAAACTTTACACATATCATTTGTTTGTCTCAAAGACGATTCCTATTGAATTTGGTTAAAATCGGTTCAGATTTAGATATAGCCCCCATATATATGTTACCCCCGATTTGACATGTAAGCGATGTAAAAACTTTTTTTTTATATCCGATCAATATGAAATTCGGCAGAAAGAGGTTTCTTATTAAATAAAGGAATACTGCTAAATTCGGAGAAAATCGGTTCAGATTTAGATATAGCCCCTCTATATATGTGTCCCCCGATTTGATATGAAAGCGCTGTAAAAACTGCATTTTATAGCCGATCAGTATGAAATTCGGCAGGAAAAGGTTTCCTATTATATGAATGAACACTTTTAAATTTGGAAGAAATCAGTTCAGATGTAGATATAGCCCTCATATATAAGTTACCCCGATTTGACATGTTAGCCCTGTAAAAATTTTATTTTATATCCGATCAGTGCGATATTCGGCAGAAAGAGGTTTCATATTACACGAAGGAATAGGGAGGTGTAGGGTATTATATAGTCGGCCCCTTCCGACTTTCTGCCTTTCCTTACTGGTTTGTATTAGATTCCCTGATGATGACTAACGAAGTTATTCGAAATATTGGAAAAATAATTAATTAAAATCGATTTACTCGTTGTTTAATTACATAAAAGACCTCAAGCCGAACAATAACAAAAAACTTAAGATACAACTGGTCAAATACCAAAAACGAAACCTTTTCCAAATGAAATGAAACCTTTTTCAGCTGAATTGAATCTATTTCCAAATGAAATGAAACCATTTTCAAATAAAATGAAATCTTTTTCAAATGGAATGAAACTTTTTCAGCGGAATTGAAACTAATTTCAAATGAAATGAAACTTTTTTCAAAATTAATGTAACTTTATTCATAGATTTCGAATTTATAACAAGTAAGAAAGTTTCAGTCGGGTAAACCGATTGAGGTATACCCTCACTTTGTGAGTAATGTAATATTGAATATTACTCGAATTATTCTGTCAATTTGTGTGGGAGGTACCAGAAGGGGTTTATCAAATACACCTTTTTTTGCTGAACATTAGATACTTTAAATTCATTGCACTGTGCCGACTTATAAGCAATAAATTGTGGTATGATTTGGGCATTTTGTGTGGGAGGTACAAAAAGGGGCGTGGCAATAACGCCCATTTTTCACAGGGCTATAGACACTATAAAAACATTACACTGTACAAAATTTCAAGTATTTTTATACACTGGTTTTAATGTTATAAACTGTTAACTTTGGTGCAAAAAGGTACCTTTGTGTGGGAGGTACCAAAAGGGGCGTGACCACAACACCCATTTTTCCCTGGACTGTAGGCAATATAAAAGCATAATACTGTACAAAATTTCAAGTATTTTTATACACTGTTATTAATGTTATAAGCTGTTAACTTTTGGTGCAAAATGGTGCATTTGTGTGGGAGGTACCAAAAGGGACGTGGCGACTTCGCCCATTTTTCTCGAGTTGATAACGACTAATAAGCTAATACTATGTGTGGAATTTCAAAAGATTCGAATAAGTAGTATGGCAGTTACTAAAGAATTAATATTTCACAACATTTTAACCCTTTGTGGGGGAGGTACTAGAAGGAGTGGACCAATATGGCCCATCTTCGAACTTAGCCGGAGATAGAAAAAAATATTACCACATACCAAATTTGAGGTCAATCGGTTACTCCTTTCGAGAGTTATCGTGCGCACCAGCCAGCAGACACACAGACAGACAGACAGACAGACAGACAGACAGACAGACAGACGGACGGACATTGCTCATTCGACTTAAAATGACCCAAAACGGATTTCCTCCGAACATACTTAGGGTCTTAGGTCACTCCTTCGACGTGTTACACTTTTTTCCGTAGCAAATGATATATACCCTCGTCACACTAAAGTGAGGGTATAAAAACAAAACTAACAACAAATGTCAATCATTTCTGCATTTGAACTTCTGCAAGCTTGTTAGTACCATATTCATCACTTAATTGAATACATAACCCTGAATGATCTTCTTAACATTGGATCAATAGCGTACACAGATTTTCTCTGTACGAGGAGGGAAAACCCATTGCCGAAGCTGCCCAAATTACATCAATCAAACTAAATACTGCTGAAACGGTAATATCAAAATATAAAAAGAACGGAGACGTCTTGGTAGAAAAAAAACGGGGTGGTAATAGAACAAAGAAAATAAAAGCAGAAATTCTTCAACGGATCGAACAGTACGTAGAAAGAGACCCGGGAATTACTCTACAAATATTATGAAACAATTGTTTCGCCAAAAAAATTTAACCTTTCAATAACCTCTATAGACAATTCACTCCGCGAATTGAAGATTACATTAAAAATGGCATCGGTGCAAGTGGATAGAATGAATGAGTCTCGTTTTTTAGATTTGCGTCAACAATATGGACAAGAATTTACAGAGCAAAGGGAAAAATTAATAATCATCGATGAATGTGGATTCAACCTTCATCTTCGTAGAACTCAAGCCCGATCCAGAGTGGGCACCAGAGCAAACATCGTTGTACCCATATTGAGAGGACTTAATTTTACTTTGATTGTTGCGATAAATAATAGAGGTGATGTATTTACATCAAATGGTAATAGCCAATTCTACTGTAAATGGGGACCGATCAAAATTATTTATTGAGGGGTATTGGAGCAAATAAGCCCCCAATTATGTCAAAAATTAAATTTTATACTCGAGCAGTGCTAATTGACCTTATTACGGAATACAATATAGTGGATATTATAAATCAAAGAGTTCAAAAGCTGACTTAAAGTGACTGTTCCAACTACGTAATGGATATTGTTTTGAAAATTCCGCAAGCAGTACGTCGCGGAACAAAAAGTTTCATTCCATTTGAAAATGGTTTCATTTTATTTGGAAAATTTTTCTTTTAATTTGAAAATGGTTTCATTTAATCTGAAAATGGTATATGTTTCATTACATTTCTGCCACATGTTGTAATGATCGGAAGTAAAGTACACCTTATATAGCGCTTTGAAACCAAATCGGGAGTAACATATAAAGGGACATAACAATTTCGCATCTTTATGTTAACGCTCCCTCTAACATTTTTAATGATCTTTCAGTCCCGAAGTTAATATTTTCATTATGGTAAAGATCACTTTCGAGCAACTTTTGGAATCATTAAAAATTAAATTCTCGCAACTTTAAGAGCGATTATTCCAATTTTCGGCCGTAATAATCGCCGACAGGTTCCGGCGCCAAAAAGACGACGTACCGCTCGGAAATATCGCAGCCGTATGTGTAACCCTTCAAAATGAGCCAAACCAGTCGATTTCACGTCGTTCTCAGGAATTGGGCATCTCTCAAACCACACTGTGGCGTATTTTGCGAAAAGATCCTGCCTTCATCTTTATAAGATCAAACTGACTCAATAACTAAAGCCACTTGATCATTTGAAACGCCGAAACTTCTCCGATTGGGCTCTGGCAAAGTTAATGTTATGTCTTTAACTGAAAACCCGGTATATGCGGGCTATATCTAAATCTGAACCGATTTTCCCCTATAATTGCAGAATTTTGTACTGATCGGATAGATAGACAGACATAGCTAAACTCACTCAGGGAGTGATTCTAAGACGATCGGTATATCTCAACTCCTTTTGGTTGTTACAAAAAAATGCACAAAGTTATAATACCCTGTACCACAGTGTGGTGTAGGGTATAAAACCAGATTATGGTGAAATTCTCTTATTTCTACCAAAAGTACTATAATTTCTATATCTATTCATAGATTTTCAACAAACAGACATTGGAACAAATATTTTTGTTCTATTTTCTATATTTTTCCGACAAAAAAAACGTTGTTTTGTAAAAAAAAATCAATTTTTTTCCAATTGTTTTAACGACAGTTACTAAAAATCTTCTTCTACGCGAAAGTTCATATTTAATCTGTGTAATCCTCATAATGTCCTTTAACTTTAAAGTATTTCCCGGCTTTATCGAGCTTAAACTTAATAAAAAGTAAAAGCGTTATATTCGGCCATGCTCAATCTTATATACCCTCCACCATGCATTGCATTCACTTCAATTACTGAAAAATCTTTGGATATGGAGCAAGGCATGGAACGATCCTTTTTGTTTAAGCAAATTATTGAAAAAACGAACGCTACGGTTTTTAGCCAAATTTTATACCTCTTTAGCCAAAGTCTTCATCTGAAAATGTGCATATTTGAGGGTTACTCCTACTCGGGGTCTATAACAAAATATAAACAGACTTGTATAAATTTTGTTGAGATGAATTCTTGCCAAAAAAAAAGAATACAAACTGCAAAGTTTCAGCTTAGAAAATGAGGTGTTTATGGCTTAAACAAGCCGTTTTGGGAGCGATATGTATAAGTGGACCATAACAAAATATAAACTGATATAAAAAAATTTACTATGATGAATTTTTGTCGAAATAAAACACAAACTGCAAAGATTCTCTTAAATTGCTTAGAAAATGTAGTATTTATGATTTAAAAAAGCCTATTTTGGAGCGACCTCTATAGGGTGACTAAAACAAAATATGAAACGATTTGCAAAATTTGTACTGTGATGAAATTTATTCAAAATATAATACAAACTGCAAAGTTTCAGCAAAATATATAAGATTCGGCATGGCCGAACTTAACGCTTTTATTTGTTTGTGTTTAGGACACCGTATTACATCAAAAAATGTTATGCACAGCCCATCGAAAAAAATTTGTTGCATAGTATATTCAATTAATTAGAAATATTCCTCATATTATTCAATATTTTAATGGATTCATTTGTAGCCGAATTTTTTCCTGTTTGTTTAATCACATTAATTTACATTTCTGCTAGCTAGTTTTCTGCTTAGAAGTAATACAGTAGCTTAAAATCTAGTCGGATTACTTACAATAGTATTTTTAAAGTTTATTTTAACAAAAGAACAAAACAGTCTTTATTCGCAATGATTCTTGGAATTTTATGATGAAATGTAAAAACATGGAAAATATGTCACTCCACACTCTTCTATGTATCCCCCAACTTTCCGAATCGCCTGAATATATCTACATAGCAGAGCAGAACAGAATGCGATGAAAATATCAGGAAAACCGCAAATGTTGTTTTTCATTAAAAGCTAAAACTGAAAAATGTAACAGAAACAAAAACAAAAACACAATGGCAAGTATTGTGTGACAATAGAAAATAAAATGTGAAAAAAATCTCGAACTCAAACAATGCAAAACAATTAATGCAAAATAATGACAAACGTACTTCTATGTTATGTGCTAACCATCTATTCATCCATCTATTCATCCTTCTATCCATCTCTGTATGCCGACATTATAATGAAGAAATATATATTTCTATTCATGTGAGTACGGTGAACACTAGGGATATGACATGTACCGCAATATCATGTCATTACTGGATGAAAATAATAACAATTCGATACCCGTATCCATTACGACTCAAAATTTCTATTTAAAATTAAAAAATAAATCTATTGAAATAAAAGTTTTCGGTTTGAAATTTTTTTATATATAAGAGGAAATTTGAAATTTTATTTATTTATTTAGTTATTTATATGAATTACAATACAAAGTAAATTTATATTCTAATATTACGGTCCAGGGAGAAGCCGGGTGAAAAAGACCATGTTGCTTTTTAACTTTTGTTGCGACAGACCAGAGCCTCTGGTGGGAATCGAACCCACGACCCCCAAACTCATAGGCGAGCTCGCTACCAACTCACCTACTGGGGCGCTCAATTTGAAATATTTCAGTTATAATTGTTAATTTTTCAATCTATTTTTACTGAAATATTGTCTTTTATCAAACATAGAGTAATTTAAATAGTTGTTTTTGTTTATTTGAAAAAAAAAATAATGCCGAGGTCTTGTTTTTGTTGTTATTGATTTATTAATAAAAATAAATAAAATATTACAAAATCAATAACAACAAAAGCAAGACCTCGAGATCAATTACAATTTTCTAAAAGTAATTTAAATAAATATGATATAAATTGGAAATTCAATTTTTTAATTTAATTGCTTCTGCAATAATTGTCTTCTATACGAACGATATCGCGTATGGCGTCATGAATATTCTAAAACAGTAGCCCTAGTATTGTTTACCGCACAATTCAGATAACGTATTTGTTTTTGCTTTAAAAAAGTGTTTTCACCTCTTCACAATTTGTCCATTAGATCCATCAGCGACAAGATGTAACTAAAATTAACAAATCTTTTTGATCAATTGGATTTGTAATTAGGATATTCTTCCGGCTCAAGACCGTTTTGCTTCTATACTGCTTCTACAGTTGTTTCAAAACGTTGTTACAAAATACAAGTACTTGACCCCAATCTTCAGGTTTGTCTGTTGGGTAATTCCAACGGCAGTCGACACACTTTTTAACACGACCCCCTCCGATTTCGATGAAATTTGGTACACGCTATCTCCTAGTGTGTACAATTTGTATGATGTCTATATTTAGTCCAAATTCGTTATGATTCCTGTTTTACAGCGTCCGAAAGTTTGTCGATTCCGCTCACATTGTTTGATTCCGCTCACATAGAAAGTATTTAAATTGTGGCGCAAAAGTAACCTTTCGATGTTTTTTGGCTGTAATTTAAAAAAATATTAGAAACTTTGATTCTTCTTGTAGATTATTTTTATTTGGTCTTTTAATTGTTTTTACATCAAGTCGAGAATATGATGCAGTGTAAATGGCCGCCGCCACAGTTGATTGTCATTTGAGCCCTTTTTATGGCATTTTCCATCACTTTGGCCAAAACTTCCGGCGATAGGTCCTCACATTCTTGACGGATATTGTCTTTAAGAGCTGCAAGAGTCTGAGGCTTGTTGACATAAACCCGCGACTTCAAAAAGCCTAACAAAAAGAAGTCTGGAGCGGTCAAATCAGGCGATCTTGCTGGCCTGTGCAAATCACCAAAACGGGAGATTAGGCGCTCGGGAAATGCATCCTTCAGCATATCTGTTGAGGCACGTGCAGTGTGTGCCGTTGCACCGTCCTGTTGGAACCACATGTTTTCCAATCCCAATTCATCAAGTTGCGGCAAAAAGAACTCGTTGATCATTGCTCTGTAGCGCTCACCATTCACAGTAACCGTTTTGCCCGCGACGTTTTCGAAGAAAAAAGGTCCGATAACTCCTCCAGCGAAAACAGCACACCATACAGTGACTTTGAGCGGGTGTAATGGCTCTTCGTGGGTTACACGCGGATTTTCAGTGCCCCAGAAGCGTAAATTTTGCTTATTTACGTACCCGCTAAGATGTAAATGGGCCTCATCACTCATGATTATTTTTGATGAAAAATCATCCCAGAACGCGGAATCAGCAATATTCCGCGTTCTGGAGCAGTGTAGCGTAACATTGTTTATTAACGTGTATTTCGCATGTGTTTACTACACAAATGTCAAAACAGAACTGACATTAGGGGCCAATCGCAAAATTTATAGCATTTTCTGATAGGAGGATTACTTTTGCGCCACCTTGTATAAAAAGCCTG
Organism: Eudasyphora cyanicolor; assembly: GCA_963930755.1. Taxonomy (NCBI): domain Eukaryota; kingdom Metazoa; phylum Arthropoda; class Insecta; order Diptera; family Muscidae; genus Eudasyphora; species Eudasyphora cyanicolor. Next base: position 49,067,964 of record OZ005736.1, on the reverse strand, counting down.
AAATATATATTGGAGAACACAATAAAAAATCTGTATCGTTTAAACCAAAATGACCTCCATCGTGAAACTTATGTCACGTGCAAAGGACATTTAACGGTCTAACTACAAAAAATATGAAGAAAAAAATTGGGTGCATTTCGAGATATTGAAGGATTAAAATATTTTTTGGATTTTTAACGTCCTTCGACAAGGACAATAATTTTTTTAAATTACTAATTTTGAAGTACGAGAGTGGCCAGTTACAATGACACTAAAATCGTTGAAATCGGATAACGCGTTCTTAAGTTATACTCTGTTGAATTCAGTACCCTTTAAAAAAAAGTAGAGCTTCGACCAACTTTCGCACGCTCATACATCATACACACTAGGAGATAGCGTGCACCAAATTTCATCGAAATCGGAGGGGGTCCTGCTAAAAAGTGGGTCGACTACCGTTGGAGTTACCCTGTTATTTTTCGCTTTGAAACTCAGCTCAGGAAGAATAGGTTCTTTCGAACGAAGAAGAAGTATTATTCACTGCAACTCAAAATGCCATGTGTTCACTAACACCGCTTGTATGGGAGGCCAATTAGGTCTCTTTACTTACAAATGTTTTGTCTTGCCATCTCGGGTGAACCAACCGTTAAACTTTTGTTTTTTTTTCGAGCCCCACAAAAGACTTTTAAAGTTATCTCGTATATTTACCATGAAATCTGCAATTGAATATTAATTTCTTCATTTTTTTCCGACGTAGTCGTAGTATTTTGCCTATATACCCAATAGGACAAAAGTTATAGCCATTTTAAGTTATATTTTCAAGACAATTTTTTTTATTTCATATATCGTATTTTGGAGTTATGCTGAAATAAAATCACATTTTATTGATCTATGCAGTCAACAATGCCGAATTTGAAAAAAATCGCTTCCGATATACACTGAGCCAAAAATTAACCTTATATGTGGTTAACTTAACCATAAATAAATATGATTTGGAGTCTACGTTATATGAGGGTAATTTGAAGATTTTCTTGCTGACTGGTATTTAACAATAATAATATATATTTTAACTATTCCATGGTTGAATTTTTTAACCATGAAAATTGTTAATATTATAATAATAATTGTTATTTTTACAATGCATTGTTGATTTTTTTAACCATGACAATTTTTAATATTAACATATCATAGTTAATTTATTGAAACAATGCATGTTTAATTTAACAATGAAATTGTTAATATTATTAACTGTGAAGATTGTTATTGAAACTTTGTATACCCTCGCTTTAGTGATACCAGGCTATATATCATTTGCTACGGGCCAAATGTGTAACACATCGAAGGAGTGATTAACGACCCTAAGTATGTTTGGCGGATATTCGTTTTGGGTCGTTTAAAGTCGAATGAGAATTGTCAGTCCGTCTGCCTGTCTGTCTTTCTGCTGGCTGCTGAGCACGATAACTCTCGAAAGGAGTAACCAATTGACTTCAAATTTGGTATACGATAATATTTTTTTCTATCTCCGGCTAAGTTCGAAGATGGACCATATTGGTCCACTACTTTTGGTAAATCCCACACAAAGGGTTGACATTTACTGAATTAATGTTTCTTTAATAATATATATACAACTTATTATAATCTTCTGATATAGCACACATTGTATCGCTAACACCTCGTGAAAAATGGGCGAAACTGCCACGCCATTTTTTGAAGCGCCTATAGTCCGGTAGAAATGGGCATAATTGTACAGCCCCTTTTGGTACCTCCCACACAAATGGATTAATTCGTTTAATGTTATATATTACATTACTCACAAAGTGAGGGTATACCTTAGTCGTTTTACCAGACTGAAACTTTCTTACTTACTGTAACCAAAAACATAGTTGCTTTTATAAATGTTAATATTAATATTAAATTAAACAAGACAAATTTAAGTTTATTTTTAATTTTATTTACGAAAATATATGTACATATATATGTATGTATAAGAAACACCTGAAAAGAAAAAAAAACAAAAGGATTAGAAAATATAAGTATACATGTAAAAAAGAGTGCACTTCTAAGAAAATCTTTTGACTTTTTACCTAAATTTTCAAAGGACATAACCTTTGAAAAGGTTAAATGCCTACGTTTCTGTGCTGGACCAATATGTGATCAGTCCTCGCTCAAAAGGTGCCTTCCACGTAAACCACCTGAATTTTTCGATTATTAAAGGCCCATGATGGTTAGTCATTTAGTTTGTGGTACTGAGCTTAGTCCGATCTTACGGTACATTTATAGGAGGGATGAGATTAATAACAAAGGCAATCGGATAGAAACCCGGTGTCCCACCAAAATCATAATCGGAATCGTTTTAAAATCAAGGATTGGGCATGTCAAAGGAAGATTTTTTCGAAGGAAGTGTACTGAATTGTATATTAAAAAAAAGGAATGCATGCATACCACTTTTCCTGTCATTACTACGCACAACTTACCAAGAGATTCATGGCCGGACTCCCAGCACGAGCAGCCACTGAAAAAGAAAGACCTGAAAAGGAAAAGGTTAGAAAATATTAGGTTATAAAGGGCGGTTAGTTTGTAAGGGCCGATGTTGAATATGAACCACATCTAAACGTCAAGTTTTTTTCTGTATTTCATTTGACATTTCTCAATTTCAGACAAACTCATTTTGAACCATGGAAAGATACATAATCGAGCAACGCGAGAAAGTTTTTTAAACCTTTTACGAAAATGGGCGTTCAAATCAAAATGCATTTCGTGCACTTCGTTATGTTTTTTGATCAGCATAATCGACCAAATGTGTCCACAATCGGGAGAATTGTGCGCAAATTTCAGCAAACCGGATCTGGTGGAGATGTAAAAGATGTGCCATACTTCTTCAAAATGAGGCCGGTCAGGCAGTTACTGTGAATGGTGTTCGCTATCGTGAGATGATAAGTTTTTATGGCCCGAATTGGAAAATATGGCTGTGGACAATATGTGGTTTCAACAGGACGGTACCACTTGCCATACAGCTAACGTAACAAAGGCTCTTTTGCGCAACAAATTCAATGGCCGTGTTATCTCACGTCGTGGCGATGTCAATAGCCCGCCAAGATCATGTTATTTGACACCGTTGGACTTCTTTCTTTGGGGTTATTTGAAAGAAAATGTATACGTCGATAAGCCAGCAACAATTCAAGAGCTAAAGGATGAGAAAATTCGGCACATTAACCGCATAGAACCTCAATTATGCCACACCGTCATCGAAAATTTGGACCGTCGGATGGAGGTGTGCGCCGAGGTCGCGGCGGCCATTTTTGTTCCATACATAATTGAACCATACCAATATTATCATTATAAAAAGAAATGACTATAATTTTCTAAATAATTTGTGTTATATTCAAAAATCAACATCCCTTAAAATGTAATCACGCTTTATGTATGTACATATGCATGTATTTAGAAAGCCTTTAACAGTGTCAACTTCCCACAACAAAAACAACTAACATATGTATGTACTGCGTAGCAGCCGCAAGTGTGCAAACGAAAAGACAAGATGAATACATACCCACACGCACACATCACTTCTCTCCATATGTTTGCTTGCCGCTGCATATACTTATGTACATTGTTGTTGGTTGTTTTTTTCATGCACCGTTAATAGCGTGTACATATTTATACCCTCACTTTAGTGTGACGAGGGTACATATCATTTGCTACGGAAAAAAGTGTAACACATCGAAGGAGTGACCTAAGACCCCAAGTATGTTCGGCGGAAATCCGTTTTGGGTCATTTTAAGTCGAATGAGCAATGTCCGTCCGTCTGTCTGTCTGTCTGTCTGTCTGTCTGTCTGTCTGCTGGCTGGTGCGCACGATAACTCTCGAAAGGAGTAACCGACTGACTTCATATTTGGTATGCGGTAATATTTTTATCTATCTCCGGATGAGTTCGAAGATGGGCCATATTGGTGTACTCTTTCTGGTACCTCCCACACAAAGGGTTAAAATTTAGTGAAATATTGATTCTTTAATAACTTCTATACTACTTATTCGAATCTTCTGAAATTCTACACATAATATTAGTATATTAGTCGGTATTACCTCGAGAAAAATGGGTGAAGTTGGCATGCCCCTTTTGGTACCTCCCACACAAATGGACCATTTTGCATCAAAATTTAACTGCTTATAACTTTAATACAAGTGCATAAAAATGCTTGAAATTTTATACAGAATAATGTTTTTGTAGCGCCTATAGTCCGGTAAAAAATGGGCGTTATTGTACAGCCCCTTTTGGTACCTCCCACACAAATTGACCGTTTCGTACCAAAAGTAAACGGCTTGTAACTTTAATACCAGTGCATACAAATACTTGAAATTGTACAGTGTAATGCTGTTATAGTGCCTACAGTCCATTGAAAAATTGGTGTCCCTTTGGTACCTCTCCCCTTTGGTACCTCTCCCCCCTTTTGGTACCTCTCCCACAAAGGTACCATTTTGCACCAAAAGTTAACAGTTTATAACATTAATATCAGTGTATACAATTACTTGAAATTTTATACAGTGTAATGCTTTTATAATGCCTATAGTCCAGTGAAAAATTAGCGTTATCACCACACCCTTTTTTGTACCACCCACACAAAATGGCCAAATTAAACCTCAACGTTAATATACCAGTCCATATAAACGGTTACAATTCGGCACAGTGCAATGTATTTAAAGTATCTACTGTTCAGCGAAATATAGGTGTATTTCTTAAACCCCTTGTGGTACCTCCCACAAAAATTTACATAATAATTTGTGTAATATTCAATATTACATTACTCACAAAGTGAGGGTATACCTTAGTCGGTTTCCCCGACTGAAACTTTCTTACTTGTTGTTACACTTTTAACTACGTAATTTCACAATTTTAATGGCACAATCACAACAAATAATAGTAATATTACTATTCGCCTTTACTATAATTACACAGTCACAAAACACTATTAACATTTTTAATACACATATTTTACTATTTCTCTTTTTAAATACATACATAATTACTAATTCATGTAGTTCTTTAAAAAATGTTTTATTATTTACCTTTATACCAATAGCTTCCGAAGCTTCCGAAACCACTAGTCCCATAGAGTATTTAAAACCAACTGAACTCCCGCACTCCGTCAAGCACCGAAGCTAGCATTTGGTGGTGTTTTGAATGAGCGAGATAAATTCTCTTATGACGACAGTCGTATTCAACTTCGTGTAACTTAATACTGAACTTCGTCTAACGCAAAGCACTTGAAAAACATCGACCACAACAGAGCAAAGAAAACAAACTTTTCATAATGTTAACTCAACCATTTTTCATGTACATTTGACCTTATATAAGGTTATTTTGTCTTCGTAATCAAACATTTACCATGAAATATTTAACCAGACACATGGTTAAAACAATCATTGTATTTTCGGCTCTGTGTAGAAGCTATATTTTGAATCCAATTGCTTTGAAGGATCAACCTCGCCGAATTTGAAGAAAATCAGTTCAGATTTAGGTAGATTTTATTGATCTATGGACAGATTTTGATATATGTCCCATATATGTATATGTTTCGTCCGATTCGGACCTTTAGTCCTATAGAAGCTGTAGTTTACACCCAATCATTTTGAAAGTTAGCATGGTAGAGATTCTTGATCCATGGACTGACATTGCCGAATTTGAAAGAAATCTGTACAGATTTTGTTAAAGCTTCCATATAAAGGTTGGCCCATCTAGCGGTTGCTTTTTGAACTAAGGCCGCCTCGTAACTGCGATTAGACTATTTTTTGTGGGGAGCAATTAAGGATAAGTGCAGCGCCAATCATCCAGAAACGATTCATGACTTGATACACGAAATTGCAGCCATAGAGGGCCTCACAATCGAAATTGTGTTGAAAACATGGGCCGGCACAGAATGGGCTACTGCAAAACAGCCGCGAACGAAGTGGTGTTCCATCATTAACCGGAATGCAGAGACATTTCAATAAACGCAAAATCATTGCACAATATTCATCGGTCTTTTTTTATAACAATTTTAAAAAGCAATTTATGAATCCCATCGCTTTAGTCCCAACAGATATTAATAATTTATTTACTACTACCTGGATCCGATCCCGTCCATTTTTGAACTAATCACGAATACTGCCACCAAATACATATAAATGAAATAACAGCACTCTCGCTAACAAATTGTGCAAGATATCTCAATTTCAAAATGTGGCTTACGTGGGCGAGGCCACGCCCATTAGTCACCAGATACATATAAACAGAATTACAGTACTATCACTACTAAATTGTGCAAGATAGCTCAAATTTGAAGAAGTCCTGTAGAAGCTGTGTTTTACATCCAATCATTTTGAAATTTAGAGTGGTAGAGTTTCTTGATCCATGAACCAACACTACCGAATTTGAAGAAAATCGGTTAAGATTTAGCTATAGCTCCCATATATATGTTTCATCCGATTTGGCTCTTTAGATCCAATCGTTTTTATACACTACACCACACTGTGGTACAGGGTATTATTTAAGTATAAAATGTCCCAAAAGTAAATTTATGTAAACAATTTATACATGAATTACAAAATTTATATATCAGAGTTATTCAATATTACGAGAGTGGTGTATGGTATTATATAGTTGGCACCGCCCGACTTTATCCTTTCCTTACTGGTCTTTCGATTTAAACTTATCCAAATGGCTATTTTGCCCCGTGTAGCTTTGGGACTGTCAATAAGCCCTCTAGACAGTGCCGCCTTCTCACTTTAGCTACGAACATACGGCTGTCTGTAGGGAACACTTGATCGGAGATCAGTAGTAATGAACTGATTTGGAATTACGACAAACGAATCGCTTCTGACCATTCTCAGGTGAATGACAATCCGAGAGCTTTCCGTACCTAAATGCACATCTATGAAAAACCCTATTCCCAAGTCCAAAATTTAATTATAGCTTTAGTTATATTCAAAGATAATCTTTATTAAATGCACATCCTTCCGCAAAAACTAACTACCTGTTCTATTATTATTTGTTGGTGTGTAGAGAATGACTGAATATAAATAAATATTCCATCATTATGAACATAATGAAAATAAACAAACGACAAATAAACAATAAGATTCCAATTGAGCCTATGCTCTAAAAATTACACCAATTAACCGTAAAATAATCCTATAAATACATTTCTAAACTTCCTAAAAATATTTTAAAAGTTCCAACAAATTTAAATTGAGATTTGGTTTAAAAATGTTTATCGCAAAAGTTTTTGCTGCAATTTTGATGTGCTTTCCATCGGCAATTATAATAAACACATCAAGTACTTTATTAACACAATGCACAAATTTAATTTTATAACAAAAACCAAAAGTATGGAAAACATCAACAAAAACTATTTTAATACCTCTCGTCGGAAAACAAAAAAACAGAAAAGTTTCACTTTTCCCAAAAAGTTGAAACACACACCCAAAATTCGTCTGTGTCGAAAAATTTCCAACAAATTTCAAATAAACACCCCATTTCGAATAGAATGAAAATAAAGAATTTAATATTACTTTAATTTGCGGTTAATTTATATATCTCAAGTGTTGTAGACTAAAAAAGGCACCGAGGGAGAGAAAGAGGAGAATAATAGTTTATAACATTAAGCTAATTTTGCAAAGAGAAGCCAATCTGGAAACTTTTCATGAACGTGCAGAGCCGAGAATATTTGTTGCAAGAAAATGCAAATTGCCTCAATGGAGTTGGCGGCGGAAAAGGATGGAGTAAAGGATGTCAATTGGGAAGAATGAATGAAGAAACTTAAAGGATGAAGTTAACTCAAACATAATGACAACTTTGTTTGCCAAACAAAAAACACACTCAATATTAAGATGACGTTGAGGACGAACGTCGAACGAACCAGCGAATGTCAATGAATGAATGACTGGCTGACTGGAGGACTCTGCATAAATGAATGCTGGAATGAATGAAGTGAATATGACTGCATTGCATGTTAGTTGGAGAAAGTTTTCGTCACTTCCGTCTCTTCCGTCGGCGAAGAAAACGACAATCCGGCCATCTCGGTGGTATAACGGCGCTCCCAGGAAGTGTTGGAAATTTGCAATAAATTATGAGAATATTTTACCTAATGAAAGGAAATGCGAACAAGAAGTTCTCGTTCAAAAGCGATTATCACTGTAATCACTGTTGAACAAAACTGTTGAAGAGGCAGGCGCAGAGTGTAGCAATTCCTGCCCCAATCCCCGCATTTCGAATGGCACAACTGAAATTGAAGCGATAAAACTGAATGAAACGAAAAACTCATTGAAATAAATTATTGATTAGAGAACAGAGTAATTAACACAAAAAGTCAGTGAGTCAGTCAGTTAGTCAGTTCGTTTGTATAATTGAAAAATAAAAACTAATGACTATACATTAAAACTAAAACACACACACACACCCAACAAACCCGACCAACCAACCAAACGACCGGCAGCGCGAAATTTCATTAAAAATAAATTCATTTTACACAGTGTTTTGGTACCAAAACACAGAGAAGCACTGTGGTCATCGCAATCATACACAAGGGTCACAATCGCCATTTTAGATATGTTTGAATCGAAAGAAAATATATTTGGAACAAACATTTTTAAATATTATATATTTCTTAGCAAAAGTATTATATTTGAAAATCAATAAAATTTACTTAGACAGCAAACTTATTTTCCCAAATAAAAAACTGTGTTTATATACAAATAAAATTATTGTTTAGGAATTTCTCCAAATATATTTTTTAAAAGATTTTCAAAACACTGCAGATTTTTCAAATTTAATTTTTAATTTTTCATTGATTTTGAGTTATACTTTATAATTTAAAATGACATAAGTAGCAATAACATTTGTATAATTATTTGTTGTCAACCCATTTTGCATAATGTATCATTATGCAAGTTTATGCGATTTCAATTATAAATGAGTTATACATAGGAACATTTAAAATTTCCTGAAAAAATTATCATTGAATTATTGGAAAACATAAAACGTGTCTTAAAATTAAGGCGTTTATATATTTTCCGAATACTTAAATGCAAATAAATATTATCATAAATAATAGTCTCATATTTAGAGATGTCAAATGGAATTGGTTTTCACAAATCCCGGGATTCGGAATTTTTAAAGTGAAAATCGCGGGATCCCGGGATTTTTTCGGGATCCCGAAATTTTTTGGTATCCCGGGATTTTCCTGGTTTTCGGGATAAATCGGAATTTTTTCATTCTTAATAATACGATATTTCGAAATGGAATACAAACATTTTAGTTCAGTTTTAATTCAATTTTAATTATAATTTTAATCATAAATTAACTTTTGTTAAAAAATACTAACTTTTATGAAAATACAAGTAAAAGCATTAAGTTCGGCCTTGCCGAATGTTATACATACAAGCAGTTATTACATTATTACAGCAATCTTGTTCATGTTTATTTATGATCGCGACGATCATAAATAAATAAATTAATTAATAATGTTGTTTTTAATAAACTTATGCGAATATCATAACAGTTGCCATAGGGTTAACATTTTTTGAAAGTTTGGTAAATGATAAAATGAGATCTCGCTATCATTTAATTTAATTAAAGAATTTCCAAAATTGTATGGGGATTTTACATTTAAAAAAATTTTAAGGAATGGAATTTTTTCGTTTTTTGATTTAATTGATCTTGAACTGCTGAACCGATTTTTGCAAATATAACGTCGTTTGAAATAGCAAATTTTTTAAATTTATAAATTTGTTTATAAAGTTTAATTAAAAAAAAACTAGTAAGGAAAGTCGGGCGGGGCCGACTATATAATACCCTACACCTCCCTAACAATGCGATAAGGGTCATTGCGATAATAATTTGGAATAATTGGTAAATGGCTAAGAACATATATATGTGTATATATCTAATTCTGAACCGATAATCGCAAAATTAAGCAATATTCGTTCCTAAATTGAGAAACATCTTTCTGGTGAATTTTGGAATGATCGGAAGTAAAGTACAACTTCTATAGCGCTTTGTAACCAAATCAGGAGGAACATATTCGTCGGTGCGCTGACAAAAACTCCTATGTGTAATTTTTTGATTTTTTTTATTGTCGAATTAGAAGGTCCTAGCGGTCAAACGACTACCCACCAAAGCATTTTGCGCCATCTTGGCCGGTTCCGAAAACTCCTGTGTATCCCTCTATAGAAATGCTCCGACAAAAACTCCTATGTGATGTAGGCTCAGCCTGTCCCAAGGGATAGAAGGTTGGCTTAGATTCACGCCAAAAAACGGCTAATGAGGTTTTGTTCAGAATCATCCCCTCTATTCGACAATGAATAGACCAAAATTGGATCTGCTTCCATCCGCGAGTTATCGCGAAAACAGTACTTTTACTCAAAACAAACTCAATAGCTTTTATTTGTAAAGAATAACGCGGAAATTTAGAACTGTAACATAACTTCCTTTAAATATGATTATTTGTAAGACAGTTTGTAACGTCCGCGATATTTGCCATGTTTATACCCTACACCACACTGTGGTACAGGGTATTATGACTTTGTGCATTTGTTTGTAACACCCAAAAGGAGAAGAGATAGACCAATTGTTTATTATACCGATCGACTTATAATCACTTTCTCAGTCGATTTAGCTATGTCCGTCTGTCTGTCCGTCTGTCTGTCCGTCTGTCTGTCCGTCTGTCTGTCTGTCTGTCTGTAGACGTATTCTTGTAATCAAAGTACAGGTCGCAATTATGGTCCGATCTCAACGAAACTTTGCACATATCTTTTTTTAGGCCCAAGGACGATCCCTATTGAATTTGGTTAAAATCGGTTCAGATTTACATATAGCTCCCATATATATGTACCTCCGATTTGGCATATATGCACTGTATAAGCAACATTTTGTAACCGATTTGTACAAAAATTGACAGAGAGTAGTCTCGTGATACACTTAGATACCCGATGCACCCGATTTGACATGTAAGCGCTGTAGAAACTGTATTTTATATCCAATCGGCAGAAAGAGGTTTCTTATTACATGAAGGAATACTGCCAAATTCGGAGAAAATCGGTTCAGATTTAGATATATCCCCCATATATATGTTACCCCCGATTTGAAATTCAATAGCTGTAGAAACTGTATTTTATATCCGATCACAGCGAAATTCGGCAGAAAGAGGTTTCTTATTACACGAAGGAATACTGCCAAATTTGGAGAAAATCGGTTCAGATTTAGATTTAGTCCCCATATATATGTTAGCACCGATTTGATATTCAAGCGCTGTAGAGACTGTATTTTATATCCGATCAGTACGAAATTCGACAGAAAGAGGTTTCTATTTTACATGAATGAGTATTCAGGGAAAATCGATTCAGATTTATATATAAGCTCCATATATATGTTCCTCCTGATTTGGTTACAAAGCGCTATAGAAGTTGTACTTTACTTCCGATCATTACAAAATTCTCCAGAAAGATGTTTCTCAATTTAGAAACGAATATTACTTAATTTAGCGATTATCGGTTCAGAAATAGATATATCCGCATATATATGTTCTTACCCATTTACAAATTATTTAAAATTATTATCGCAATAACCCTTATCACATTGTTAGGGAGGTGTAGGGTATTATATAGTCGGCCCCGCCCGACTTTCTGCCTTTCCTTACTGGTTTTATATTGCGAATTTTGTGTAATCCATAAAATCAACTTACACAGCCAAATTTTTCACATAAAATATTATACCGAATTTAATAAGAATAATATATTTGCATTCTATAATCTCTTAGGAATAGATTAATATCAGCATTTTCGCGAAAAATATCCCTCGACGAATAAATTTTGTACAGAAAAAATTAGTTCGGAATTATTTACTATATAATGCTATTATCTCGCGAATGAACAGTTCTAGGGAAAAGTAGTCAAAGGAAGTTTGGGAGAAAAAAGAAAGGCCTACAACTCTTTCTTTAACAAACAAAATTTGTAGTTATTTTGTAAGGATTAACAGTGTGTTAAAACTTTTGAATGATTTTCCCTTTATATGAGGCATATTTTGAGTTGACACATTGTAAATCCCTACCAAAATTATAATTTTTTTTGTTAAAGATAGACTTGTAGTCTTTTTAATATCTCCCACACTTTCTTTGCCCACGTTTTTCTAGGACGAACCGTTCGCGTAATAATAGCATTATATAGTTAAATAATTCTGAACTTAAATGTTTTTTGTTCGAAATGTATCTGTGGCGGGATTTTTTTTCCGGAAATGCTAGTCCCAATCTATCCCTCAGAAATCATAGAAAGTAAATATATTAATTTTAATAAATTCGCAATAATATTTTTGTACAAATTTAGCGGTGTAAGTCGAAAAATTTAGCGGTTACAAAAATTTCGGTATAGAATAATATAGCAAATATCGCGGACAATAAAAAGCGTCTTAGAAATGTTCATAGTTATGGGAAATTACGTTATAGCTTTAAATTTCCGCGATTCAATGTACTTAAGTTCGGTTTTTTGGTTAAAAATTGTTGTTATCGCGATAACTCGCGAAAGGAAGCAGATCAGATTTTTATTTCTTCTTATCTGAGTAGAGGGGATGATTCTGTACAAAACCTCATTAGCCGTTTTTAGCCACAATCCAGGCCAACATTCGTTTGCTTGGGGTACGCTGTGAACATTCAAATATCAAAACTCCTATGTGTAATTTTTTTGTTTTATAAATATTTAAAATGCTCCAAGGGATGTGTCGATTTTGATGAAAACCATTTACCACGTCATGGGCTTTTCACATATACGATTTTTGGTATGATCTATTGGTGGTAAATAATTAAAAGAACAATTCAAAAATCTAAGATATTAAAAATATCGCGATTTGACGAAATAGCAACGTTTTTTGTCTCTCCTGAAAACTAGTAAAACGACACATAGGAGTTTTCGTCGGCGCACCGACGATATATATGGAGGTTATATATAAATCTGAATCGATTTTCCCTGAATACTCATTCATATAAATTAGAAATCTCTTTCTGTCGAATTTCTTACTGATCGGATATAAAATACAGTCTCTACAGCGCTTAGATGTCAAATCGTTGCTAACATATGGCTATATCTAAATCTGAACCGATTTCCTCCGAATTTAGCAGTATTCGTTCATGTAATAAGACCGTGTTATCTCTCGAAGAGGTGATCACAATTGGCCACCGACATCTTGTGATTTACACCTTGCGACTTCTTCCTTTGGGGCCATGTGAGGCTATCAAGCACATAGGGCAGCCACTTTGCGATTTGGTTATGGAAAATTTCATGAAAAGGCTATGGTCCTGTAAGCGTGGTCATGGTGGCCATTTGGCTGATGTTGTTTTTCATTATTAACCGCATACCTTCATCTTTATTATGAAATAATAATAAAACTTTTAATACCAAAATAACACCTGTCAGAAACGCCTTTATTTTAAAATCCCTTTGTAAGAAATTTAACAAACAGTTTTTGCAGAAACCGAGGAAAAAATGTCAAAAATTGTCATATCTAAAAATTAGCATTAAAATTGTGATTTTGTAAAAACAAAAATGACTTTTTATATTTTTTTAAAAATTTAAATTAACCGTAATATTTTACGCCAATTTTCTGTTGGGTCACGCATAGTGATGTGAAATACAGCTATATCAAATTTCACGACTGACGATGGGAAAATATGTTAAAATATGCGCGCATAGTACTTCGAATGCATCTATCAAAAACCTTTTTTTTTGGGAATGACGTTTTATTGTGGATAACATTTAATGAAAATACCTTCAAATTTTAAGAAAATATCTCCAAGCGATTTCGTGTTATGACCATTCAAAGTTTGTCTTTTTATCCCCTCACCTTAGAGAGGAGGATATACATTAGGCCGGATCGATTTGTGGGGAGGCAAAAAAAGTCGCCATTGCTCAGTGAAAATCGTATTCTAGGGATCAAAATAAGAAACTTTGGCAAAGGAACCATACCTCTAAAACGATTTCTGATGTCCCGGAATTTGGGTCGAACTTTTGGGTAGGGACAAATTTTGAAAAATCCCACTTTGACCCATTTAGAGTGCTCCAATCGAGTCCAAATGTATGACCGACCCCCACTAACTTTGGAGGCCCGACCCACCCATGCCAGTGGCACACCCCTTGGAAACCCCTGGGGGTTCCATACATTTGGACTCGATTGGAGCACTCTAAATGGGTCAAAGTGGGATTTTTTCCGGGACAATTCGTTTTAGAGGTATGGTTCCTTCGGCAAAGTTTCTTATTTTGATCCCTAGAATACGATTTTCACTGAGCACTTCACTGAGTGCACTCCGGAACACTCTAAATGGGTCAAAGTGGGATTTTTTCCGGGACATCAGAATTCGTTTTAGAGGTATTGTTCCTTCGGCAAAGTTTCTTATTTTGATCCCTAGAATACGATTTTCACTGAGTGGGGGTCGGTCATACATTTGGACTCGATTGGAGCACTCTAAATGAGTCAAAGTGGGATTTTTTCCGGGACATCAGAATTCGTTTTAGAGGTATGGTTCCTTCGGCAAAGTTTCTTATTTTGATCCCTAGAATACGATTTTCACTGAGCACTGGGCGATTTTTAAATCGACCCGCCCTAATATACATATATATCATTTGCTACGCGCCAAAAGTGTAACACATCGAAGGAGTGACCTAAGACAATAAGTATGTTCGGCGGATAGCCGTTTTGGGTCATTTTATGTCGAATGAGCAATGTCCGTCCGTCTGTCTGTCTGCTGGCTGGTGCGCACGATAACTCTCTAAAGGAGTAACCGATTGACTTAAAGATTGGTATGTGGTAATATTTTCCTCTATCTTCGGCCAAGTTCGAATATGGACCATATTGGTCCACTCCTTCTAGTTCCTCCCCCACAAAGGGTTAACATTTAGTGAAATATTGATTATTTAATAACTTCTATACTACTTATTTGAATCCCCTGAAATTCTACATACAGATTAGTTTATTAGTCACAATATTAACTATTAACTATTTACTCCTAAAATACAGTAAAAATGGCATTATTGCCACGCTCCTTTTGGTACCTCCCACACAAATGGACCATTTTGTACCAAAAGTTACCAACAAATAACTTGAATACCAGTGTATACAAATACTTGAAATTTTGTACAGTGTAATGCTTTTATAGTACTTAGAGTCCAGAGAAAAGTGACCGTTATTGGGAAGCCCCTGTTGGTACCTCCCTCACAAATGGACCATTTTGTACCAAGAGTAAACTGCTTTTAACTTTAATACCAGTACATTAAAGATATTAAGGGTAGTTTAAATTGATAATAATTTAATTAAAACAAAAAAATAAATCAATTTACTAATATTTTTTGGCGACTCATAAGTCGGTTCACGCGACTGAACTTTCTTACTTGTTTTTTACTAATAAATGCAAATAACAATGCGATGATAAAATGTAGATACTAAAATACTTGTATAATTCGCGTTTGTTGTTGAAATGCGACGGGACTTTGACACATATAATAACGTTATATTCATCTTTATTTTTGTGTATCAGACATATTTGTTACGTCTTCAAATAAAGATATATTTTAAAGCAAAAATAAAGTTTTTTTATATTATTAGGATTATACTCGTATGTGTAATTTTTATAGTTTGCTTCTTCTACAAAAACTATAAAAATATTGCTAAACGCATCAGCACTTTATGTATATTAGGGTGGACCGATTATTTGGTTTTTATTTAACATTTCTTTTGTTAACAGTCGACGACCCATTTTATAAGCCAACTAGCGCAAAACTTAAGCTTTCAAAAAAAAATGCAGACTACAATTTTATCTTATTTAAGTTGTTTTGGTTTCAATTTCAAAAACATTGCCCTGTTTTGTAGGCTTTTAACGCAATGTTGACAAAAATATTTTGGAGAACTACTTATATTGACCCAAATAGTGTATAAACCAAATTTCTTTCTTCTACGGCTAAAGAGATATACATTTGTAACTAATGCTACGCCAACTTTTTCCACACCCACTAATCCGATCCAACCCATTTTTGTTAAACATTTTTATACTGACTCTACCAACGTACTCGTATGTTCCACTTTTTGATCTTTTGTCAAACACTGAAATGTCGAATTAGGTTTGTCAAAAACTTGACGCCAATTTTAAATCAATCGGTCAATCTTGTCGAAAGTTATCGTGCGCATAAAATAGCCCAAAACGGTTTTCCGCCAAATAGTCTTGGGGTCTATTAGGACACTCCATTAATCTGCTACACTTTTGGCCCGCAGCATCTGATATATACCATTGTTCACAACATAGGGGGTATAAAAACCGGATTATATTGAAAATCTCTTATTTCTACAAAGAGTGATAACATTTCTACATTTATCCATAGATTTTCTTCAAATAGGCATTGTTTGTTGTCGATAGGAAGCTAGCTTTCTTGGCGGTTTTTTTTTCAATTTTTTTAGTTTTTTTCGTGGCAACATTTTTTGTACCTTTTTAACGACAGTTACTAAACTTCTGTTTTCACGTGAAAGTGTCATTACTAACATTCGTAGTCTTTATCATTTCCCATAATTTAAGGTATATCCTGGCTTTATCGATCATATACTTCAAATATGGACAAATAATAAAGACACCTTCCGAGAAAATGGGAATTTTAGAGAATTTTTTTATAAAAAATTTACTACACAATTTGTTTAATATTTTTTTCGTGTTTATGATTCCATATTACACTAGAAAATGTTATACACAGCCCTTTGACAAACATTTTATTGTGTGGTGTAATACATAATACAAGCAAAGATGGTCTAAAGCCAGGAGAATATCCTAGTGACAAATCAAATATCTTGTTTACAAAATTGAAGAAAAAGCTATCGACAACAATTTTTAAAAAAATGTTCTAAATGCAATAGGATGTTAGTTATATTGACATTCCAACTCGGAGATTTCTCAACCAATCTCTAAACGTGGGCCTTTTGAAATGTTAAATTTTAACTAACGATTACTTAGACTTGTGATTTGAGCCCTTTGGATTATTTTCTGTGGGGCTCCATTAAGGATAAATGTTACGCAAAGCGTCCAGAGACAATTGAAGCGTAGAAACATGAAATATAAGTTACTATTGAAAAGATTCGACCCGAGCCAGTCGTGGTAGTCATATGAATTATATTGTGTTCCATTATTAAATGACAAAGTTCAACCTTTCCAATAAAACAAGAAATTTTAAAAAATCATCAGAACATGTATACATATTTTCAGAAAATGATTTTGCATACGATATGAGCGACTGAGATATAAATTTGGTCAAGGTGGTTGTGGTTATCAAGACTCCTATAGGATACCCATGAAATGCTGCTATTTCCCTAAACTAAAATTTGGAGCAACTAAGTGGACTGGGTTCATCTTGTAACGTGTAATGACAATAAAGTATAATAAATATACATCTTCACTTTAGTAGGAGTATGTATTATTTTCTACTGGACAAAAGTGTAACATATCGAAGAATCTTCCACTATTGTGAGGGTATACTTATCAATATGTACTCCGCTCTGCTACAGAAGTACATACGATGTTTTCTCCAAGAATATCTTTCATATTTGTATTTTCACAATTTGTGCTTAAACCCCAACTACTGTGCACAACAGGCTTGCCACCAAAAATTGTAATTGTATTTTATAATTTATGTTTCAACAATATATGTTGAAGGTCTAAGCCTGATAAACAAATTACTGTACTCGTTAATGTCCTTCCCTTAGTCCCACCCACACATATATATACCCACCCCAGGAGCTATGGACAATCCTTTCCGTTTTATTGATTTTAGGTAAATTATCCAGGGGAAGAATCAAAAAGCATTAACAATCGGCATTTAGCATTAACAATCGGCCATATTCTTGATGAAAACACTCCATCATCGTGAGTTTCTCTTCCTCCGATCCACCGTTTGCTTCATCCACTGCCTTTGGCTGTCATATGTTATTTTTTACTGCATTAACGGCAACAACAAGGACGAGGAACTCAAATGAAATCCACGCCAAGGAAGACGAGTGAATCACTGAATGTTCATTGAAAGGCCAAACGAAAATCATAACGAATTACACTGGAAATTCAAAGTCACGCAACAATTACCGGCGAAACGTGCCTTCCGCAGACACCGACGCGTCAACAACAAATCGCTGGGTCGAACTGGTATCCAAAGGAAGTGGCAGAGACAGTGGTCGGTCGGGGTGGGGTGGGAACAACATGACTACTACCTCCACAAAAGGCAACAAAAATAAAAACAAAATCATTAAGAGTATTATGACATTGTTGTTCATAATGTTGTTAACAGTTCTTGTTATTATTGTTGTAATAATGAATGAGTCCGTTTCTGGTTCTTTTCGGACAAAAAAGCAGACCGGAAATAGAAAGGAAAATGTAAAGTGGGCCGACACCGGCTGAACCGCCCCAAAGGACTGAGTGGTCGGTGTAATTATTTCTTATTGAATAATTAAGGGTCATTTATTTCACATTGTCAAAGGACGTCTATCTGCCTTTTTGGGTAACTGAATGGGTGAGTGAATAAAGGCTGATTGAAGGCAATCCTGGGACTGATTTACAAAAGGAAACCTCCGCGAACCGGTGTTCATATATTCATTTGTTGTGTCTGTTTCAGTCGATTAGTGTTGTAACAGAAGAGAGCCGAATATCTTACTCTAGATTTAGGAGGAACGTTTGTTGTCACTGTATCAACTTTGGTATGGAATTATATTCAAACAGGGAGAACAAAGTAATTTTATGGTGCAACTGATTAAATTAAAAAACGAAAAAGTTAATGTTGTTAACAGTGAAAATTATTTGCTTGTTACAACCAAAAGGGGAATAGGTGGAAATAGAATGATTTCGGGCGTCGATTTAACAATGTCCGCCGTTTATCTGTCCATATATTTTGTAATTATGAATCGATCTTATGATTTGGCATGGTGAAATATATTTTTAATAAAATTAGATCATACTCGTATATCCTTAGATTTTGATGCAGCTTCCATATAAATATATTTGCCAATTATTTCATGTCAAACCGAACGATTTTTGGTAGCAAATCTGGTCTACATTCCGGATTGTTTTAATATGTTGTAAAGGGTGGTCATAAGTCAACTTATTTGCCTTTGGCCCATATTGTAATAGATCCTTCTATCATAATAAAAAATATTAAACTTTTTGTTTTAAATATTTATTTGAAAACTGTTTGTTTTATTTACAACAAACATCGTGCGTTTTTTTGGACCCCCCTTTATATGCTTTTTACTATCATGATGATTTTTTAGTTGGCAAGAAAAAAACAATTTTTGTGAGGATTTTTTTTAAAAGAAAAATGATTTTTGCTCACACAAAAAAACCCACAAAAAAAGGAAAAATGTTTGTTTAATTTTTTCAGAGCTAGTATCCTAACGACGAAAACCTCTTTGAAAAATCTATATACAAATGGTACAAGTCAGACAATTTTTGTTGCGAGACAAAAGTGTAACACATCGAAGCAGTAACCTAAGAGACCACAAGAAAATTTTGGTGGAAATTCTTTTGGTCAGTCTCACTTGTGCATTTGAGTTATTAACACAAATCGCGGACATTTATGTTTAGAACCATTGTTTTCTTCACTTCGCATTACGGTGACCTTCGAAAACAAACAAAAAAAATATTCATTACTTCAATTGTATTTTGTATCTCGCTCTTGAGTAAAAGAGAGTCTAAGTGAGAGTGTTAATATACTCTCTTTCGAACATGAGTTCGAGAGAGAGAAAGAGACAGTTTATCAATGATAACGGAGACGAGCCGTCAACGTCCAATAAGTTGCCAAAATCGAACTATTATTTGCCTCTTCAAACACTCATTGAAGATGAAAAAACAAATAATGATATGGGCGATTCCACACCAATTAACAATGTTAAAAGACATGTACCACCAATTACAATTCTCAAAACAAATTTTGATGATATTCACAAAATGTGCAAAACAATTAAAATTACGCAGTATTCAATAAGAAAAATATCTATTGGACACAAACTTTTTTGTGAACTCCAATACGATTATAACACCGTGAAGAAATATTTAAAGGAAAATAACATAGAGTACTTTTCGTACATGTCCAAAAATAATAGACCTTACAAGGTGATTCTCTCGGGTTTGGATAAAATGGATGCCAACAAAGTAAAAGCAGATCTATGTAAAGTTGGTTTGAATGTTATCGACGTCAAACCAGTTTTTAAGAAAACAAACCTCAATAGAGAAGTAATTCTATACGTTGTTTACTTCCAAAAGGGTTCAATAACTCTTAAAGAACTAAGAGAAAACTACCAAAATATTGAATACATTCGTGTTAAATGGAATTATCAATCTAAGCAACAAAACAGAGTAACTCAATGTTATAATTGCCAAATGTTTGGACACGGATCTGAACATTGCAACGTAAAAACATTTTGTGCAAAATGTGCAGGACCACACAAAACATCACTGTGCAACTCACCGGTTACGAAGTGTGCAAACTGCGACGGTCAACATTCTTCAAATGCTGCAGATTGTCCCAGCAGATCAAAATACATCGATCTTAAGAATCGCTACTCTACACCAAAGCGTCAGACTACCCAAAGAAGTTTCGTTCAGAATGTACATCAAACACCATCAAATTCGAATAATTGGGCCAACATTGTAAAACCTAACTATACACATTCACATTCTAATAATGTTGTTAATAATGACTTATTTTCTATAGATGAACTAAAATCGTTAACTGTAGAATTAATTGAAAATTTAAGAACTTGTAAAACCAAGTCAGAACAATTTAATGTTATTACCACGCTAGCATTTAAATTTTTATCATGAACAATCACATCCTTAAAATTATGATATGGAATTCCAGAGGAATTCGAAATAAATTGTATGAATTTTTTGATTTTATTATTAGAGAAAATGTTGACGTAGCTTTGGTCAACGAAACTTGGTTAAAGGGAAATATTGTAATGACACATCCGAATTTTCATTGTTATCGCAACGATAGAGAGTTAAATAGAGGCGGTGGTGTAGCTGTTGTGGTTCGAAATAATATTTGTCATGAATTGCTGCCTAAAATTGAAACTTCCTTAATCGAAAATGTTGGTGTGAATATTAAATTAAATGACAATACATCTATTAAAGTATATAGTTGTTATTTCCCAGGTGGATCCGCGGGACCTTCAGAGGATAGAAAAAATCAGTTTAAATCGGATCTAAAAAAACTATCTAGAATCCAAGGTGATTATATTTTAGGTGGAGACTTTAATTGTAGAAGTCGGGAATGGGGCTGCTTAAGATCAAATTGTTGGGGTAACATCCTTCATGATTTAATAACAACTAACACTTTCGGTTTGGTATATCCACCGGAACCAACATTAATCCCTTCCAGCAGTAATTCAAGCCCGTCTGTATTAGATTTTTTCATAACTAACGTGCCAGACAAATTATCTCCAGCATTAACACTAAATAACCTCGGATCGGACCATTTACCAGTCCATACTTCTTATAATTCTTCTTATAAATCTTATAACAATTTAAGATATAATTACAGGAATGCGGATTGGAAGATTTTCAGAACTTATATCAATCGAAATATCTCATGTTTAGATATGGAAATAAACAATATTGAAGATGTTGATAGATTGATAAATGAGTTTAATTCTCTAATATTAAATGGAATTGACGCAGCAGTTCCAAAGATTCCACATTCTACTAATTATGTCAAACGTCTACCAAGACACATTTTAAACTTAATAACACTAAGAAATACCTCCAGGCGAAATTGGATGAGATACCGGCTTAAACATTACAAAATGGAAACGAACTTTTTAAACAGAGTTATCAATGATGCCGTATCTAGCTTTAGAAACTCAAACTGGAACTTATTGCTAACGAGTCTCAACAAATCTTCACCCAATTTTTGGAACATATCTAAAATAATCAAGAAGAAAATGAGATCTATTCCATCCCTTAAAGAAAATGGTTGTCTTTATACAACAAATTTTGAAAAAGCAGAAAGGCTTGCAAAACATTTCCATTCAAACCATTTTATATCGGCTAATTTAAGCGACCAAAACACCATCGAAATGGTATCTGAAACATTACGGGGTATAAACGAAAGCGACTTTCAGAACCTGGAAAATGTTAGTTTAAACAGGATTAAGATAATTATTAAAGGTCTTAAGAACAAGAAATGTCCTGGCTCTGACAAAATTTCAAATAAATGTCTAAAAGCGCTCCCACAGAGTGCTTTAAAATTGCTAACAAAATTGTTTAATGCTTGTCTTAGATTATGTTACTTCCCAAATCTCTGGAAGCAATCTAAAGTTATTGCCATCCCTAAATTCGGCAAGGATATATCAAGACCAGACTCCTATAGACCAATAAGCTTATTAAGTTCGTTGAGCAAAATTTTGGAAAAAATAATTAAGGAAATAGTTGTTTCTTATATAGAGGATAAAAATATTTTACCATCTCAACAGTTTGGCTTCCGCTCCGAACATAACACCATACAGCCTCTTGTTCGTATTAAAAATATTGTAAAGAATGGTTTTGGTAATGGTAAATCAACAGCTATGATATTGTTAGATATCAAATCCGCTTTCGACTCTGTTTGGCACGATGCTCTCATTCATAAAGTAATTAAAATTGGTTTAAATGTACCAATAGTAAAAATTATCAAAAGCTTCTTAACAAATAGGTCCTTTCAAGTTCACATCGGTGATAAAGAATCAAATTTATTCACAATACCCGCTGGATGTCCTCAAGGTTCTTGCCTCTCACCCATTTTATATAATATTTACACTCACGATTTTCCCGTATTAGATGAATGCAAATCCTCAATTTTTGCAGACGACACAGCAATTCTGAGTTCAGAGTTGTACAGTTCAGATGTAATATCAAATCTCCAAAAATCAGTAGATGTCGTTCTAAATTATTTCAACAAATGGAAGATAGTCGTTAATACAACCAAAACTCAAGCCATTTACTTTTCTAGAAAAAGAAAAAGTTGTTTCTTACCGAGTTCAAGTATTAAAACAGGGGGTGTGGATGTCCCCTGGGAACTAAAAGTAAAATATCTAGGTGTAATTCTTGACAGAAAATTTATATTTAACGACCACATAAGCTTCACAATTAACAAAATTAATACAACCATTAAAATTCTATATCCCTTCATAAATAGAAAGTCAAAATTAAATATTGAAAACAAACTTATTATTCTTAAAGTAATATTTCATTCCATCCTTTTTTATGCCGCTCCAGTATGGCACGAGTCAGCGGATTGTCACATAAAACGATTGCAAATATGCCAAAATAAAATTTTGAAAATGTTATATGATTTGCCATACTACTACTCAACATATCGTCTTCATTCAAAACATAATATATCACTAGTTAAGGACAAAATTAATTATCTCACCGAAAGATTCTATGAAAAATGTTCATTCTCATCGTATACACATATACGGTCATTGAGTTCTTAAAAAATAAGAGTACTTTTATCTTCTGACATTTTTCTTCTAATAATGTTTTGGGTTTTTCATTGCAAACTTATTTCCCTTAATTTATATTATATAATTTGATGTTCATATTTATTATAACACATTATGTTTAAGATGAAAAGTTACTTATTGTAAACTGAACTCTTTGTATATAAATTATAAACAATTTGTGTATACTGAAATTACTAATCAATAAATATACATACATACATACAAATTCTTTTGGTCCATTTTAAGTCTTTTGAGAAACGTCCGTCCGTCTGTTTTGCTGGTGTGCACGATAACTTTCATAGGAGTAACCGATTGACTTTAAATTTGGGTAATTTTAAGTCATTTGAGCAATGTCAAAATTTTATGTCAATCGGTTAAACATTTCGAGAGTTATCGTGCGCACCAGCCAGCAGACAGACGGACGGACATACATTGTTCAAATGCCTTAAAAAAACGAAGTTTTTATGCGAACTTCTTTTAGTCCTTGTATGGGGAAAATCTGTATTCCTTGACCGATTTTGAACAATTACCAACCGTTGCAGGACAATAACACATGTTTCTGCAAATTTTAAGCCATCTAATCTGAACTGTTGTCTGCTTTCCACAGACAGATGGACATAGCTATATCGTCTTAGAATTTGAAATCGATTTCCACCTGCTAGGATTTCATCTTAGCCCGATGGTTTCTTTGAGAAACATTTTGTAAATTTTCCGTAGATTTCATTTTTGTCTGACGCTTTGTTCATTTTTGTCCACCCATATAAATTGAACACCCATAGCGCTTAGCTATAATATGGAAATTAATATATATGGCGACTATACTTAAATCTGAATTGATTTTTTCATATGTGACAATGTTAATTCCCGGACAAATGAATTCCTTTATGCCAAATTTGGTAATGTTCCGACCTATATCGAAATTTGATCCAATTTCTTTTAAAATTAGCGATCTTCATGTCCGTCTCAACAAACTCCTCTCTGCTAAAATTATGATGATGTTAAATAGGATCAGAATCTATTGTATTTTTTCTGGTATGGAATAATCGAGCTTTTCAGATAATTTTGTGACTGGATTCCAGTCCCGCCAAAAGTTCAGTCCTTCTTTTAAACAGATTTTATTACCCTACACCACACTGTGGGACTGGGTAATAACTTTGTGCACTTGTTTGTTTCATCGTTTATTGTACTGATCGACTTAGAATCACTTTCTGAGTTGATTTTGCTATGTCCGTCTGTCTGTGCATGTATTCTTGTAATCAAAGTACAGGTCGCAATTATGGTCTGATCTCGACGAAACTTTACACATACCTTTTTTTGGCCAACGACGATCCCTATTAAATTTGGTTATAGTCGGTTCAGATTTAGATATAGCCCCCATATATATGTTAGCCACGATTTGACATGTAAGCGCTGTAAAAACTTTATTTTATATCCGATCAGTATAAAATGAATGAACACTGTTAAATTTGGAAGAAATTGGATCAGATTTAGATATAGCACACATATATATGTACGTTACCCCCAATTTGACAGAACGATGTTTCTTATTATATAAATGAACACTGTTAAATTTGGAAGAAATCGGATCGGATTTAGATATAGCCCCCATATATACGTTACCCCCGATTTGGCATGTAAGCGCTGTAAAAATGTTATTTTATATCCGATCAGTATAATATTCGGCAGAAAGAGGTTTCTTATTATATGAATGAACACTGTTAAATTTGGAAGAAATCGGTTCAGATTTAGATATAGCCCCCATATAAACGTTACCCCCGATTTGAAGTGTAAGCACTGTAAAAATGTTATTTTATATCCGATCAGTATGAAATTCGGCAGAAAGAGGTTTCTTATTTTATGAATGAACACTGCTAAATTTGGAAGAAATCGGTTCAGATTTAGATATAGCCCCCATATATACGTTACCCCCGATTTGAAGTGTAAGCGCTGTAAAAATGTTATTTTACATCCGATCAGTATGAAATTCGGCAGAAAGTGATTGCTTATAATATGAATGAACACTGTTAAATTTGGAAGAAATCGGTTCAGATTTAGATATAGCCCCCATATAAACGTTACCCCGATTTCACATGTAAGCCCTGAAAAAATTTTATTTTATATCCGATCAGTGCGAACTTCGGCAAAAAGAGGTTTCCTTCTACATGAAGAAATACTGCCAAATTCGGAGAAAATCGGTATGATCAGTATGAAATTCGGCAGAAAGAGGTTTCCTATTGTTTGAATGAACACTGTTAAATTTGGAAGAAATCGGTTCAGATTAGGCGCCCGGGAAATGCATCCTTCAGCATATCGGTTGTGGCACGTGCAGTATGTGCCGTTGCACCGTCCTGTTGGAACCACATGTTTTCCAATCCCAATTCATCAAGTTGCGGCAAATAGAACTCGTTGATCATTGGGGGCCAATCGCAAAATTTTTAGCATTTTCTGATAGGAGGATTACTTTTGCGCCACCTTGTATAAATCTGAATCGATTTTCCCAGAATACTCATTCTGTCGAATTTCGTACTGATTGGATATATCTACAGTATCTACAATCTCAAATCCGGGGTAACATATATATGGGGGCTATATCTAAATCTGAACCGATTTTCTCCGAATTTGCAGTATTCCTTCATGTAGAAGGAAAAGACGGACATAGCTAAATCAACTCAGAAAGTGATTCTAAGTCGATCGGTACACTAAACGATGAAACAAACAAATGCACAAAGTTAATACCCTGTCCCACAGTGTAGTGTAGGGTATAAAGATATGTTTAAAAGAAGGACTAACTTTTGGAGGGACTGGAATCCTGTCACAAAATTATCTGAAAAGCTCGATTATTCCATACCAGAAAAAATACAATAGATTCTGATCCTATTTAACATCATCATAATTTTAGCAGAGAAAAGTTTGTTGAGACGGACATGAAGATCGCTAATTTTGAAAGAAATTGGATCAAATTTCGATATAGGTCGGAACATTTCTAAATTTGGCATAAAGGAATTCATTTGTCCGGGAATTAACATTGTCACATATGAAAAAATCAATTCAGATTTAAGTATAGTCGCCATATATATTAATTTTAGGGCCTGTTTCTGTAACTTTTTTTCGTTCGTCTACTGCGAACGATCAAAAATCACTCAATTATTCCGAGAAATCTATAAGTCACAGAAGTTTATAATTCGTTGTGTCTGTAGAAATTCATGTAAAAATCTTGTTCCTAAAATATTTCTAACCTGCGTTTTATAGAATTCAAGTAGTAGTTGAGAGAATTTTGATCGTTCGCCGTAGACGAACGAAAATAAGTTACAGAAACAGGCCCTCAATTTTATAGCTAAGCGCTATATAATAGGGGGGGTCAATTTGTATTGGTAGACAATAATGAACAAAGCGTCAGGCAAAAATGAAATCTACGGAATATTTACAAAATGTTTCTCAAAGAAACCATCGGGCTAAGATGAAGTCCTAGCTGGCGGAAATCTTTTTTATATTTTCCTACAAAAAAATGTATAAGCAGGCATTTTTGTATTTTTGGGAATTCTTAAAGATATCTGGCGAGAAAAATTTATGGATTTGGTGTACGCGTTAGGCGTTGTGGATTGTTTTTGGAAAACCCCCTACAAATTATATTTA
The DNA here is from genome assembly GCA_963930755.1 of Eudasyphora cyanicolor. Classification (NCBI taxonomy): domain Eukaryota; kingdom Metazoa; phylum Arthropoda; class Insecta; order Diptera; family Muscidae; genus Eudasyphora; species Eudasyphora cyanicolor. The sequence continues at coordinate 49,040,834 of OZ005736.1, read as the reverse complement.
AAAATCGAATTGTTAGACGTAACAAATATTTTGTAGTAGGCAAAGCAATTTTGAATAGAATGCTGTCAATTTTCTGCCGACTTGGAATTATTAGGAGTTTTTGTATTGTTAGGAATTCGATTAGATGTTATATATACAGCTGTTTTACAAGGTTCATTTAAGTTAACTTTTTTTATGTCGATTCGCATTTTTCATACCTTTTCTTAAAAGAACTACTTAAAGTTGATGTTGGGTTTTATAATTGATACTAATCCTGCATAATGCATTAGAGTTGTAAACTCTAATTCAGTTTTAAGTTAATAGGACATGAAAATATTAACCAACATTTTGCCAAAAGCCCGTAGCAATTTGTAAAATAAGATCGGTGGTTTGTTGACAATACAACAATACCCATATAATCGTTATACCAAGCTTCACCAAAGACCATTTAGGTTATAGACATCACAGTGTAATTCCACATATTTCCCACAAGATGGGAGAAAAGTAATTTTCTCATACGTTTCTATGCGAGTGAGATAATTTCTAGATAGCCATCTAGGGTTTGCAGATGCGAATGTACGTCTACAAAGGCTTTTGAGTGTGTATAAAGATAAATCGTCTTTGGTTTCAATAAAATCCGAACCAAAAATACTCTGATCACTTAACATGGAAATGCGCAAAAGTCTCCGTCTTTGGCTTTGCCGGATTTAACAACGACGGCGATTTTAAGCCGATTAAGAGACGATTACAACAGCGGAGATTTGAAGCCAATTTTAGACGAACTGGCGGTGGCTTCTTGACTTTAAAAAAATTGGTCATCTCCGGCGGCCTATCGTCTAAAACCTGGGTCGCTTCGTCGTATCACCTTAGATTGCAGGAAAAAACGCTAGACGGCAATGAAGAAAATGTATTTTGAGAGGTATCTGAGCCCCAATCATGATATAATTTTGCAACAATCTGTCGATTATTTGCTTGAAATACCAGGATTTGCGGTTACCGAGATTTGCTACTTCATTGTGCGTTGAACATTTTATAAAATTTCCGTCGGCCATTAATTTTTGAATAGCAGATCCGACAAATATTTACTCTGTGATTTTGGCGTATGACAATTTGGAAAACATCAAGTACTCAAAAACAGGCCCTTCAGAGTGAGGTGCTTTGAAGAGAACTTGTAAAGTAAAACCAGTCTTGAAAAAAGAAATCCAGAAATTCGATTCGTTCTCATCGGCTTTGACCGGAATTTGTTAACTTGTGTTAATAACAATAATGACGGAAACGTCGTTTTTGTTTCAGCTTTTTTTCACAAATTTAATGGGACAAATATATGTACACAATCATCCAGGTCATTTTATTCACATTCTGTAACTGTTTATTTTAAAAATTTCCCAGACATACATATTATAATCTCGGCGAACCTTCTTGTAAAATCAGCTTATTGTCAGAAGTAACCCAAAACAAGAACCGGCTAAGGAAGTAAATAAGCGCCAGAAAGTGTTTCCTCTTTAACACTTATTTACGACACCATAAAGAGAAACACTTGGGCAAACATTTACTGCTGAAATTCAGTGACCCAACCAACAAAAACAGCAACACCACCAACATTACACAGGACAATAATTATGGGAGTGAGCCGAAAAACGCACACAAGAAAAGCGTCAAAGATCACAGCACAGGCGACGGCGACAACGAGAAACACTTTGTTAGCCATAAAAAATTATGGTCAAAATATTATTTTAAAGAAATGTTGTTGATGTCGTCGTGAAGGACAGTTGAGGGGAGGGCACGAGACAGAGGACTGAAATCGTTGCGTGACTTATGGCAACAATTTGTAGAACATTTGGCGCTCATTAATGTCGAAGAATTTCATTTTGATAATAAAAAACAGTCCATGAGCTTCAAACACATTTGCACTTGAATAATAACGTTTTGATGGTGTTCTCAAAGGGCGTTCAGAAGGTGTGTAGCCTGGCGGCCACCTCATACGGGAGGTGTGGAGAATCAATTTAGACAGCGTTTTAGGGAAGTGAAAGATTGGGCCAACAAGATAAGATAAATGTGTTTGCATTCATTTTTTTTTGCTTTCATGTTCATTCCTCAAGCACAGTAAGCAGAAAGCTTTAAAATTTAATTTTACCTTGCCCGACACGACACAACTCGACGTTCCGTGTCCTTGCAATTTCCATGAACAACGAAGTCTTGAACAAAAAGTGCTCACGCTAAACCCCTTTGCCCGGTCTTGCTTAAATCGAATTTGTATTCATGCTAAAAACTGTCATTATCCAATTCAGAACGGAAATGAGATAAATACAGTGCACGAGAGGAAGGGAGAGGAAAAAGCGAATTGGCTTTCAGTAACGGACATGAATGCAAAAATGTCTAAAGTTTTGGTACGTGTCTGCTTGTAACTGATTCAGCTGCGATTGAGAAATTTTGTGTCCTAACATTTAAATTAAAGTTTAATACGAGTAAAGAACAAATAATTGGAATTCAGTAAAGATGCAATTAAAGTAAATTGTACGATATTTTATTGTTTGCAACAGGTGAGTTCTAAGAGATGCTAATGGAGTAACATCAAACTATAGGGTCATTCATTAGGAGCCTTCTATCTTTAATTTGTATACCCTCCACCATAGGATGGTTTATCACTCCGTGTGTAACACCTCTGAATATTGATCTTAGACTCCATAAAGTCGCTTTAGGTATGTCTGTTGCAATCACGCTACAGTCCGTAATAATAGAGCTAGGTTGATCATTTTTGGTAGAAACACTTCTTTTAGTTGCAGGTTGTTTGCGATTGCAAATGGGTCATATTGGTCACTGTTTTTATATAGCTCCCCTACAGAGGTTGCTCCAAAACACGGTTGTTAAGCCATAAACACCACGTTTTCTGAACAATTTAGCTGAAACTTTGCAGTTGGTATTCTATTTTGGCAAGAATTCATGTCAATAAAATTTATACAAATCAAATTATATTTTGTTGTAGTCCCCGTGTAGATGTAGCTTAGACCGTTTATAGCACATGATGCAAAAAATGAAAGTTGCTGCGATCTTTGATTTCCGAACCGAAAATTAGGCCTACAAGACTTCCATAAAAAATTTTGTGCCGATCGGATAACCCTAGGGTCTGCCCAAAGTTCATTCAAAATTTAGAACACACTTTATAGGGGAAATATTTTTTTATTAAAAAATCGTATGTTTAAGTAAGTAAAATTACATTTCTTTGTATTATTAATTAATAAATAGTTTTTAAATATTAAGATCGGTGAAAAAAAAAAACAAAAAATACAATTAACTCAATATTATATTAGATCTGACTTGTTATGTGAGGGACATTTTCTACGATATTCTTCAATGCACTGTAACATAAATTGATTTTGTTCTTCGTACTACTACTATTCTTTAATTGTTTTAAGTTTACAGCAATTGAAAGGTAATTTTTTAAATTTTTAATTTTAGTAAAATTTCTTTATAATTTATGAATTGAATTGAATTGGTTTCAAATACAAGTTAGTGCTAAGTACGCCATTTTTAATAGGAATGCATAATTCGAAAATGAAAAAATTAAAACTAATATTCGAAAAATTCAGCAAAGTTTTGAAAATCTTTTTTTTAATAAAATATATTTGGAAATATTCATAAACAATAATTTTATTCGTATTTAAACAAATATTTTATTTGAGAAAATAAGTTCGCAAATATATTTTATTCTAATATATTAACATATGGGTTCTAAATACATTTTATTGATTTTCAAATCAAATTTATTTGCTCGAAAATATATAATATTTAAAAATTTGTGTTCCAAGTATATTTTCTTCCGATTCAAGCATATCAAAAAAGGCGATTTTGCCCCGTGTACTCAATCCAAAAGCACCGAAAAAATGTTTGGTTTTGTATGAGACGAAATCGCTCACATTATTTCACAGCAATAGTTTCGGGTCGGAGAATTTTCGATCGTTTTCCAGATTTACGACGGGCTCTGTTGATTGCAGACGCCTAACCATTTTTCGTTTCTCTTCGAGTGAAACATCCGAATCGAAAAATGCCAAAGCCATTGATTCTGGGCCCAAATACCACAAATGATTTTTCCATTTCTTCAAAACCGCTTCAGACACATCTCGGTTGATTTCTGCGTATGCAGTCTTTCAACAAGGCTATATCTTGATTTGGTGGTCGTATGGCATTTTGCATGTAAACCACGCTTTGACATACAGCCGCACGAGAAAAATACATATATCCCGTAGCCCACTGAACTCTCATTTTGTCAATGCAAACTGCTCTCGAAATAGTTATATTTTTAAGGCATAAATGCCTTTTCCCATGAACCTTGCGTGGGATGTTGGACCATGTGTTCGTAAGTTATCGCCGACACCACCATTATTGTTAATTGTAATAGTTCCTTGTAGTCAGCTCGGATTTGTGTTTCATTTAGCTGTTTAATTCAGAATTTCTTAATGACTTCGCAGTCAGCATTACTTATTTTTGAGCGTACAGTTGGATCGTCAAGCCCGTTTTTAAACGATTTGTGGTCGAGACTTACCAAAACGGCAGCAAAACGATTAAAAATAGGCACTTCAGGACCACAAGTCGCCGAAGTTTAACCTCAAACACATGTTTCAATACTATCTCCATCATGTGATGAGAACATGGGAACTTGATTAATTTTCGATCTAATTTGTTCTGCAACAAAATGCACGATCCAGTGTTTTGACCTGTATTTGATGAGTGTATCATGAACGACTTTGGCCATATTTTCTCCAGTACCAGCCGGGATTTTGGGAGCGCCCAAAAATTTTGATGTGTAAAACGATTAATCACAAGCTCACCAACAGTGGTCAGAGGCGTCGCAGCATTATACATTACAGTTATCACATCATGAAATATCTGTCTGTTTGACGGCAGTTTGGCTCCAGATATTGTATGTGATACATGCCCAACTGATTCTACGATGCGAAATTTATCACTGGATCTAGTAACCATTTTGCACGGGGCAAAATCGCCTTTTTTGATATGTTTGAATCGAAAGAAAATATACTTGGAACACAAATTTTTAAATATTATATATTTTCTAGCAAATAAATTTTATTTGAAAATCAATAAATTATATTCATAACCCATATGTTAATATATTAGAATAAAATATATTTGCGAACTAATTTTCTCAAATAAAATATGTCTTTAAATATAAAAAAATTATTGTTTATGAATATTTTCAAATATATTTTATTAAAAAAAAGAATTTCAAAACTTTGCTGAATTTGTCGAATTTTAGTTTTAATTTTTTCAGTGTTTTCGAATTATGCATTCCTATTTAAAATAGCATAGTTACCATTAACTTCTATTTGAAACCACTTATTTTTATTTTCTAACTATTCCAAGTCATTATTTTCAATTGTAAAGAAATTTTACTAACATTAAAAATTTCTAAAAATTACCTTTCAATTGCTGAAAACTTAAAACAATTAAAGAATAGATATATATTCACGCAAATAGATCTTTGTTTGAAAAATAACATATCCAAATAAAAAATATTAGGATGTAAACATAGTTTTGTTTAGAACAACATCCTCCCAAACACATAATATTTGTATGTGTATATTATATATTTGTAGTGCACCCTAAAAATATATATGTTTCAAGCAGAATATGTTTGGGACAATATACTACAGAGGCGATTTTTTTTCAGCGTGTGGATGTGGCCGGTCTGGAGACAAATAAGAATATGACTAAAATTAAATTTTGTGCGAAGCTGTCCCTTTCTCAATTCACTTAGGCTGGAGACAGAGCGCGTTCTGTAAACAACCCTGTTGCATGGCCGTATAGCGCGCTGCAAAGTTCTGCTTATGTTTTCTTATTTGACCAGTAGAAAAATGTCAGACTGATGCGAAAAATCAACTATCATGCAAATCCGTTGTTTTTTTGATCTGTGATCTATTTTTTATTGTGATTGCTCTTACGTCTACATATCTGTGGTCACAAGGCATAACAGCATATGTCTGTTTTTAAAACTTTTCAGGAGAGAACTTTAAAGGTTTGTATCGATATAAACATCAATTTGTAATGCAGTGACACAGTGGGATATGCTGCCTTATATAGATAACTGAACTAGGGATCATCAAAAAAAGGTGTCACAATATGTAATCGAAGATGGGGAACATTATGGCATTAATAACTCAGTTTGAGCATATCTCGAGTTATGCTGTTATGCCTTGTGACCACAGATATGTATGTACATAGAGGCCATGTCGGTGTGCATGCATGCCCTGTCATGACGTAAAATTCAAATGAAAACTGCTGTAACTTTTTCGTTTCTTTTTTACGACTTGTAAGAAAGATTGTTTACGACTTGTAAGAAAGAAAATTTTATTCAAAGACCATTTAAAAACTTTTCATGCTAATAAAATATTTTGTAATTACTTGAACATGTGACATTTGATAAAAACCCAAATTTTGTTCATGTAAAGTGAGTTTTGTGTTTTCAAACAACTTTGGGCAGACCTTAGCGTTATCCAATCGGCACCAAATTTTTTATTGGAGGTTAGTATGTCAAATGGAAATTTTTTCGGCCCGGAAATCAGTACCGAAAAAATAATAAATGGTCTAATGTAGCTCTTAAAATGCTATTTTAAGCCATAAATACCACATTTTTCAGGTGAAGAGTTTGGCTATAGTATTTGCGGCCTAAAATTTGACTAAGATTGCAGCGTTCGCCTTTTAATAAATTACTTAAACAAAAAGGATCGTTTCATGATTTGCTCCATATCCAAAGATTTTTCCATTAATAAAATTGAATGCTATCCATGGTGGAGTGTATATAAGATTCGGCATGGCCGAACTTAACGCTTTTACAATATTTAGAGGTGTTACAAACGGAGTGACAAAAAGAATACCCCCATTCTGTGGTGAAGAGTATACAAATCAACTAATATACAATCTGCGGTCACCAATTATGTTCTGGTCATTATTTGAGGGGAAGGTTCAGTACATGAATTCTAAATTTCAAAACGATTGGATGTAAAATACAGCTTCTATAGGACTAAAGGGCCAAATCGGACGAAACATATATATGGTAGTGTTGGTTCATGGATCAAGAAACTCTACCATTCTAAATTTCAAAATGATTGGATGTAAAATGCAGCTTCTACAGGACTAAAGAGCAAAATCGGACGAAACATATATATGGCAGCTATAGCTAAATCTTAACCGATTTTCTTCATATTCGGAAATGTTGGTTCATGGATCAAGAAACTGTACCATTCTAAATTTCAAAACGATTGGATGTAAAATACAGCTTCTATAGGACTAAAGGGCCAAATCGGACGAAACATATATATGGGAGCTATAGCTAAATCTTAACCGATTTTTTTCAAATTCGGTAGTGTTGGTTCATGGATCAAGAAACTTTACCATTCTAAATTTCAAAACGATTGGATGTAAAATACAGCTTCTTTAGGACTAAAGGGCCAAATCGGACGAAACATATATATGGGAGCTATATCTAAATCTGAACCGATTTCAACCAAATTCAATAGCGATCTTAACAGCAGCGAAATACTCTAAACTGCAAAATTTCAGAACGATCGGAGTGAAATTGCGACCTGTAGTCGACGAAGAACTTTACATGGACAGACGGACGGACGGACGGACGGACGGACATCGTTAAATCGACTCAGCTAGTGATTCTGAGTCGAACGGCATACTTTAAGGTGGGTCTAGCTATGTTATTTTCAGGTGTTACAAACATCTGCCGTGAAACAAACTTATAATACCCTGTACCACAGTGTGGTGTAGGGTATAACAATATTGAGAATTTTATTTCTAGAAACATTTATTTAATTTAAGGTTGTTTATCTGAGGAAGCCAGTCACAAATATATCCGATATTTTAAGAGTAATATATCAGGTATCTCTTAAACAAAGATATATCTATGCGGTATTTTTGATGACATTTTTGACGAAGATGATAATATTATTTCAGAAGTCAACGAAGGAAACTCTTCTGAAAAATACATGTAAAAATCTTTTAAAACAAAACAATACAGTACAATACTACGCAAAAACACTTTGGTCCACGTACCCGACGTTTGACATACATACATTTTCCCTATTGAGTCTTCAACTTTTTTTCACCATATTTGTAATCTACGCAAAATTCACTTTAATTTGATCGGTCGCACGATATATGGACCAAAAACCGATTTATCAAGATCGTCTATGGGGCTGTGTTGGGGGATCTTGAAACAATTCCTTCCAAATTTGTGCACACATTTACTCACAGCAAGCCTATTACGCTTTACAAAGTTTTGGTCGAAATTCAGCGCCATTCTTGAGCGTTCTTTATATATTTATTTGTAAGTCCTTTGATACCTTTGTGTGAGAGGTACCAATAGGACTCCCTATTCCAGTCGAAATTTTGCACCGCAACTGATATATGTATATGAAATATTATTAAATCGTCATCATATAGCGTTACAGCTCGGGGTGAGCTTTAGCTTGATCAGTTATTCTCCAACGTCCTTCTCTATTTTCTGTTTTTCGTTGCCAGTTTTGAATACCCAATATGTGGAAAATCTCACATCGTAGTTTAATACTGCCTTTTGCGGTCTGCTGTTGTCCATGCGTGCCACATGACCTGCCCAGCTTAAGCGTTGTGCTTTTATGTATTTTACGATGTCCTCCCCTTGACAGATTTCTAGCAATTCAGCGCTGCATCTTTGGACGTAGTCTCCATTAACATCAAGCGTTTGGACCGAATATTTTCCTTAAAATCTTCCTCTCAAAATTCTTCCTTAGCAATTACTCCTTCTAGTTATGTCACATCGATACATGAAGACAGAGCACTGTGCTAATAATTGTTTTGTAAATGCTTAATTTGCACGTTTTTGAGGTTAGTTTGGCTTTGAAGATCTTCTTGTGAGCAACAAATGCTCTATTTGCTGCGGATATTCTGTTGCTTATGCCGTCTTGCATGCTGTGTTATAGTCTGGTAAATTTTTGAGGTCCCGGAACAATTTTCATCGGGTTACGAGACGCGCGGTCCGATTGCGTCCAAATTTAAAATTTTTCTTAACTATGACCAAACACAATTTGGTACCAAATTTCATAACTTAGCAATTACTCCTTCTAGTTATGTCACATCGATACATTAAGACAGAGCACTGTGCTCTGTAGTTTACAACCAATCGTTTTGAAATTTACGTTCTTAATTCATGGACCGACATTTGCCGAGTTTGAAGAAAATCAATTCGGATTTACCTATATCATCCATATATATATTTCGCCCGATTTGGCCCATTAGCCCTATAGAAACCGTATTTTACACCCAATTGTTTTGCAATCTGGCATGGTAGAGCTCACTTATTTATGGATCAACATTGCTCAGTTTGAAGAAAATCGGTTCAGGATTAGATGTAGCTCCCATATATATGTTTCGTCCGATTTTGCCCTTTTGTCCTATAGAAGCTGTTATTTACATCCAATTGTTTTGAAATTAGTATGGTAGAGTTTCCTAATCCATGGACCAACATTGCTCAATTTGAAGAAAATCGGTTCAGATTTAGATATAGCTCCCATGTATATGTTTCGTCCGATTTGACTACATCGTGTTAAAAATTTTTATTTATATTTTATTTGAATATTTCATTGTTATCCAATTTTACTAGAGTGGTGTGGGGTATCATATAGTCGGCACCGCCTGACTTTAGCCTCTACTTATTAGTTTCTAACATACCATTGTGAGTTCAAGATTTTTGCGAAGAGTTTTGGATTGGAATATTTGTAAAATGTTTACATTCGAATGACAGTTCCTGCCCAGAGTTATAAACCGTATACCAAAAGAGTTTATTATTCGTTTTCTATCCTGAGTTGGTATTTTGGTCTGAGAAGCCAGTATAGTTTTTTACATTTTGTATCGAGTTGGTTTCTTTTAGATTTATGTGGACGTCCTGCCGTTCGGGCTCGGGCCGGCCGAGCCTCGGGAAAAATCAGAAAAAAAACATTTTGACCATAAGTCCACTACAGCGCCATCTAGCGGTTAGAATCATACATACAAACTATTATCAGGACAAACCACACATACATTTTAAATTTCAATTAAATAGCTCTTCAAATACGAATTTTGCAAATATCTTGACCACTCCGCCATTTATCACCTAGAAAATAATTCAAAAACACATATCGCACATGTTCCACAAAAGGGTAGCAACTCAAAATTTAAAAAAAATCAGTAGAGTCCAAAAACTGTTTCCGTTAATATTAATGATATATTAAAAAAAAGAATCTGTCGTAGCAATAAAATATCATAGAAAAAATAATAACGCTCTTTTCTTTTTTGTTTTTTTATTGATTATAGAAAAATAACAACTTTTTTGAGCTGTTACCCTTTTTATGAAACAAGTTTGTATATAAATAGTTGTATTATTTTGAGTTGTACCTTTTTAACTGAAAAATCTTACTCGGATTATAAGTTGAAAAGGGCACAACTAAAAATATTACTCTTTAAATGATAAGTCAACGGTCCCATTTGCTTAAACACTTGGAGACATTTCAAAATGTAACTCTTTAGTTGAATCTAAAGACGTTATTCTGAAAACACTGAGAGAGTCATAACGGTTTGTTATTATGAAAAAAGAGAAAAATCAATGGCCATTTTTTGCCGTGGGTAGAAATTGCCATTGTACGTTGTTTTCTTGTAAAAAAAGCTAAATTTAACAATTTTGAGTTGTTACCCTTTTGTGGAACAGGTGCGATATGAGCCCCAACTGTAGCTATTGTGTAATTTTTAGCCCATTCGCTCTTATGGTTTCGGAGATCATTCGTTACTAACAAACGTACAAAGGATTTTATATATAAAGATTTACAAAATTGTTGTTCTTAGACAAAAAGAACATATGTTGAATTTTTTATAAATAAAACGACAAAAATGTAAGAATTGTTTTTCAGGATAACCAGGGATTAAGGAAATTTTCTTGTCCTTAATACACTTTTGATGTCCTCATTAACTAAAATTTGTTCACTTCTTTTATAAATCGTAGAGAGGATGTAAAAAGCTTTCTATTGGTACTTATATCTTTTATCTGATATTTCGTCCTATAGTTATGTCCACTTAAAAATAGCAACATTTGTAAAAAAATGTTGCAGACAATCAAATTTTCCAATACAATCTAAACAGCTATGAATTTGGACAAACGGTAGAAGGCAATAATTCCATAATTCGTAACTAAAAACTTTCAGTACGATCGGAGTGAAATTGCGACCTTTACACGGGCAAAATCGCCTTTTTTGATATGTTTGAATCGAAAGAAAATATATTTGGAACACAAATTTTTAAATATTTTATATTTCTTAGCAGATACATTTTATTTGAAAATCAATAAAATGTATTTGGAACAAATATGTTAATATATTACAACAAATTATATTTGCAAACTAAATTTCTCAAATAAAATATGTGTTTAAATACAAATAAAATTATGATTTAGGAATTTTTCCAAATATATTTTATTTAAAAAAGATTTCCAAAACTTTTGCTGAATTTTTCAAATTTCAGTTTCAATTTTTCCTTCGTTTCGAATTGTACCTCCCAGTTATGATACCATATGCAGGCAGCATTACCTTCTGTTTTAAATCAATCATTTAAAATTTCTGAGTATTCCAAGCCATCATTAGTTGTCAATTCTCTAAGTACTTTATATTGACCCAAGATTATATGATTTCAATTATTATTTTTTTACGAACATTACAAATTTCTAAAAATTTTACTTTGAATTACTGAAAAATTTGACACAATTTATGTATTTTATGCATATTTAAATGCAAATAAATATTTGTTTCATATTTGTTTGGGACAATATACTACAGAAGCGATTTTTTTTTCAGCGTGTACTCAACGGACAACTTCAGATGGACAGACGCACGGACATATATGTAGTTATGGTTAAATCGACTCAGCTAGTGATTCGGAGTCGATATACTGATTCGGTATACTTTAAGGTACGTCTAGTTGTAGCATTTCTAGGTGTTACAAACATCTGCCATGAAAGAATCTTATAATACACTGTACCACAGTATATAGTAGGGTATATATATTTCAACAAAATTATGTTTTTACACCCCCTTATTGTGAACCTCGGTATAAATGAGTTGCTGCGGGCCTAAAGAATAACACATAGAGGAACCCCAAGAGAATTAGCGGAAATCCGGTTAGGCCATTTTAAGTAATTTGAGCAATGTCCGTCCGTCTGTCTGTCTGGCTGGTGCGCACAATAGCTTTCGATAGGAGTAAAGCTAAGTATACAAGATTGTCAGATCAATCAGCAAGAAATTCGGCGGAAAGAGGTTCCTTATTGCATGAATGAACACTGCTAAATTCGTAAATTAAATAATCGTGCGCTTATGTCACGAAATAATTGGTTAAAATATTGCTTGAACTAGAAAATGTCGAAAAAAAAATTAAAAAGTTTGTACGACAAATAAACATATATTAATACATTTTTAAATAAACAACATTTATGTCTTCGTAAGGTCTAAGTTTCTTCTTCCCAATACAGTTTGGAAAATGAAAATCGGTAATTAACAAAGTTATAGGCGTTTAAGTGTACAAAGGCAAAAAAATCGGGTTTTTACCTGCAAATCCGGATTTTGGGGATGTCCGGCAAATTTCACAGAACAAACGTGGTTTCGTTATTACCACGCCCCTTTGGTACAACCGTTATTACCACGCCCCTTTGGTACAACCGCCTGTTCGTCTGTCTGTTTACTTGAGATACATTTTCTTACTTGTTTAGGTAATAATTGATTATTGTTATGGCAGTTTTCGTGTCATGGTTTTGCACAACCTTAACACGAAAACATCTCTCCAGTATATTCTTCAGTTTTCCTCACATTTAAATAACGCAGATATTTACAAAAACATTACAAATGAATTATTTCATAAATATGTACACAATTTTGAGATGACCAAATATATTTTTCGTAGCTCCAAAAAAATATTTCAAAAAACTGTATAATAAAAGCAAAAATCCAGTAAGGGTCATAAACAATAAAAAACAACTACGTTTTAGAGCTAACTATGGGTTATACGAGTAGCTGTAAATTTCCATACAATTTAACTTTCGTTAGCTCTAACGCTCGGTTATTATTGTGCTAATGGCGGTGAAACATAAATTCACAAATAAAACAGAAGTAGTTTAGGTTTATTTTTTTACACTTAACATTAAATGTCATAGTTAAATTAACCCTAAAAATGGTATAATCTGCCAATTTTTTTTTAAATACTCGTATCAGCCATAAACGTTGTCTATGTTTACTGTTTGTTTTTAATGTCATTCAATGAATTTATGAATACCATTCGGCAACTATTTTTTTATTAATTCCATTTCGGCTTGGTGGAGTTCATACGAGTACAATGAATGTCAATATTTTAACTTTAAATAGCTTCGAATGCAATTGTAAATGCATTCAATGAAGTATCAAGTGTTGGTAAATTTCAGATTTTTTTTTGCTACACAGTGCACCAATGAGTGTACGTACCATCCCAGCGGTAAAAATCAGGTCTTAGGCGGCAAGCTATCAGGCCTGATTTAAGAGCCACGAGGCCTGGCCGCCGCATTCAATCTTTATTTCTTTTTTGCATGGAGTGACATTGCGAGGCCAGGCCTTGCATCTCGCGGTAAAAATCATGCCTAACAAAGGATTGCCGAATGAAGGTCTGATATAGGACTTCGAAGGGAAGGTCTTAAGAAGGGCTTCGAAATGAAGGTATGATATAGAGCTTCGAAATGAAGGTCTGATCTACGTCTGATGTACAGCTTCGAAGGAAAGTCCTACAGTAAATCAAAATGCAGACCAAATAATGTATTTTAAATGAATGTCACATTCAGCAATATAATATAGGAGTTCGCAAAGATAATATAGAATAATTTTGATAAGAATCTATCTTAATCTATCAAAAACACAAAGCAACTGAACTCTACAAAACCTCTGCAACGACTAATTGTTTGTTAATTTTAATTGTCTTCACCTTCACTTTTCAATTTGTGTAGCGGTATTTCTTTTTTTTTGCATAAAACTGGTTTTGAACTCTCTCAGTAGCAACAAAGTTCATACATGAGAAACTTGAGGGAGGGAGAACGAATTCGTGTACACTCTGCCTTCCTTCTCCCGTCTTTTATTATGCATGATTATGTCCACACAAAATTTAAATGTTGTGTGCTAAACACCTTCGATATGATATATTTTTAGAAGGACAGAATCATGCCTGATAAAAGACGGGAGAAGGAAGGCAGAGTGTAAATTTTTCTACATATGCAAAAACTTGAGAGAGAGGGAGAACCCCAGCGGTAAAAATCAGGTCTTAGGCGGCAATCTATCAGGCCTGATTTAAGAGCCACGAGGCCTGGCCGCCGCATTCAATCTTTATTTCTTTTTTACATGGAGTGACATTGCGAGGCCAGGCCTTGCATCTCGCGGTAAAAATCATGCCTAACAAAGGATTGTCGAATGAAGGTCTGATATAGGACTTCGAAAGGAAGGTCTTAAGAAGGGCTTCGAAATGAAGGTATGATTTAGAGCTTCAAAATGAAGATCTGATCTAGGTCTGATGTACAGCTTCGAAGGAAAGTCCTACAGTAAATCAAAATGCAGACAAATAATGTATTTTAAGTGAATGTTTCAGCACTTAAAAGGAATAATATAGGAGTTCGCAAAGATAATATAGAATAATTTTGATAAGAATCTATCTCAATCTATCAAGAACACAAAGCAACTGAACTCTACAAAACCTTTGCAACGACTAATTGTTTGTTAATTTTAATTGTCTTCACTTTTCAATTTGTGTAGCGGTATTTCTAAGGTATTGTGTTCATACATGAGAAACTTGAGGGAGGGAGAACGAATTCGTATACACTCTGCCTTCCTTCTCCCGTCTTTTATCATGCATGATTATGTCCACACAAAATTTAAATGTTGTGTGCTAAACACCTTCGATATGATAAATTTTTAGAAGGACAGAATCATGCCTGATAAAAGACGGGAGAAGGAAGGCAGAGTGTACATTTTTCTACATATTCAAAAACTTGAGAGAGAGAGAGAACGAAACGCATCAATATATGATCATATATCGGCGGTGGTTGTCAATAATTCAATTTGACTGCTGACCATGAAGAACGACTTTTCTCTGGCATCTTTTAGAAGGCGTTAGACATGTTTGAAAAAAGACGGGAGCAGGAGGCACGGTTACTTTTTTAGAAGTGAGAGATTGCACATTTTTCAGGCCTTCATAAAGAAGGCATGCGTGCCTTCCAATAGAAGGTGTTGGAAGCCCTTTTATCAGGCCTGATGCCTAGAAGGCCTGGACCATTTTACCGCTGGGACGAAACGCATCAATATATGAACATATATCGGCGGTGGTTGTCAATAATTCAATTTGACTGCTGACCATGGAGAACGACTTTTCTCTGACATCTTTTAGAAGGCGTTAGACATGTTTGAAAAAAGACGCGAGCAGGAGGCACGGTTACTTTTTTAGAAGTGAGAGATTGCACATTTTTCAGGCATTCATAAAGAAGGCATGCGTGCCTTCCAATAGAAGGTGTTGGAAGCCCTTCTATCAGGCCTGATGCCCAGAAGGCCTGGACCATTTTACCGCTGGGATATGCGAGAATGTCTGTGTGCAACAATGGATATGTGTACATTAGTCTGCATGTGGTCAAATATAAATTTTCACACTGAAGAAAAAATGCAAGAGAAGGAGGGAAGCACGAACAGGATAAGGAATCGGAGCGGAAAGAGTTATCAATATACTGAATGATTGCCGATTAGCACAAATGGCTATGAAATCTGGAATCAAGCTAGCTATTATCGAATGTTTTTTTTGTATAAATAGGATAAGAGGTTGAACGATTGAGGAGATAAATATTGATCACTGAATGATTTCAAGGCTATATCAATAATTGCGGAGGTACTTCGAGGATCGGAAAAAGCGTTGCGCAGCGGGAGGAATTTGAAAAAGGGCAAAAAACTTCGCCGTTTCTTAACCAGACAACCGTTTGCGACAAAACTTGGCATGCTTATGGAGGAGGTATTAGTAGTTTCCCATTCACATACAATTTGCTAATTAAGTGAAACAATTTTCCTCATTATGAAATAAAATTCGATAAAATATACCCACTGAGACAAACGTTATAGCCATTTGAAGTTATACTTTCCAAAAATAATCTTAGTCAAAAATTAAAAAAATATTTTTGGAAATTGTAACTTAAAATAGTAGTTGTAGTTTGCTTCTCTTAGAAGGAACCCTCTGATCTTCAGCTCAACTCCACAGTGAGCGAACCATAAAAATAATATCAAGAACATATTAACCACTCATAGGGAATCATGAAACATATTTTTGTTGTAAATCTAGAAAAGTTAATGAGAAATGAATCAGTAAATATCCGGTTTTGATATATTCCGATTCCTAGGAGAGGATTGTACAAAAATAAAAAATTCAATTCTCAATTAAATGTAGATTGAAACCAAATAACTTTATAAAAGAATATATTTACTACGAATTCATTTTGCTCACAAATTAGCATTTCCTGCTTAAGTGATCGCAGTATTTTTTGGCTCATGTCACGGCTTTTAGTCAAACTTGGTATAATGGTTATATTGAATGTAGTCAACAACCCATGCACATTATTTCGAAAAAAATACTAAACAACAATCCTACTAGTTATAATTTGCACTCGTAATGAAAAATATAAAACAAATTTAAAAAAGATTTGTTTTTCTAATTTAAAAAAAAAAAAAATGTATTTATGTTGTTGTTGTAATTTATTGCTGGTCTGTGCTTTTGTCACTCAGTCTAAATTTATTCGGTTTAAGACCATATGTTTCAGTTACTTTCTGTCTGTTGCAAAAATGTAATTAAAACAAATACAGAAATTGGTAGAGAGCTTTAATTGCTTGTTAGAATTGACTGGAGTTTCGATAGACACCACCCTATCATCTTCATAATTCAATATAAATAATGTATGTCTTTAACTTAAATTAGCTGAAATTAATTAGCTGAAAAAAAGTACACAACTTTTTAAAGAGTCTATAGATTTCAGGCGCCCGTCCCATATTGATAGATTTTACCTATTAAAAGAAATAATTTTTTTCAAAAAACCCCGTATTCCTCAAAATTTGTTTCAAAGTAATTAAAGTGGGTAAGTAATTAAACTACACTTAGTATAACCATTATACCAAGTTTCACTAAAATCCTCTATACTGTGTTCACTTAACATGAAAATGCTCAAATAGTAATGTGTGAATAAGTTAACCCACAACATAATTTGGAAAATTCACAAAAAAAATGTTTTTTGTTTTTCCCCTATATCTACCATACTAAAAGCCGGGCTCCAAATTCCCTTTGCAATTTAACTCGTACCACCATAGTACATATTTATTAAAATGAAAGAGATTTTGCTACTTCAGCTTTGAGATTGGAGAATATGTGGCTTAATTTTGAAATTTTCTTAAACAGTAGTGCAAGTTGAAAGACATGTCAACAGTACTGTGACAATTTTTGACTTCTTCATTCTTCAGGAAGATTCCTTTAATATGCTACACATGTTATATAGGGTGATCAAAGTAGAGATACTTTTTTCAATAGCCTTTTTTGACAGATCACGTGTGAGTCGTGTCATGCTGCCATGTTATTTTTGTTAAGTATTGTTTGGCATTTCATCATGGAAAGCCTTAAGCCTGAACAACGTTTACAAATAGTTCAGTTTTATTATCAAAATAATCGTTCGCCAATTGCGCTAAGTCCATTTTTTTTAAAATCCAAAAAAAAACACTTTTCAGTCGACTCACGACCTTGACACCCATGGGCAATATTTTAGCTCTCGTTAAGAGCTATCTTTTTGCCATTGACCGATTCCCGATCCGACGTACCGGAATCATCGGTCCATATTTCTTCAAAAATTATGCCGGTGAGAACGTAACCGTCAATGGCCACCGTTATCGTGCCATGATAACCGACTATTTGATGCCTGAAATTGAAGCTCGCGATCTCGGCGACATTTGCTTTCAACAAGACGGCGCCACTTCCCACACATCGCATTAGTCAATGGATTTATTGGGAGAACACTTCGGTGAGGAGATAATTTCACGTTTTGGGCCGGTCGATTGGCCATCGTGTGATATCACACCGTTAGACTTTTTCCTGTGGGGTTATGTAAAGTCTAAAGTTTATGCGGACAAACCCGCTTCGATTCAGGCCTTGGAGCAAAACATCACGCGTGTCATTCGCCAGTTACCAGTCGAAATGCTCGAACGAGTCATCGAAAATTGGACTCAACGGATGGACCATCTGAGACGTAGCCGCGGACAACATTTGATAGACATATGTAATCTTCAAAAAATAAATGCCAAAGAATGTTCCTTCAAATGATAATAAACATTCCCCATTCA
The DNA here is from genome assembly GCA_963930755.1 of Eudasyphora cyanicolor. NCBI lineage: Eukaryota > Metazoa > Arthropoda > Insecta > Diptera > Muscidae > Eudasyphora > Eudasyphora cyanicolor. Next base: position 49,022,418 of record OZ005736.1, on the reverse strand, counting down.
ATTTGAATTTTCAGTGTCTTTTTCTTTAAAAGAGTAGGAATCCCCGAAATGGAGCACGCTATACATATAAGAATGTTTCGTTCGATTTGGCCCTATAGAAGCTGTATCCAATCGTTTTGAATTTTAGCATGGTTGACTATCTTGATCCATGAATCAATATTCCCGAATTTAAAAAAATCGGTTCAGATTTATGTATGTTTCGTCCGATTTGGCTACAGATGCAGAGCCGTACCAAATGGAAATTGTGTAAACAAATTTTAGTTGAAGTACAAGTACATTGGATATTTTATTGTTATCCAATCTTACTAGAGTGTTATAGGGTATCATATTGTCGGCACAGCCCGACTTTAGCTTTCCGTACTAGTTTAAATTTGTTTTGCTCAAACGAAAGATTAGGTCATTTCCTTTAACAGCTTAGTTGTCTATTAGTTGGATGGAACTTGTTTATCCATCAAAATAAATATAAACATCAGATATAAAGGGTCCGCCAAATAACTTTTTTTAAACTTTTTTTTTTAAAATTCTATAAAAAAAACTACCGAATATTTTCTCAAATTTTTTTTTTTATTTGAAAGTACAATCCTTCCAGTTAATAATGAAAAATAATTTCATTCAAATGGCTGCCTCGGCTGGCCATGCAGTAGCCATTTCCTGCCATGCAGCTGTATTTCACCAATGGCTTCACAAATATTGTTCTATAAAGCGTCAATTGTCTCTGGCTTGTCGGCGTAACACTTATCTTTAAGGGCAAATCCAACGGTGTCAAATCGCAGCTCCGATGTGGCCACACGACATCAGCTCTGCGGCTGATAGTGCGATCTGCAAACTGCAACATTATCACGATTTTCAAAGTAATGTCGCAATATTTCCCAGCGTTGTTCAAGCGTATACACAACCATATTCGTTTAGCGGAAGGATACAACTAATTATCTGTCAAATCAGACATGAGCTAAGTGTTACCACTCACGAAATAAGCACTAGTTGAAAAAAAACGTTAGATGGCGGACCCTGAGAATAGCTTATTATTCTTTTCTAACAAGGTTCTTTAAAGTATCACATGCCGAAGCTGTGGAGATGAGGAAGAAGTGGAGAGCATTGAGCACTTGCTTTGCGACTGTCCCGCTTTGAGTAAACGACGACTGGACATACTGGGGTCGGCCTTTTTAGGCAGCCTAACAGATCTTTCTAGTACTGATATTCGTACTATCGATAAATTTATATATCAAACAGGTTGGTTTCGATGAGGGGCATTTCAGCCCGTGGTAACACTAGGGACCTAAACTGGTCTATGTGAGCTTGTAAAAAAAATACGGCTGCCACCCTAACCTAAACCTAACTAAACCTAATCACATCGGCATCGCCCGACTTTGCGTTATTGGTTATTACTAGAAATATAGAGATTTTTGAAAAAAAAAATGTGTTTCCTTGTTTTTTAATATTCCCCAATTTGCAGCTCCGCCTGCGTACACGTCACCATTGTATTATTGTATTCTCATATTTTAAACGGAAAGATGGAATTCACATGAATACGAGTACGAGCACGAAAACACGAAATATTTGTATGCACTCATTCTGAGGACTGGACGAGGGCAATAACGAATTGTTGTTGGGAAATATGTATTTAATATCGATAGCCAAGTGAGTTCTGCCTGGAGTCATGCACATTATCGAAGTGCTTGAATACATTTTGCTGCGTGCATTTGTTTATGGCGGCGAATGGGTGGATGTGTGCATCACCATTTCAGACTTCATGTTGCACATTAAACGCATGTTAAGTTTTTTCTTGTTTTTTAAACAATTTAATACGTTTTAAAAACAGTGAACTCTGTGAACATTTGTTACCTACTTTTTTTACTCGGTGTACAGCAGTTCTCCCTCGACATCTGTGTAGGTGTCACAGTATATTTAGTGGAGCTTTTTTCGTTGTTGACTGCTTAAATAAAATATTGAACGTGATGTCCGACATTTTGTAGGAATCAAATTAACGTTTTTTTTGTATATTGCTAAAATTGTCTATGTACTTTCACAGTACTTTAATATTTCAAATAGTTTTTCACCTACATTGTTAATTGGAAATATATTTGAAGCAACTAACATGGCTTATAGCCGAAAATTTGGTGGGAAAAAAATTATTTAATATCATGAAAATGACACTCAATAAATTTTGACATTTTAATTCAGAAATAATTGTATCAATTTTGAAGCAACTGCACGCAAAGAAAAAATTCGTTTCTGCGAAACGAAATATTAGACAACTACAATTCTCGTTTACGACGACTGGAATTTCTTTTGGTCAGAAACGAAATTTCAGTTCCGGCAAACGAGTATTGTAGTTGTATAATATTTCGATTCGCAGAAACTAATTTTTTTTGTGTGTGTAGAAAATGTAACCAAAGTAAACACATAAATTATATTGGAATCTATAACTGGTATCCAAAGGGATGTAAAATGTGCACACATATGGAGGAAAATCAGCTTTTTAATTTAAAAGTATTTCGAAAAAAATTATATGGGTCCAAATCCGCGAAAATATTTTTTTTGTGTTTCTTTTTTTGCGTTTTTGAGTTCAGTGTAAATTTTGTTGGTGGAAAACGATTCAACCATTCGAAAGCTTGTGAAAACCCCGTTAACATTCGTGTAACAAAATATTTTTATATTTGGTGGATAAAGCACAAAAATAATCAAACATCATCACCTACGCTTGAAGCGTCAATTTTGAACCACTGCCCAAGCAGCCAATATTCAACGGGAATTTACCAAACATTACAGATATATTACTTGTATGCAGAGTCAGTCACACACACAATTTTAACCAATTTGGACAATAAAAAGTTTTAGGCAGGAGATTTTTCATGAATTTCACCATATACATATATGTAAAACACAATGCCGTTCGTCTAAACACGCATCACTCAAGAATGTATCTTTCGATTTTCATGATTTTAGGCTTCATGAGTTCGTAGTAGGGATGTAACGAAAGTGACTTTAGCGAACGCGAATATTGAAATATATTTCTTGCGAACGCGAATGCGAATAGTGAAATATGCATTTTTGCGAATGCGAATAATAGTTTGAGCCTTTAGTACCAACAAATTTAAGGAACTGAATTGATACTTTTCCAGGATATTCAAGTATTAAGACTGTTTTCCATAGTTTTACCTCCTGTTACCACAAGCACACACATATCTTCAAATTGTGTGAAAGGAATAAGGAGATTTAACACTTTAATAAATGGAAGCGAATACTGAAATATATTTTTGCGAAAGCGAATAATCCAAAGATGGTTTTTGGGAATGCGAATGCGAAAGCGAATTTTAAAATGATGCGAATAATTCGCGTTCGCATATGCGAATGCGAATATTCGTTACATCCCTAGTTCGTAGTGGCTCCAGAAAAGACACTGTGGAGGAAATTTAGGATTGGTCAAGCAGGCGCGAAACAGCCAACCCAAGCTAATAGCCCGTGAAGGGAGCGTTACAATTTTCCGATTTTGAGATAAAAGTATTCTAAATTACCTAAAGAAGAGGAAAATTTATAGATGTTAAAGGTTGCAGATTTTGAAACATCCACCTCTTGTATCGATTTAAAAATATGAAGGACTAGGTTAAATGTCAAATTTCGAATTTGAATTTGATATTAATATATATTTTGAAATATCTTTGTAACAGGTCCCGAGGAAATGGTTTATGTAAATTGGAGGAATAAAATCATCTTCAGCAAACATTTTCGAACGATATAAGATAATTTATTCTAATTTAAAATGTAAAAATATGGCAAATACAATTACTTGACAGCTGAGCTCCTTGTATTGCGGTTTCGTGATTGCTACAATAATCATTCAGCAGGGTTCAGCTTTAAAACACCAGGTATAAAAGGCGTAGCTTCGCCCAAAAAATAAGAAGTATTCCTCACTTCCTGTATTATAACTCAAAAATAACCAAGTCAAGTAATGTTTTTATCACCGCCGCTCATACGAAGAGAACGATTTCTTTTTAGGAACAATTTTACAAAATATCATGTATTTATCCATTAGAATACTCGTAAGTATTCCCTCTAATATGAAGAAAACTTGATTTAACGCAATGGCTACGGGTACGGGTTTAACAAATAATTAAATAAACACAAGTAATGAAAGCCAAATTCGGGCGGAGCTGACTATATGATATCCTACACCACTTTGATAGATTACGTGATATAAATTTGAAACGATTACCTTAAAATTCGTACTATTAACCAATGAATCAAGAAATACCTTTTTTTATTCTATTTATTTATGTTTATTCTATTAAATGCAAGCGAATGAACAGTAAATTTTGTTATATAAGTGAAAAACATCCCAAGAGCGTTCTTTAGCCGTCCCCAGCAAGTGTTTCAGTCGCTTTAAATTATCCCCAGCTGGTGTTAATTTTGTCACAAACCGTAGTAGATTTTTGATACTTCATTCATGCACCGCCGTAGCCACAATCGGTCAATGGCAAAAAGATAGCTCTTTACGAGAGCTAAAATATTGCTCATGGGTGTCAAGGTCGTAGGTCGACTCGAAAGTGTTTCTTTTTTTTTTGATTTAAAAAAAATGGACTTAGTGCACGAAAAGTTGCAATTGGAGAACTATTATTTTGATAATAACACTGAATAATTTGTAAACGTTGTTCTTGCGTATATCTCTCCATGATGAAATTGTAAACACTACTGAATACAATGAAAAACAAATGACAGATCATAACATATTACAAATGGCAGAAACGTCACTTCAAAATCATATCATCCCTATTGGAAAACCCATTATATCAAATCGGAGGTAAATATATATGGCAGCTATAAGTAAATTTGAACCAATTTCAAAAGGGATTGGCCTTGGGTCAAAAAAGAGCTCTGTGCCAAATTTCATCACAATCGGACCACAAATACGAACTGCACTTTGATTACAACGATACGTCTACAGACGGACGGACAGACAGACGGACATGGTTTAATTGACTCAGGAAGTGATTATAAGTCGATCGGTATAATAAACGATGGGACTATCTCTACTCCTTTTAGGTGTTACAAACTAATGCACAAACTCATGATAGAATATTTTACGAAACATATTTTATACTCGGAAATGTTGGTCCATGGATCAATAAATTCTACAATGCTAAATTTCAAAACAATTGGATGTAAAATACAGCTTCTATATGGCCAAAGTGTCAAATCGGACGAAACATATATATGGGAGCTATATCTAAATCCGAACCGATTTTCTTCAAATTCTATAGGCTTCTTTTCAGGTACGAAGACTACTAACTGCAAAATTTCAGCACGATCGAAATAGAATTGCGTCGTGTACTCTGCGGACAACTTTAGATGGTCAGATGGATGCATTTTGATCTATTGCATTCAGAAAAAAGTTATTCGTGATGCAATTCAAGCATGATAGTGTGATTGCTTTATATTTGGGTGGAAAAACACAAGTGGCTATCGTTAGAGCCCTCCAGCATTTAAATGTGAATAAATCTTTTGCTTCTCGTACCATTGCTCGTTACCGTGATACTGGCAGTGTTGCATCGCGTCCAAAAAGTGGACGAAAAAAAATGGTAACAACACCAGAAATGATCCGAAAAGTGAAGGGCAGATTTGATCGAAATCCACGCCGCAGTGGTAGAAAAATTGCTCGTGAGCTGAACATATCGCGAGAACGGGTACAACACATATTAAAAAATGAGCTTAGACTAAAGCCATTGAAGTTCCAAAAAGTGCAAGAGCTCACCGATGCACAAAAATAGTTAGACTGGAAAGAGCCAATGAGTTGCTTCGCTTGCACGAAAGTGGCCAGTTACCCAATTTGGTTTTCTCCGATGAGAAGCCATTCCAAATTGAGCAGTTTTTGAACAAACAAAATGATCGGGTTTACTTGCCAAAGAGGTCAGCTGAAAATTTACACCTTCGATTGGCCACCAGAACTCAAGCGCCGCCGATGGTAATGGTGTGGGCCGCCGTAACGGCCGATGGTCGCTAACCGCTCGTATTCATCGACCATAGGGTCAAAATAAATGCCGATTATTATCGGGAAAATGTCCTAAAGACAGTATTGAAGCCCATGGACATTCCAACTGGACTCAGCACCATCGCACTCAGCACGCGTCAACCAAGAATGGTTTCACCAAGATCTCCGGATCTCAATCCTTTGGACTTTTGCGCCTGGGGCATTGTAGAGAGTAAGGTTCGCACTAAAAAATACCAAAGTATCGATCATCTGAAGACGGCGCTTCGCCGGGAATGGGCCAAAATACCGCAGAGCCACTTTCGTGCAGCGTGTGGTGGCTTTGTCGGCCGTTAAGGCCATAATTCGTGCCAAAGGTGGCTAATTCGAACAAATCTAAACTGTTTCTAAAATTTTATGTTATTTCCGACATTTTTTGCTCTTGAACAATAAAATTAAAAAAAATTAAAAAAAAAATATGGCGCTTTACTTTGTTGCATTACATATCAGCCACCCTGTACTAACTTAAAGTTTGAGCTGGTAGTGACCGACCAGTGCAGCTTTGTATGATTGAGCTGCTGCATTTGAAGCTAATATGTCTGAATGGGAACTGATTGGTGATATGTCCCGGCTTTACCAGTCCTATTACACTGTGCAACAGTGAAAAAAATACACGTACTTGACAGTATAGGTTCGATTCTACTATCAAAGGGTAGTATAATCCTATACTCGGTTTGGCGAAATTGGTGACCAATTTTTGTTTATGGGCCTCCAAAGTTTCTGAAAATCAGTGGGCCCCTCGAAAAAAGTGTCATCAGAATTTGTCCAACAACTAATTCAGACTTGCTTATACCGCTTAAATATGTATGGCATTAATGTAGCTAAGAATATGCTGAACAAAAGTTTCTTAAAATTTTTTGCGAACAAATAATTTTTTCCGGTACTTTTTTTGAAAAAGTGAAGGAAAAAATATTTTTTTTCACTTTTTTCAGCATAACTTCCGGGTAAATTTTCACTAACAATGCTTTGCAAAATTGTAGCCAACGTAAATCTGAACAACTTTTGTGAACATATCAATACAATCTGAACGTGTCTAGGCACCCTAAATGGCTCAAAGAACCACATTGTACCCCAAAAATTTAAGTATTTCACTGTTATGTAACAAAAAAGCATTTTTTTGGTGTAGAGTATGTTCAGCAACTTTATAGAAAATCTAAAGGCCAATATTTTTGTGGAACATTCTAACCCTCTAGCTCCCCCACATAACTGTAATTTTTGGGCCAATTTTAACAATAATAAAATCATTGCATTTAACACAAAAATTTGAAAAATTGGATCTTAGCTGGTTAAGAAAGCATATATTAGGAAACAAGATATGAAAGTGATTTTTCTCACGTCTCTTTTGTCGCTGATTTTGTATAGATTGATTAAGAATTGACGGAGATATTGCAAATTTGTATCCACAGTTTGGAGGCTCGCGATACTAAGAACTTGATCCGCCAAAAAAAAATTAATGCGTTTTTGGGCTCACAACTAATGGATTTAGCTATTGTGTAAATTTGGACAAAATTGGTAAGGTCCTTGAGGTCCTGTAAAAATGAACCAAAAATATTTTCAAAAAGGTAGTGTCCTAAATTTGCTATAACTTTTTACAAAGCGCGATCTACCATAATGTTTTTCCTGATTCTGGTGGACGTTATAATAGGACGCATTCAAATATAAAATATTTCAAATAACTGTTCCAGAAAGTGAAAATATTCGCATATGCAAAAAATATTTTGCAATATTTTTCTAATGGTCTGTAGGTAATTAAAGTTCATGATATATTTAGATTTTAAGAAGTGTTTCGACTGCAAAAATTTCAGTCGAATCCGTTCAATAATTCCAGAGAAAATTGCAGTTTTCTAAAAACACTCGGAAAAATTTAATAGGCCGTATTTCGCGAAAAAATCAAAATATTGCTAAACGGTTCAAATTGTTTTATTTTTTTTTTCAAATTCTCAACCAGATTATTAACAAATTTAAAAAAAAAATCTTGACCTTCCAAAAAATGTTGACACACTTGTGTTATTTTTACCCTAAATTAATAGAATTTTGTAAAGTTTTTTAGTTTTCATAAAAATGGACAAATGGACGGCGTGGCGGAAGTTACGAAAAAAACACGATTATTGAAGTATATTGAGTAATTTAAAAATGTCAACGAAATTTCTTTTATAAATAAAACCTCGCTTTGTGCTTGCATATACTAGAGGCAATGCTTCTTAAGTATGTATTTACCATTTACTCTAAAAATTCAAAATTTTTTGATTTTTGTTGAATTTCGGACGGCATGTTCCGGACAGCACGAAATTCATATAGAAAAGGAGTTATTAAAATATGTCTTTTTATGTCAATATTATACAATATTTTTTTTACGTAGAAAGATCGACAAGGTCTAAAGCAATAATTTCATGCCAAGATTGTATAATTTTTTTATTAACATAATGCGTAAATGTGGCGCAGAAACTTTGAGTACATTGCTAATAAAAATACTCAAGAAAGAGTTGAAAATGCATAAAAGAGAATGTGTGAATGTTTATTGGATTGTTGGTTTGTGTATTTGTTTGTTTGTCCCGTAAATATATATAGATATTTTGAACGATTAGTTAGCGAGGGGCCTGTAATTTGTGCATAGATACATATTCACAAATTACAGGACAGTCTACGTGATTGATACAAAAATGAGCGGGAGTGTCCGGACCAATGGGAGTGGCCCCATCCATATACTCCTAAACCAAATTTTGAAATTGAGATATTTTGAACAATTTGTTAGCGAGTGTAATGTAATTTTGTGTACATGTATCTGGTGGCCGTCTATGGAATTGGTCCAAAAATTGACGGAATCGGAACAATACGTCCGTGATTGGTTAAAACATAGACGGAATCGGAAATTTAAATCTGGGGCAACGAAGTGGACCGCGTTAAGCTAGTTGAGTAGGAAATGAAGGCATATTTGATAATACTATGTCTAGAGTACTATCATATACTCGTAGTTAATGAATATGAATGACATATTGCAATGGAAAGGAACGTCGTTATTTCGCTCAATATACTTCCGCAGGCGTTGGCTCTGACACATCCTAATTTCATTTTTAGGATGTGTCATTTTAAGTCATTTGTGCAATGTCCGTTCTGCCGTCCGTCCGTCTGTCTGCTGGCTCTCGATACCTCTCGAAAGGAGTAACCGATTGACTTCAAATTTGGTATGCGGTATTATTGTTCTCTATCTACGGCTAAGTTCGAAGATTGGCCATATTGGTCCGCACCTTCTAGTACCTTCCCCACAAAGGGTTAACTTTTAGCGAAATATTGATTCTTTAATACCTTCAATACTACTTTCTGGAATATTCTGAAATGTCATAAATAGTATTTGAGAAATATTGCAACGAACTAAAGTCTTTTGGGTTGACTTTGCTGCGATAATTCGAACTCAGGTTCGTAAGGAATTATGGGAAGGATTAATCCCAGATTTGAAGGAACTTAGATTCCGGATGAGAGAAGTTGCTAACACGTCAAGAGGTAACAGCTTTAACAGTAACAGTACATACTTTAAAGTAATTAAATGCAATTTCAATTGATAATAATTTAAATAAAACAAAAAATAAATTACGTAATTTACGAATATTTTTTTGGGACTCAAGGTAAGGGGACTTATAAGTCGGTTTACCCGACTGAACTTTCTTACGTGTTTTTTATTTGGGTTATCGTCATTCTCCTCACCACTAGGAAAGCATACGATTAAAACTTTTATTTATTATTATTATTATTATTATTTATTAATAGATTTGTATTTTAACAATGATAAATAATTGTATAAATTACATAATAAATCTATATATGACTTAGCATAATTGCCGTAAGCCAGATTTGTGTTTACAATTGTTTGTTCACTTAAATAGTAAATGTACATTAATTAAAAATCAAGTTCATTTAGTATCCAACGCCTATATTTAATACATGTTTCAAGGTATTTGTATAGTGAGGAAATATTCGTGCCATTTAATAGTCTAATAACTTCATTAGCATTGAGTTTGTTTTGACCAAAGTGAATTAACCTAAACTCTTTGTAAACTGGGCAAATAGCAATAAAGTGAACTGTATTTTCCGATTCCTTCATATTGCATACTGAGCATAAACCGTCAGAGTTACTTCTAAAACATCTCGAATTTAAATCTAGCAAGCCACCTCTAGCTCTTACAATTAAACTTGTAGCACGTGATGATAGCTCTCTAGTAAGTGTTGGTGCTATACCGTAATCAAGCTGAGGGTAGAGGTCGTGGAATTGTGATCTGGATGCTTGAAGGCAAAATTCATTATGTTCCTTAATTTTCAAAAAATAAATTATATCCTTCCAATACATACAAGTGGGAACATTGTTATTGGGAGGAAATCAGACCATTCTTTTGCCCAATATACGTTTAATTCAATAATTTTCTCTGCCAGAATACGTGTTAACCTTTGTGGGCTAAGATTTAAAACATTTTTAATATAAACAAAATGTAATTTCAGTGTAGAAGAAAATATGGAATTGAAGCCAGTTTCTAGGTATAACATGTAATTTGGTGTATTGTTAGGCAAATACAACATTTTTTTAATAAAAAATCTAAACAATTTCTCTACATCATCATAACTCTGGTAACCCCATACTTGCGCTGCATAAAACATTATTGATTTTCCGCATCCATCAACAATTTTTAATTTATTTTCTTTTAATATTTTTGGGTGAGCTATATACTTTGACCACGTGGAGTTTACAGCCATTTTGGAAGAAGATAGTCTGTTTTGCAAGTATTTTTTAAAGGAAAGGTTATACGTTATACCGACGCCAAGATATGTGTAGGAATTGACAATTTCAATTGAATTGTTTTCAAATTGCCAACTTAGATCTGTGGCGATTTGTGGGCCATTGCGAAAAATAAGTATTTTTGACTTAGATAAATTCACTTTTAGGCTCCAGGTTTTACAATACTCTTGGAGGGTGTCTATCATATCTTGCAGACCAGTTGGAATGTCGGATAGTATGACAATATCATCAGCATTCAATAAGATTTTAGTATTTCTGTCCGCAATATGTACGCCTCCTGGCAGTATTTGAGGTAGATCGTTTAAATAGAATGAAAACAACACTGGACTGAGAATACAACCTTGCTTAACTCCCGTCTCTACTGTAAAATATTCAGAAAATTAAATACCATCCCAAATTCTACTAGATGTATTTTCATAAAGTAGTTTTAAAATACGTATAATTTTTGAGGACATTCCCATACAAGAAAGTTTATAGAATAAACTATTTCTTGGAATAAAGTCAAAGGCAGAAGAAAAGTCCACAAAAAATGCATATGTATATTTGTTATTTAATTTGTTAAGATGTACAATATTGACAAGATTAAAGACGTTATCTATCATTGAGTAACCTTTACTTGAATTCATTAAGAATGCCAAAACTGCTTAACCAATTAGTAATACGGTTCAATAAAATATTATTAAATAATTTACCGATGGTGTCTATTAAGGATAAACCTCTGTAGTTTGTTGTGAGATTTGGATCACCTTTTTTAAATAGCGGTATTAAAATCGATTCTTTAAAGAATGAAGGAATTTGTTCTTTGAGGAAGATGTTATTGAAAACAGACAATATCTCTTGTAAAAAGCTATGAGGTGCAAACTTGTAAAATTCATATGGGATTCCGTCCTGCCCTGGAGATTTATTTAGTTTAAGCTTCCTTATAACCGTATACAGTTCGCAAAATTCAAAAGGTGAGTCAAGGAAAGGGTTGACAAAACAGGGTAAGCACCAATTTATGTTTTGTTCATCTGTGGGTTCACAAAACACTGTTCGAAAGTGAGAGTGAAAATCATTCGCTGTAAGATCTCCTCTAGTGGAAAAAACACGGTTCTTCAGTGAGTTCGACAGAGTCCACCAATCTTTACTGCTGGTTACAATATCTAATTTTTTAAGATTATTATTGTAGAATTCTAACTTTTTCTCGTTGCAGAGTTTTTGGAAATCAGATCTAGAAGCGTAATAACGTTTTCTGTAAAATGGTGTATGACATTTCTTAAATTGTTTTAATTTTCTTCGCATAACTGTCCTTAGGAGTAGGCACTTCCAGTCAAACCATTTTTGCTTTGGCTCAAAATATTTTTTTATACGACTTTTTAACCTGTGCATGTTTAATTTTATTCAGCAAGATTTTAACCCTATCATCCACAGACATATCTGCTCCCCAGACTTTATTATCCGAAAGAGTGTTAAGATTTTGAATATACTGACTTTTATGTTTATTTTTGCAGTAAAGCTTTCGTAATTGGGTCTGTGAATTTGTTTCGTTTGCGCAATTAGGTATCCTGATATCGAGACAAATAGGCATATGGTCGCTAAAAACTTTTATATTAGATTGTTTCGTCGATATAATTTCAGCACCAACATTTTCAAATATATGAGTTGTAATTACTGGAAACTCAACAATATTTATAGTTTTTCGTATCACAATATCTACAACACAACCTAAACCATCGCGATCCCGTCTTAAAATTTTATAATTTGGATGAACAAATTTAATAGTTGACTTATGTCATGTTTCTATAAGAAGACAAATATCAACATTGTTTCCATGCCAAAAATCAAAAAATTCAGGAATTTTTTACAGATATTTCCTTTATTCCAAAAATAAATTCTAAGATAATTATGAGTCATTACTTGTTATTATAGAGATACTTAAAGGCTGGCTTAGCATTTAAGTTAAAATGATCATCTCTCGACTTTCAAGAAGATTAGAAACATGTATCGAATGTTAACTTTGAGTAGTTCTGGTTACGTGGGTGTGGCTGTAAGACAGAAGGAGGAGAAGTCCGCCGGCAATGAGTATGTATATACAGCTGATGGATGCGTTCTTTTATTTATTGAAGTATTCCTAGCGACAAATTTGTGTCTCATCTCAATAAATGCTTAACGATTTGGACATTTGGGGTCAGTTTCTTTGTTATTTGTTGATGTGTAATCGGCTGTTTTGTGGCATTGATTTTACGTTACAACCGCGTCCACCGTGACCGTGCACTTTTTATTCTCTTCTGGAAATCCCACTCAATGAAGTTAAGTGGTTTTTAAAATTTCATATGAAATTTTGTTTGGGGTACCAAAAGAGGCTTGGCAACAACGTCCATTTTAGTATACTATGGGTACTATAAAAATATTACAATGTAAACAATTTGTATGGGAGGTAGCAAAAGAGGCGTGGTAACAACGTCCATTTTTCACGGGTGTAGGTACTGTTGAACCCAGTTCAACAGTTTATTAAATTTAATGATTATGAATTATCTGATGAATGAATTTTGTTTCCTAATATTAATGTTACTTACGAAAAATGGATTAATAATTCCCCCTGTATCCTTTCCTTTCCTGTATCTAGATGTGTACAGGTAGTATAATGACATGACACTCCACAAATGGTTAAGTATTTGTATGAACTATAATCAATGTTATAAGCAGTTAACTTTTTGTGGAAAATGGTCCATTTTTATGGGAGGTGCCAAAAGGGACGTGGCAACTTCGCCCATTTTTCTCACGATGATAGCAACCACAAAATAATACTATGTGTGAAATTGTGAAACATTCTGAACAGTAGTAGAGATGTTATAAGATAATGAATATTTTAGTAAATTTTGAACCTTCGGGAGCGAGGTAATCGATGGAGTTCACTAACATCATCATGACCCAGCATGAGATAGTACAACATATTCGAAAGTTATCGTGTGCACCAACCAGACAGACGGACATTGCTCAAATGACTCAATATGGCCTAAAACTGATTTCCGCCATATATTCTTGGGGTCTCATCGATGTGTTACACTTTTGGCCCGCAGCATCTTATATATACCCTTGTTCACAATAGTGGGGGTATAAAATCCGGATTATGATGAAATTATCTTATTTACTCGTATACACAAAGTGTTATTTATTTCTTTCTACATTTATCCATAGATTTTCTTCAACAAGGCATTCTTTGCATAGTGTTATTAGTCATAACATTTTTTACTTTCCACTCGAGAACACTTATTATCTATATTGACCAAAAATAAAATGTAGCCTTTTCGCTCTACGATGCTTGTTTAAGAACTTATATTGAATTTAAGTTTTGGAAAATAAATTCAACTTTTGGTGAAATGTTAGTGAAAATTCTTTACGTCCTTTATGCTCCGCGACTCTTTATTTAAATAATTGTAGTCATTTAAAGTTTTCTAAAGAAAATTACATTATTTTATATGGAGACTGAATTCTTAAATACGTAATTTAAGAATTTTTTTCTATCAAAAAGTTGTATTAATTCATCATCCCAAACTAAAGTTATGCTGTAGATCTTAAGCGCCATACATTTAACATTACATACATACAAATTACGCAACAAAACTTTACTTGTTCTGGAAAAACTATAATTTAAATAAATAAAATACCAAACCTCCAACACGTATACGTAATATTATGACTACATTCATCATGTATTCATCATACGCTCCACCTGCCTAACCATTCTGTTGTTTTGTTTAAAATCACAGAACAACATTTGCGTTCGTCATTGCCAAACAATTAATCTTTAAAAATTGATTTTCATTCAGACATAATAAACAATTTGAACATTGAAGTGAATTGAATTGGATTGGATACACCAAATAAGGAACGAAATAACAACAATATTGAATAGAAGGCAATGCCTGCGAATGAACATAAAGTCATAAAACAACAACAGCCGACTCCGGATGCGATTAAATATTCAGGACGCACTCACGCAACAGTCGACAACCTGAAAACCTGAACCTGGAAACCTGCACGTTTTTCACTTTCATGTGGAATTGATTGTGATGACGTGAAGTGCTGTGTCAGAATATCGATAGATAACGTCCGACCAAAAACATACTCAAGGCAGACGAACGAAGGAAGGGGAACATGCTATGTCGACTAACATTCGAGACTGGGTTTTGAGCCCTTGACAAAATCGTTAATATTCAACACTGACCATTTGATTGTAGTGTATAGGCCTTGAGTAAGTTCTGTATTAAATTAGATATAAGTGGATTGTATTGTGCCTCGGTTGTTAACTAAATGTCTGCGTGATTTGTTACCTGAATGTGGAATAAAGTTTTGTGTTTAACACATTAGTTGTTTTGTTTCTGTTGATTGAAAATAATAGGAGTCTCCTGATACTATATTTTGTATACTACATTCTCAAAAAAAGACTCACATCTGGCTAGATGTGAGTCTTTTTTTATATACATATATATCATTGTGTTTGCAAAATCTTGCTGTAAAATTCTAGAAATAAGTTTCATTCTCAAATTATTGATGATATAGAAGTGATTTTTCACTGATCATTGGTGTTGTAAAATAAAATCCTTATATTAGCCTTTGTAGAGATTTCATATTCAAGAACTCTAGTTTAGAAAATTATTATCGAATTTAAAATTTATGATTTCTCTTAATATATTTTAATAATTTATGTTTGTAATTTGTACGTCTTAACAACAAAAAATGAGGCTCATTTAAAAATTATTATATTCAAATCTTGTAGTAAAATTCTAGAAATAAGTTTCATTCTCACATTATTGATGATATAGAAGTGACTTTTTACTGATCATTGGTGTTGTAAAATAAAATCCTTATAATTTAAAAAATTATTGGTCAAATAAATAGTCAGCAATATTCCGCGTTCTGGAGCATTGTAGTGTAACATTGCTTATTAACGTGTATTTCGCATGTGTTTACTATACAAATGTCAAAACCGAACTGACATTAGGGGCATCGCAAAATTTATAGCATTTTCTGATAGGAGGATTACTTTTGCGCCACCTGTTATTAGCCTTTGTAGAGATTTACTATTCAATAACTCTAGTTTAGAAAATTGTTATCGAATTTAAAATTTATGATTTCTCTTAATATATTTTAATAATTTTTGTTTGTAATTGCACGTCTTAACAACAGAAAATTAGGCTCATTTAAAAATTATTTATAAAGGAAAATCCTACATTTCTCAAAATAAATTAAAAAATTCGCAAAGACTGACTTTTAAGTTTTTCCCAAAAGTCTACCCACAACTCCAAAAAAAAAAAATAAGAAAATCGCAAAAAATGAGACGTTTGCATATTCCCCAATTTTTCGACAATTGCTTTTCTAAAATCGAAAGATGCAGTTCTATAGAGAAGTGTTTCAATAAGAAAAATCGATTATTTGTTTTCGTAAAAAGTTATATTTTGTCATAGAAAAAGCCATGTAAGGAAATAATAAAAGTCGTGCGGGGCTGACTATATAAAGGGTCCGCCATCTAACGTTTTTTTTTCAACTAGTGCTTATTTCGTGAATGGTAACACTTAGCTCATGTCTGATTTGACAGATAACACTATGCAACAAATGAACACTTTTTGAAAAATACACGAACCTGACTGTAAAGCTTCGATTATACTACCAAATGGTAGTATAACCCTATACTTAGTTTCGCGAGATTGGTGACCAATTTTTTTTATGGGCCTCGAAAGATTCGGAATGTCAGTGGACCCCTTGAAAAAAGGTGTCATCGGTTTTTGAGCAACAGCTAATTCAGACTTGGTGATAGCGCTTAACTATATTTGGCAATAATGTAGCTAAGAACACGTTGAAGAAAATCTGTTAACATTTCATGCCAAAAAAATTTTGTTTTCATGCTCTTTTTTTCAAAAAACATAGGATTAAATTTATTTTTTTTTTCACCTTTTTCGGCATAACTTTAAGGGATCGCTGATTTTGTACTAACAATATTTGGCAATATTGTAGCCACGGTAAATCTGAACAACTTTTATGAACAAATCAATACAATCTGAACGTGTCTAGGCACCTTAAATAGCTCAAAAATCCACATTGTACCCCAAAAATGTAAGTATTTCACTGTTATGTAACAAAAATAAATTTTTTTGGTATATGACATGTACAGCAACTTTATAGAAAATATTAATGCCAATATTTTTGTGGAACATTTTGACACTCTAGCTCCCCCACATAACTGTAAATTTTGGCCCCATTTTAACAAATCGTAAAAAACACCCCTTAAAAGGGGGAGGGCGGGTATGAAATGTTCGCCATAAAATTTTACTATATGTGTCAGCACACACCAGAGCTCAAAACATAACACAAACACCAAAAAAGGGCAAATTCCTGATAGTGCATCAATGTTAGTCGTACGATCTAGTGGTTGAAGCATATGAAGATAGTAAAGAACGTTGTTGACTGGAATTTGACCGTTTTTTGGGTGTTTGTGTTAAGATTTGGGTTTTGGTGTGTTCTGACACATATAGTAAATTTTTATGGCGAACATTTTTGTAGAACATTTCATCCCCGCCCTCCCCCTTTTAACGGGTGTTTTTTACGATTTGTTAAAATGGGGCCAAAATTTACAGTTATGTGGGGGAGCTAGAGGGTTAAAATTTTCCACAAAAATATTGGCCTTAATATTTTCTATAAAATTGCTGAACATACCCCATACCAGAAAAATATATTTTTGTTACATAACAGTGAAATACTTACATTTTTGGGGTACAATGTGAATTTTTGAGCTATTTAAGGTGCCTAGACACGTTCAGATTGTATTGATATGTTCATAAAAGTTGTTCAGATTTACCGTGGCTACAATATTGCCAAATATTGTTAGTAAAAAATCAGTGATCCCTTAAAGTTATGCCAAAAAAAGTGAAAAAAAAATAAATTTAATCCCATGTTTTTCGAAAAAAAGTGCAGGAAAACAAAAATTTTTTGACATGAAATGTTAACAGACTTTGTTCAACGTGTTCTTAGCTACATTATTGCCAAATATAGTTAAGCGCTATCACCAAGTCTGAAGTAGCTGTTGCTCAAAAACCGATGACACCTTTTTCAAAGGGTCCACTGATTTTGCGAATCTTTCGAGGCCCATAAAAAGAAATTGGTCACCAATCTCGCCAAACTGAGTATAGGGTTATACTACCATTTGGAAGTAGAATCGAACCTATACCGTCAGATCCGTGTATTTTTTTCACTGTTGCACAGTGTAATTAGTTTTATCCTTCCGCTGAACGAATATGTGTATATTGCGAATATTGCGACATTACTTTGAAAATCATGGTAATGTTGCAGAATGTGTGCGAAAATTGCGTACGGATTTTGGAAGAGAAGCACCGTCAGCTCCGTATGTTCGTTATCTTGCGTACACCCGAGAATATTGCTGCTGTGGCAGAAAGTGTGCGTGAAGCGCCATCAACATCAATTCACCGTCATTCTCAACAATTGGACATTTCGGAAACATCATTGAGACGAATTTTGCATAAAGACCTTGGTATGACGCCATACAAAGTCCAATTGGTTGAGGACTTGAAGCCAACTGACCATCCAATGCGTAGTTTTTTTATAGCATTTTCAAAAAAAATGTTATTTTGCGGACCCTTTATTACCTTACCTGTTTTTAGAATATATTTGCATCAACTGAATTAAAATTATAAATGAAGTCCAATTAGTTATTAATTCCTATGATCCTAAGTCTGAATTCCCTACAACACTGTTACCTTTCGTCTAGATGGCAACCTTTTACCCACTCATTGCCACGAAGGCAAAAGCTTTTACTCAAATGGATATAGGGCTGCCATCTTCCTTACTGTTTCCAGTTGTATCTTTGCTGAATTGTCTCTTCTATTGTTCGATCTGCACCACAACTTCACTTTGGATTCTCCTACTTTATAGATCTTTGATGCCAAACGGGTAGTAACATATATGTATATGGGGGCTTTATCTAAATCTTAACCGATTTTCCCCAAATTCATCAGTGTTCAGTGAACCGATTTTTCCCAAAGTTAGCAGAGTTTATTTATGTAATAAGAAACTTCTTTCTACCGCATGTCGTAGTTATCGTATAAAATACAGTTTCTATATATCAAATCGGGGGTAACATATATATTGGAGCTATATGTAAATTTGAACCGATTTCCCCAAATTTGGCGGTGTTCACTCGTGTAATAAGAAACCTTCTTTTGGCAATTGTGTACCGATCGGGTATAAAATACTGTTTCTACAGCGCTTACATGTCAAATCGGGGGCAACATATTTATGGGGGCTATATCTAAATCTAAACCGATTTTCCTCAAATTTCGTATTGTGTCTAAGTGTATGAAGAAAATTCTCTCTGTCGTTTTTTGTACAAATCGGTTTAAAAATGTTTCTTATACAGTGCATATTTGCCAAATCGGAGGTACATATATATGGAAGCTATATGTAAATCTGAACCGATTTTCGTCCTTGGGCCAAAAAAGTGTGAAGTTTCGTTGAGGTCGTACCATAATTGCGACCTGTACTTTGTTTCAAGAATACATGCACAGTCGGACAGACAGACGGACGTAGCTAAATCAACTCAGAAAGTGTATCTAAGTCGATCGGTATAATTAACGATGGGTCTATTTCTTCTCCTTTTGGGTGTTACAAACAAATGCACAAAGTTAAATACCCTGTTCCACAGTATGGTGTAGGATACAAACAAGTTTTCAGGTCTCTGAAACAAAAATATTTTTTTTTGTTGCATAGTGCATTCCTTTTAACAGAGACATTATTCTAGCACGAGTATACGAAAAACTTTTCTTTCTGTGAAAAAAAAACCATTAAAATAAAACAGTCTTCTCTTTAATGCATTTAATTTGTGATAACAAACCGAATTTCCAAAATATATGGGTATCCCTTCAAAAAGCAATTTTGTTGTAAATAAACACATTGTTTTACAAGAAAATCCCAGTTTTATTTTCAATTTTTTTGCTCAATTCCTTCGGGGTGTCTGAACCTTATCGAAAAAAGACCCAACTGCCAAGGGACGAAATACAATCAGATTTGCCCATACGGACAAAACCACAATGACAATGTAAACAACCACTGATATTACACAGACAAACACATACACACACACACACACTCAGACTTATGTATATTTACACAAAGGACTCGATCAACCGATATGTAAACACTAAATACAAACACAATAGTTCGCATACGCACACACACATACGGTCATATATTTTAGTGCAAACAGAGCTCTCGCAATGCATACAAAGATAAATTCATTATTTAATTTTGTAGTTTTTTTTTTGTCCGACTGTTGCCTCGAAACTCGGCATGCAAATATTTAAATTATTAACAATTTAAATACGAGTGCGACGAACGACACACGAATGCAACAAACACTGACGGAGCTCAACAATGGAGTTGGAATAAAAATTAAACAAATTAAATGAAATATATTCGCAGTATTCGCTTTTGTATGAGTTAAATCTTGACGTTGTTCTTCCAAAGCGCGCGTGTGAGCGTGTTTGTATGAATGTGGTGTATTATACATTAAACTAACAACACACAATAAATCCCTATTCAGAAACAACACCAGCATCAGATCCGACCTCAGCAACAGAATCGGCAATACCAGTGAAATCAAAATGTGTGCTACACTAATTAGCAACAATAATACTCTCAAAAAGGGTATGAGCGTCTACGTGATAATAATATTATATGTCTAATGTTGAACCCCATGGAAATGCGAAATATTCACATCCGTCATCGTTGAACAAGGAGGCAAATGGCGAAAGCCGTCGGATGGAGTCGATTATGTATATTATACCCTACGCCATCTTGTTTGGCCTATGAGCGCTTCATTTTACAACCAATAATTATGAAATTTGTTGGTGAAGAGTCACTTTATCCACGGACAAACATTGTTGAAGAAAGTAGGCTGAGATTAAGATATAAAGGGTGTCCCAAGAAGAACGCAATTTTTAAATCTCGCAACATTCGAAGTGTCATTGTTTGACATTTGAATAATTGTTATTGTTTGTTAGTAGAAGGTACGAGGTTAGTAAAACTGGAGCGCTACACGAATGAACAACGCATTCTCATTGTGAAATTGTTTTACCAAAATGGTGAAAGTTTTGCGGCTACAGTTCGCAAATTGCGATCAATTTGGGGTCACAATAATGCTCCAAAAGAGTCAACTGTAAAGAGATTAATGGATAAATTTGCCGAAACTGGGTCTGTTAGTGATGTAAAGACAACAACGCGCCATCGACCAGGTCGATCGACCGGTTTTTGGGTGGTTTTTGGGCTGGAGGAATCATTGGACCTTTTTTTTATGAAAATGAGGCAGGTCAAGCGCAAACAGTCAATGGTGTTCGGTATCGTGAAATGATAACCAGTTTTTTCTTGCCTAGAATTGAAGAAATGAATGTGGAGGGCATGTGGTTCCAACAAGATGGCGCCACATGTCATACAGCCAGAGAAACAATTCAATTGCTGCATCAGTCATTTCCCGGTCGTGTTATTTCGCGTTTTGGAGATCAGAATTGGCCGCCTAGATCGTGCGATTTAACACCATTAGATTTTTTTCTTTGGGGTTTTTTGAAGTCGATGGTTTACGCGAATAAGCCGACGACGACTCAAGCCTTAAAAGACGAAATTGGACGCTGCATTAATGAAATACCGCAGCATTCATGCAAAACGGTCATTGAAAATTTCATTAAAAGATCGCGTGCATGCCAGCAAAGCCGCGGCGGCCATCTGCACGATATATTGTTCCATACATAACCTCATTCTGTCTACTTTACGATATAATAAAGTTTCACGATTTTTTCTTAAATATCTGTGTTTTATTTAAAATTAAAAAATTGCGCTCTTCTTGGGACACCCTTTATATGGAGACTTCATATCAATTTTTAAAAGCTGTGTCTTCTGATCGGGATGAAACTTGCAACAAGTTTAGGCCAACGAGATCGGTTAAGGACTGTCCGAGTTGGGGGGCCTCCCACACAAAATTTTCAAATCATATCAAAAGTGTATAGTATCTAACATTAATACCCGTGAACACAAACACTTCCAATTTGTTACATTGAATATTCGGACCACGGTTATTATACCCTACACCACACTGTGGTACAGGGTATTATAAGTTTGTTTCACGGCAGATATTTGTAACACCTGAAAATAACACAGCTAGACCCACCTTAAAGTATACCGATCGACTCAGAATCATTAGCTGAGTCGATTTAACGATGTCTGTCCGTCCGTCCGTCCGTCTTTCCATGTAAAGTTGTTCGTCGACTACAGGTCGCAATTTCACTCCGATCGTTCTGAAATTTTGCAGTTTAGAGTACTTCGCGGCTGTTAAGATCGCCATTGAATTTGGTTGAAATCGGTTCAGATTTAGATATAGCTCCCATATATATCTTTCGTCCGATTTGGCCCTTTAGTCCTATAGAAGCTGTATTTTACATCCAATCGTTTTGAAATTTAGAATGGTAGAGTTTCTTGATCCATGAACCAACATTGCCGAATTTGAACAAAATCGGTTCAGATTTAGATATAGCTCCCATATATATCTTTCGTCCGATTTGGCCCTTTAGTCCTATAGAAGCTGTATTTTACATCCAATCGTTTTGAAATTTAGAATGGTAGAGTTTCTTGATCCATGAACCAACATTGCCCAATTTGAACAAAATCGGTTAAGATTTAGCTATAGCTCCCATATATATGTTTCGTCTGATTTGGCCCTTTAGTCCTATAAAAGCTGTATTTTACATCCAATCGTTTTGAAATTTAGAATGGTAGAGTTTCTTGATCCATGAACCAACACTACCGAATTTTAAGAAAATCGGTTAAGATTTAGCTATAGCTCCCATATATATGTTTCGTCCGATTTTGCTCTTTAGTCCTGAAGAAGCTGTATTTTACATCCAATCATTTTGAAATTTAGAATGGTAGAGTTTCTTGATCCACGAACCAACACAACCGAATTTGAAGAAAATCGGTTAAGATTTAGCTATAGCCCCCATATATATGTTTTCGTCCGATTTTTCTCTTTAGTCCTGTGGAAGCTGAATTTTACATCCAATCATTTTGAAATTTATAATGGTAGAGTTTCTTGATCCATGAACCAACACTACCAAATTTGAAGAAAATCGGGTAAGATTTAGCTATAGCTCCCATATATATGTTTCGTCCGATTTGGCCATTTAGTCCTATAAAATCTGTATTTTACATCCAATCGTTTTGAAATTTAGAATGGTAGAGTTTCTTGATCCATGAACCAACATTGCCGAATTTGAAGAAAATCGGTTAAGATTTAGCTATAGCTCCCATATATATGTTTCGTCCGATTTTGCTCTTAAGTCCTGAAGAAGCTGTATTTTACATCCAATCATTTTGAAATTTAGAATGGTAGAGTTTCTTGATCCATGAACCAACACTACCGAATTTGAAGAAAATCGGTTAAGATTTAGCTATAGCTCCCATATATATGTTTCGTCCGATTTGGCCCTTTAGTTCTATAGAAGCTGTATTTTACATCCAATTGTTTTGAAATTTAGAATGGTAGAGTTTATTGATCCATGAACCAACACTACCGAACTTGAAGAAAATCGGTTAAGATTTAGCTATAGCTCACATGTACATGTTTCGTCCGATTTGGCCCTTTAGTCCTGTAGAAGCTGTATTTTACATCCAATCGTTTTAAAATTTAGAATGGTAGAGTTTCTTGATCCATGAACCAACACTACCGAATTTGAAGAAAATTGGTTAAGATTTAGCTATAGATCCCATATATATATTTCGTCCAATTTGGCCGTTTAGTTCTATAGAAGCTATATTTTACATCCAATCGTTTTGAAATTTAGAATGGTAGAGTTTCTTGATTCATGAACCAACATTGCCGAATTTGAAGAAAATCGGTAAAGATTTAGCTTTAGCTCCCATATATATGTTTCATCCGATTTGGCTCTTTAGATCCAATCGTTTTTATACCCTACACCACACTGTGGTACAGGGTATTATTTAAGTATTAAATGTCCCAAAAGTAAATTTATGTAAACAATTTATACATGAATTACAAAATTTATATATCAGAGTTAGTCAATATTACGAGAGTGGTGTAGGGTATTATATAGTCGGCACCGCCCGACTTTAGCCTTTCCTTACTGGTATATGTTCTAAAATTGCACCGTCACCGCCAAACCCAATAAGTTTCCATAATAAGGCTAGGACCGACTGGACTAAATTCGGAAATCTGCTTAGAAATCGCTTGGGCCAGTCTGCACGCGATTATCTATGTACAGAAGACATTGATATCAATGTGAAAAAGATTACGGAGGGTCTTGTAAAATCATTCGAAGATAGTTGTCCACTTCGAGAAAGGAAATCTGCTATGAGAAAACTTGGATGATAGGACAAATTCGCTCGATTGGCAAAGATGTCTACAGAGCTCGACGTAAAAAACAATCAGTATATTGGGACGCCTACCACAGAAGACTCAAATAATACAATAAAATCATTAAATCGGCGAAACGTAACTCCTGGAAGCTTTTCTGTAGACAGGTAGACAGCGTTAACAGCATGTCTAAAATAAAAAGTTCCTCTCAAAAACTCATGTCCAAACCGAAACACTGGTGGATGACACGGGTAAAAGGATGAAAACTATGGAGGATTTTGTAAGGCTCTTGATGAAAACTCATTTTCCGGCTATTAATGCTGGACCAACAGAGGAACAGTTACAGAATGAAAATGTATTGCATCAATTACCTATTACGGATATAACAGATGGTATGGTTAAAGAAGCGATAAAAATCTTCTCTCCCTTCATACTGCGGGACCGAATGGAATATTTTCAGCACTTCTGCAGCATGAGGTGGATCTGGTATAAACTCATTAAGCTGGAGTGTTCACTGCATACCTCACCCATGCATATACCCCAAAAAATTGGTAGGAATCAAGGGTGGTCTTCATACCCAAGCCTGGCAATGCGAGTTATACGACCCCAAAGGCTTATCGACCCATTAGCCTAAATTCCTTCCTGTTAAAAATTATGGAGCGAATAATTGATGATATGGTCAAAAGTAAACTAGCGGATGACAAGCTAAAATTCAAACAACACGCCTATACCAAAGGAAGATTAGTGGAAACAGTAAAATCTTCTTCTCAAAAATTCTAAGACGCTGTTGATCGTTTGCAGTCATAGACCAAGTCTCGCATCCATACGTTGCGTGGGCCTAATAATTATTTTGTAAATGCTTAATTTGCACGTTGTCGTGAAATGTATACACGTGCTGTTTGCATAGACATTGAGGGTGCATTTAACAA
The DNA here is from genome assembly GCA_963930755.1 of Eudasyphora cyanicolor. Lineage (NCBI taxonomy): Eukaryota > Metazoa > Arthropoda > Insecta > Diptera > Muscidae > Eudasyphora > Eudasyphora cyanicolor. The sequence goes on along the minus strand of OZ005736.1, from coordinate 48,997,276 downwards.
TGTGCAGACCGATACACTAATCCAGTCCATAGGCGATTTTCTGATTGACCGGGCGCTGAAAAACTGGATCAACAATATGCAAAGGAATAGGTGGAAATGGCAGAAGGGCTGAGAAGACACTTCACATATCATATAACTGGGCACAACCAAGACAAAACAGAAATATGTCTATTTACAAGGAAAACGAAAATCCCAAGTTTTACCCGGCCTCGATTCCTGAATAAGACACTTGCTTGGATAAGAAACTGTACTGGAAGGATCGTCTTAAAGAAGGAGTTACAAAGGTCCACAGATTTTTGTGCAGGAGAGCTATAGGTTCAAAATGTTCAAAACAAGAAGTTTTCTGAAACTAAACAAGTTTGAGATTAGTAAGATAACGAGGAAACTTAAGCTTACAAGCACATCTTCATCGCATAGGACTAGCAGAAAACGACGAATGCAGGGCATGCAGGGAAAACATCGAAACTATGGAACATTTTCTGTGTCACTGCCCGGCTTTCTCACATGCAAGATCCCAATATTTCGGGTGCGACATATTACCAAACTTGACTCATCTTGACTCAGAGGATATGTCTGGAAGATACTGAGGAATTCGTGTCTAGTACCGATTTTCTGTAACTCGTGAGGTATCATCATCATATAGCGTTACAGCTCATCCATTCTTATCTATTTTATGCTCTTCGTTGCCAGTTTTGAATACCCAATATTTTTAGGTCATCTAGTTTAAAATTGCCTTTTGCGGTCTGATGTTGTCCATGCGTGCCACATGACCTGCCCAGCTTAAGCGTTGTGCTTTTATGTATTTTACGATGTCCTCTCCTTGACAGATTTCTACCAATTCGGCGTTACATCTTTGGACCATGGATGGGGGGTTTATTCATTTTGTCACTCCGTTTGTAACACCTCTAAGTGTTAATCTGAGACCCCATAAAGTTTATACGAGTATATTCTTAATCGTAGTAAAATTCTAAGACGATCTAGCCATGTCCGTCTGACCGTCCGTCCGTCTGTTGTAATCACGATACAGTCCGAAATATAGCTCTGTTATGGGTGGCTCAAATTTGGTAGAAATACTTATTATAGTTGCAGGGATTGCAAATGGACCATATCGGTCAATAGCTCCCCTACAGAGGTCGCTCCAAAATATGGTTTTTGAGCCGTAGATAACACATTATTAAAGCAAATTAGAATAAACTCTGCAGTTTGTATTCTTTTTTGACAAGAATTCATCACAGTAAAAATTTTACCAAAAAATCGGTTTATATTTTGTTATAGTCACCCTATAGAGGTCACTCCAAAATATACATACGCATTTAAGCCATAACTACCAAATTTTCTAAGCATTTTAACTGAATCTTTGCAGTTTGTATTTAATTACGACAAGAATTAATCGCAGTAAATTTTTTTTAATCTGTTCATATTATGTTATGGTCCACCTATAGATGTCGCTCCCAAAAAGGCTTATTTAAGCGATAAACACCACATTTTCTAAGAAATTTTGCTGAAACTATGCAGTTTGTATTCTATTTTGGCAAGAATTCATCTCAATAAAATTTATACAAATAAAATTTTATTTTGTTGTAGTCCCCGTAGCTAAAGACTTTGCGGCCTAAAAATTGCAGCGTTCGTCTTTTAATAATTTACTTAAACAAAATGGATCGTTTCATGAGTTGTAAACGTGGGGAAGGTGTGTTAGAAAGAGCTTGAACAAGTAAAAGCGTTAAGTTCGGCCATGTCGAATCTTTTATACCCTCCACCATCGATTGCATTCAATTCTATTACTGGAAAATTTTTTGGATATGGAGCAAATAAAAAAAAAAGAACGCAGCAAATTTTCGCTAAATTGTAGGCCGCAAATTCGGGAGCGACATCTATAGTTGGACTATAACACAATATGAACTGATTTAAAAACAAGTAAGAAAGTTCAGTCGGGTAAACCGACTAATGAATCCCCTCACCTTAAGTCTCAAAAAAATATTAGTAAATTTATTTATTTTTTTGTTTTATTTAAATTATTATCAATTTAAATTGAATTTAATAAATTTAAAGTATGTACTGGTATTAAAGTTCAAAGCTGTTTACTTTTAGTACTTTTTAGGGGCGTGCCAATTACGGCCACTTTTCTCTAGACTCTAGGTACTATAAAAACATTGCACTGTAGGAAATTTCAAGTATTTGTTTGCACTGGTATTAAAGTTAAAAGCTGTTAACTTTTGGTAACAAAAGGTCCATTTGTGTGCGCGGTACAAAAAGGGGCTGGCCAATAAAATTACATGATATTATCTTTTGGTCAAAAATTGTCCATGTGTGTGGGAGGTACCAAAAGGGACGTGGCACCTTCGCCTATTGTTCTCGAGGTGATAGTGACTAATAAACTAATAGTGCGTGTAGAATTTCAGAAGATTCAGTATAGAAATTATTAACTAATCAATATTCCACTAAATGTTAGCCCTTTGTGGGGGAGGTACTAAAGGGTCCGCAAATAACTTTTTTTTTTTAAACATCGCGCAAAACATCGGGTGTAGCTTCGGCTGTGTGGCACGTAGCGCCGTCCTGTTGAAACCAAATGTTGCCAATATCCTCCTCTTAAATTTTTGTGAACAAAAATTCGTTCAACATGGCCCGATAACGATCGCCATTGACTGTAACGGCCACTCCATGCTCATGGCCCAATTATGCCTCTGGCCCAAAATCCCCACCAAACAGTGACTCGTTTTGGGTGTATCGGCTTTTCAATGTATACGTGCGGGTTTTATGTGCCCCAAATGCGACAATTTTGCTTGTTGAAGTCAAGATCAAAATGAGCTTCATCTGAAAAGATGATTTTTTTTGGCAAAATCGGCATCTTCTGTAAGTCGATCGCCCCAGCGTTGTTCAAGCGTTGTTCAGCGTTGTTCAACCATATTCGTTCAGCGGAAGGATAAAACTAATTATCTGTCAAATCAGACATGAGCTAAGTGTTGCCATTCACGAAATAAGCACTAGTTGAAAAAAAAACGTTAGATGGCGGACCCTCTAGAAGGAGTGTACCAATATGGCCCATCTTCGAACTTAGCCGGAGATGGAAGAAAATATTACCACATACCAAATTTGAAGTCAATCGGTTACTCCTTTCGAGAGTTATCATGCGCACCAGCCAGCAGACAGATAGACGGACGGACGGACATTGCTCATTCAACTTAAAATGACCCAAAACGGCCGAACATGCTTAGGGTCTTAGGTCACTCCTTCGATGTGTTACACTTTTGTTTTGTAGCAAATGATATATACCCTCCTCTCTTAGGTGAGGGGATAAAAATTTACTGCAATGAATTCTTGCCTTAATTGAATACAAACTGCAAAAATTCACTTAAAATACTTAGAAAATGTGGTATTTAGGGCTTAAATATGTATATTTTAGATACGATTTGTAAAATTTTTGCTGAATTCTTGTCAAAATAAAATTTGTCACTTAAAGTTAATCTCATGAAAAATTTTTATCAGTCTCCGATCAGTTCCGATTGTGTTATACAATTATTTAATACATATGTAGTTATATTTTTCTCAGCCTCTCGGACCCATCATCCAAAAATGTTCCCTATTTCTGCAGGTACGACTATCATTGTATGCATACATTTAAACCAATTTGTAAATACTAAGTAAGTAGTGTAGGAATATATGGAGTTGGACAACAGGATTGGGGCAACGGCAACTACAACAACAAGAACAGCAACTATTCATAATGATAACAGTAATTAACATGTTATACATTAATGTTCAAAAGTCCCTTCGTACCTTTCCAAAAAAAAAAGACGTGCTGAAACTCCTCTACCACAACGACCCCTGCGACACGAGCGGCACTTCATTAGCTCATCTTGATTCTACTTAACGCAACTTTTATTTCGTTTTAAGGCAAAAAATTCTACATAAGTATGAGAGGATATGTGTCTGTGTTTGTGGTATTCACACTTTGTCGGAGTAGGTTTTGCTGTTGTTGTTGTAGTTATTATCATAGATTGTTCACATACTAGGATCCGCACACACACACTCACTTGTATTAACACTCGTATATGAATAATTTGCTGTATTCTTGCCCCCAATCCCCGAAAGGCTGTTGGAAATGAGTTCAGGTACATAATTATGTGCATGTATGTATATCCTCCAAAATATGTTTAAGTATATCCCAGTGAACTGTACTTGTAAAATGTTGTGTAGAATTAAACAAAGGTAAACTGATGGATCAAAAAATCCCATTCTGCCAAATGTCATAAATGTTCATGGAATTTAAAAAATTTTACACAGTGCAAAAGTTGTAAATATTTATATGCATTGGTATTCACGATATAAGTTATTCACTTTTTTGTACAAAATGGTACGTTTGTGTGGGAGGTACCAAAAGGGGCGTGATAATAACCTCCATTTATGTCACTTTAAAAATATTACGCTGTAAAACATTGTTAACATTTCATTTCGTACAAAATGGTCCATTCGAGAGGGAGGTACCAAAAGGGGCGTGACAACTTTGCCATTTTTTCTCGAAGTGATAGTGATAGTGATCAGAAGATTCGAATATGCAGTATAGAAGTTATTAAAAAATCAATACTTCACTAAATGTTAACCCATTGTGGGGGAGGTACTAGATGGAGTGAACCGATATGGTCTATCTTCGAACATAGCGGCAGATAGAAAAAAAACTACCACATACCAAAAAAAATATTCGTTACATCCCTGATATATATGTTTAGGGTAAACTCTTAATATGTAATATTTGGTACAAACAAAAATTACACTACAAAAAATTTGTCCAAGGGATGTGGATAACAGTTTCTGGTGCAATTTGGAGTCATTTTATGGTAAATTTTATTTTATTTTTTTTTTTAAATTCCAGCTTTCATGGAAGGTACATTTAGTATTTGGACCATAATTTTTCAAATATAAGCCGTGTCATGCGTTAAATTAAAGGGAATTATGAGGGCTACAAGTGCTGCAAATCGATTTCACGTAGAATCTTTGGTTTAGTAACAGTCGTCAAAAATACGAGAAAAAAATGTCCTTTTTTATAAAAACACTTTTTCCTGGTACAAAAAAAAACATAAAAAATAGAAAAAAAGTCGAAAAATATATTTTATCATATTTTTAAAAATCCATCATACTAACGAAGAAAACACTGTCTAAATTTATGAGCCCTTTTGTAAATGTTAGGGAAATTCAAAAAAATCTTGTTTCATATCTTTTCGTTTTAAATTATGTTTTTTTGCTTATAATGAATTCGCCATATGTGAGAGAGACATATAAGAGACATTGCACTTGCATTTTATTTTATGAGGATTGATGTCAGACATTATAAATTATAGAGAGGACGAGGTTTTATGGCCGTTCTTAACCCTCCATAAAACATTATATGCAATGTGAGAGCTATATAGGATGAGATCCGCTCAGGTAGAGGGTCATTCAACAATATTTATGGTTTTTTTATGCGGTTTCTATTCAGTTTCGGGCATGGACATCCCATTCGTATACGCAGGTAGTAAAATTATATGTACGCAATATTGTACGAAAATATTGGGTTTCTACTGTCGAAGCAAAGTATATGTCAGCTACTTGTACTGCAACTTATGAACCTTAAACCCGGAATTTATGAATGAGATTTCGTATTAATAAAGAAGTGTAATTCAGCGCCTTAAAGAGATAAGTCGATTTTCTGAAAAATATTAAAAAGTGCGGAATATATGTAATTAAAAAAAATCGACGTGCGCTTAGTAAAATAAAAGAAGAAGAATTATATGTGCAATATTTTGGTATACGAGTTAAAAATATTAACGAACCGTGGACCCCTAGTATTTTGTATAATTCGTGCCATGTAAATCATACTCGATGGAGTAGTGGATGCATGCGGTAAGTACATTACAATTAATGTATTACAATGTTATGTGGAATAAAACGTGTTTAAACATCAGGTTAACGATACGGACTGCTATTTTTGTGTAAGTAAACAGATTGGAGTAGGAAGGAGCATTCGCTGGAATTACGCTGAAGTAAAATCTGTCACTTTCCCAGTTGCACATTCGGAAACAATACCAATTCCCAAGTGTCCAAGTGTCCCAGTATAGCTAACAGCCTAATTCGGAAACATCATCAAGTTCAACTGAATACTCAACTCTGAGCGATTCAAGCTTGAGTCAGAAGTCATCGCTTTTAACTCAGTTTCAACTCATTGATCTAGTAACAGATTTGGAACAGACAAAAGATAAGGCAGAACTACTTGCATCTCGGATGAAACAGTACAATATTTTGGCCCCAGATGTTAACATATCATATTATAGAGTCCGTGATATACCTTACAATTTTATACAACTGTGTTCGAGGAACTTAATAAAACCTACAATTCAAAGGAATGGCGGTTATTTGTAGACAGCAGCGAAGAAAGTTTGAAAGCAGTACTTTTGCACAACGGAAATCAGAAACCGTCGATTCCCATTGATCATGCTGTCAACACTAAGGAATCATACGAAACAATGGCTAAATTGATAAAATACATAAAATATGGACATGACTGGAAAATTTGTTGCGATTTTAAAGTAGTTGGTATGTTATGTTTCTGGGATAGCCGTTCTCGCGAAGATCATTACAGAAGAAAGAAATGGCCAACAAGAAAACACATTACATTGGGTGGAAACTAAATGAAATACACACCTCTCGTCCAAAAAAAAATATTTTGCCACCACTGCATATTAAGCTGGGGCTCTTTAAAAATTTTGTAAAAGCCTTAAGGAAATATGGCAATTCACTCTCATATTTAAAAAGTTTATTTAAAAGTCTTTCTTTTCAAAAAATCGAAGGAGTTTTTGATGGGCCTAAAATAAGGAAACTGATGAAAGATGTGAATTTCGAATCACATTTGACCTCGGATGAAATTGTAGCATGGAGGTCGTTTAAGCTTGTAGTTTCAAATTTCCTCGGATCCAATGAAAACCCGCAAAATGAAACAATGATTAATGATTTGTTTAAAAATTATGAAAAAAAATTAGTAAGAAATATATTTTTCTATATTTATGTATATAACACATATGTATGTATTCTTCTAACTTATTTTTCTTTATGTATTACAACAGGTGTAAATATGTCACTAAAAATTCATTTCTTGCATTCTCATTTAAACTTTTTCACCGAGAATCTTGGCGACGAACATGGCGAAAAGTTTCACCAAGAAATGAAGTCCATCGAGCGGCGTTACCAAGGGCACTGGGATGAAAGAATGATGGGAGATTATATTTGGTTTCTCATTAGAGAAACCGATGCCGAAATCTACAAACGTCAACAAAGAACTCACAATTACTTCTAATGAAACTTGTATTTGTAAATAAACTCAAATGTGTATAATATAAATAAACGTTACAAATAAAATCGATATTTAAACAGAAATTAAAATTTTTTTTTTGATATTCTCTTACCTCTACCAAAAGGGCTATAATTTCTACTTTTATCCATAGATTGTTTTCAAATAGGCATTATTTTCTTCGCTAGGATGCAAACTTTTAAAAAATAAAATAAAATATTTTTTTTCGATTTTTTTATGTTTTATATGTTTTTTTTGCCCCAGAACTTTTTTTTGAAAAAAATCTACTTTTTCCAATTTGTTTAATGACTGTTACTAAATCACTGTTTCTAAGTGAAAGAAGTATTTCCAACATTGGCAGCCCACATTAATAGCTACAATTTAACGTATAAGTCGACCTTATCGAGCATATACTCCAATAATTATAGTGCAAATACTAAGGGTACCTACGACGATAATAGTATTTTTAATAAAAGATTACAAAAAAACTATCCATAAAAAACTTTTGGTTTTGATTTTATATAACAGTATGCCACAATCTATAAAAAAAATAATTTTTAGGTCTAGGACACAAAAAAAATTTGTGGTTGCCTAGTGTTATATACATATTTGGGTAGATATTGTTGTAAATAAATCTTAGCTTCCAACCAGATATTTATCTTGGGACTATTATTTCCGAAATAAACATTTATTTATTTTAACAGTTAATGAAAATTGTTCAGTAATTCAAAGAATTTTTTTTCAAATTTTAAATCTTCGTAAAATTATTTTATAATTGAAATCGTATAATCTTGCATACCTATAAATATATCTTAGCTTCCACCCAATTACTTATCTTGGGACTATTATTTCCGAAATAAACATTTATTTAATTTAATATTTAATGCAGACATTTTTTTTTTTAAAATTTTAAATCTTCGTAAAATTATTTTATAATTGAAATAATCTTGCGTACCAATAAATCGCTCGATGAATTGACCACAAATGATGACTTGGACTATTTAGAAATTCTTAAAATACTTTAAATCAAAAGTTATTTATTAACTGTAAGACATAATCCGCAATCAAGAAAAACTAAAACAAACAAATGTACAAATATAAAGGGTCCGCCAAATAACTTTTTTTTTAAATGCTATAAAAAAAACTACTGAATATTTTCTCAAATTTCTTTTTTTATTTGAAAGTACAATCCATCCGGTTAATAATGGAAAATAATTTCATTGAAGTGGCTGCCTCGGCTGACCATGCAGTAGCCTACACGATCGGTCCAATTTTTAAGCACATTATCGATTGTGTGCAGCTGTATTTCACCAATGGCTTCACGAATATTGTCCTTTAAAGCGTCAATTGTCTCTGGCTTGTCGGCGTAACACTTATCTTTGAGGGCACACCAGAAATAATAGTCCAACGGTGTCAAATCGCAGCTCCGAGGTGGCCAAACGACATCAGCTCTGCGGCTGATAATGCGATCTTCAAAAACAGGGCGCAAAACATCGAGTGTAGCTTCGGCTGTGTGGCACGTAGCGCCGTCCTGTTGAAACCAAATGTTGCCAATATCCTCCTCTTCAGTTTTTGTGAACAAAAATTCGTTCAACATGGCCCGATAACGATCGCCATTGACTGTAACGGCCACTCCTTGCTCATTTTCGAAGAAAAATGGCCCAATGGCCCAATTATGCCTCTGGACCAAAATCCGCACCAAACAGTGACTCGTTTTGGGTGTATCGGCTTTTCAATATATGCGTGCGGGTTTTCTGTGCCCGAAATGCGACAATCTTGCTTGTTTACATACCCGCCAAGATCAAAATAAAAAAATCAAAATCAAATGAAAATCAAAAATGAAAAAAAAAATTTTAAATCTAAATTTTCAAAGTAATGTCGCAATATTTCCCAACGTTGTTCAAGCGTGTACACAACCATATTCGTTCTGCGGAAAGATAAAACTAATTATCTGTCAAATCAGACATGAGCTAAGTGTTACCATTCACGAAATAAGCACTAGTTGAAAAAAAAAACGTTAGATGGCGGACCCTTTATAATACCCTGTACCACAGTGTGTTGTAGGGTATAAAAAGCCATTTCTTTGTCTTTCAAGTTGACTGCTAGATGTCACCTTCTTAATGATCTATTGATATATCTACCACTCATATGAAAGTCTCTCTATATTTGATAAGTAAAATAAACTAAATGGAAATATAACAAAATCAAGTTTGCTGGGTAATCACGCAAGTCCCATGGAACACTTGTTCTTTTTACTCATTTCACACTCAAGTACTAACCTAACACACACACTCATACACACCGTAAATGCAAGTCACATGTTCATACGTGGGTACTCTATTAACAATGTTGGCTTTGTCTTCACGCTTTTGGGGCGTTATTTAGTGGTATGTTCTCCAACACAATGTGGATGTCCCCTAAAAGACACCAACAATAACAAGCAGCAGCAAGACCTCTGCCACAACCACCGACAGGAGGACAGACACTAACACTTACACTCATTAAATGCCACCGAAGAGCGTGGGTGTGTGTGAGATAGAGTGCAACATCCATCCACAGCATTAATTTGTTTAACAATGTCACATGTACATACATACAAACCAACCCCAATATAGATGTAAGTGAGTGTGTTTGAAACGGTGTGAAGACGTGCCCTATACCAATACAGACACCTGTATACATAAGTCTATTTATGTTGGTGTTAAAGCAAATGTGGTGGCATACTCCTCCTTGCCGTAGACACTTGTGTTTGATCCTCTAAGGATGTCATGCCATTTTATGTTCCTATTATGTTTATGTGTCTAAACAATTATCTTCAAGGTACATGTAATTACTTGTGCACACACACAAACACAGCTATACACTAACACACATTTGATTATTTGCTGGAATTGTGTTAAATTAATTGACTTTGACACTTTTTAACTAAAATGTTATGTGTAGATGATGGTCGGAGGGTCCAAGGGTACCGAAAAAGAAAAGGAAATCCTTAAAATTAATATTATTTCTAAATGAATACAAGTATAATGAAATTTTCATATTTGCAAGACATGTCTCAGCAGAATCAGCTAGATACATTTGTATATGTAAATATGTGTATATAATATACCCACATACACATATGAATATACGTAAACATTATTCTTGGCGGAAATGTTCTATTTACAAATAAGCATTAACGTATATTGCCACTGTCTAAACAAATTTGGTGTGGATATTAAAATGTTTTAATCAAAAACATTTTTGGGGATGAGTTCTGCCGCTAATACGAGAGTAACAGTTTTTGAAATAGGAAGAAGCATAAGAAAAGCACACATCCGGAATTCCATAGAATGGAGAAGAGTATCAAAGTTTGTAGTGTATAATTTCTATAAAATAATAAAAATTAATAAAAATATATTTTATAAATAACACAGCAAAAAAAACAATAAAGAAAAAAATTATTGCGGCAAAGGGTTTGTCAGCAATTTTCCAATTATAATTCGAATGTATTTTTTTGTATTTGTAACCGACACCACACATTGTGACGACACAGAAGGATATTGTGACTTTGTGCATTTGTTGTAACGCCCAAAACGGGAAATGATTGGCATAGCATTTATTATAGCATTCGACTTAAAATCACATTCTGAGCGGATTTTGCATAGCCTTTTAATCAAAGTACGGTTCATAATATTAGTCCGATCACAACGTAATTTTATACAAATTTCAAAGGAGTTGTTTAGACCAAACATAAGTAATACCGATATTAAAAAAAAGCTGTTTCGAATCAGATATGGCTGCCATATACTCGTATATTCCCATGCCATGTAGCATTTAAGCGCTTCAACTGGATAGTAATCACTCTGCTTAACACCATATACAAGATACTAGCAGTTATAATACAGGGAAGACTTCAAAGCTAAATAGAGAACATATTGCGAGACGAACAGCCATGCTTCCGGCCAAACAGAAGTTGCGTAGATCAGGCCAACACTCTACTCATCACAATAGAGCAATCTACATATAGAATGGCGTACCCCTCTGTACCTACTCTTCGTCAACTTAAAGAAAGGCTTCGACACCATCTAACGAACTGCCATATGGAAACCATTGAGAAGAAAAGGATTACCCAAGAAAATACTCCGAATAATAAGAGCGATGTAAGAGAATGCAGAAATCTCAGCTCTTCACAACGGGAGCATTAGCCAACCATTCCACACTAACCCTGGAGTAAAGAAAGGATGACAACTTTCCCATCTACGATTTACCATAACATGGAGCCTCTCACGACATCTCGAGTATTTGGACTATGCGGATGATATTTGTCTACTCTCGCACAAGATCTCCAACATGCAGACAAAACTGGAAAACTTGGAAAGACTAGCTCGCATTGTTGGACTTGTTAAGTCAGTTCTATTGTACGGTCATATCATAATGAAATATCATAAGTGTTCTTGTTGCATATACACGTATATTGACTCCCGAAGCACTATACAATTTGTATTTTACACCTGATCATTTTACCCTACACCAGTCAGCTTTACAGTGTACTTTAAATATGTTTTGGGCCCAATGTTTAAAACGCCTAAAAGTGCTAGAACTACTATCTTGAAATATATCTTTGGAACTGCAGATGATTTAGTAAATTATATTAGAGGAAGATTAAGGCTACTTAATTTAGGATTATTTAAAAATCTGCTGAATCAATTCCGACAAATGGTTCTCCAGCTATGCTAAAATATATGATTGAACCTCAATTTTTGTATGGGTTTATAATAATGCTAGATAAACCGGACTCATCCCACAACGGAAATGACCCAAACTTTCTTTTCAGCAAAAAGATAGACAACTACAATTCTCGTTTACGCAAAAAAACTTTCCGTCACAACAAACGAAATTTCAGTTCCTGCAAACGAGAATTGTAGTTATCTGAAATTTCGTTTCGCAGAAACGAATTCTTTTCTTTGTGTGTGGAGTATGGATTTTCCTTATATGAATATGGTATCATTTATTTCTGAGCGTATATAAAATTTTACATATCAAGTATACATTTGTAACGCCTATTACTGGCAAAATTATGTTTGAATTGTGAAGTAATAGGTACAGAATAAAACAAATATGAAATTTCGTAGAATTATCTCCCATAAAAAATTTTTCTTGTTTCTTCAAAGTTTAGTTTTTAATCTCCTTACACAGAAAACAATCAAATGCGGTGAAATACAATGGTTATTCATTAGATAAACTAAATCGTATGTTATTGGTATCCTCTGAAATCGAACAAATAGGATTTCTGATAAAAAAATCTGGTCAATAGCAAACATCTTCAATGGAAGTCCTTGCCTTAATTTTTTATATTAGAACATTTTCAAACGAAAATTCCCAACGCATTGATCCACTAGTAAAGCAAATCAAAAACATGATAAGAATGTAATAATAGAATAGCATCAGAGATTTAAAATCCAACAAATCCCAAATACAAGACTTGCGGCAAAAAGAAAAAATTGCAAATACCCAAAAAAATGTGGAAAACATGATGAAATGTACTCCTTTGCTTTATTCCCAATGAATGTGAAACAAGAGGGATTTCATCTTGAACATCCGACAAAATTAAAAAAAAAAACAACCAAAACACTGAACAATCACAAATCATCCAAAGGCAAAGAAATGCGAGAGAGAGAGAGAGAGAGAGAGAGAGAGAGAGAGGGAGGAGCAGAAAAGAACAGACAAATCTATGTAAATACTGATAAAAATTTCCATATGCTAAGTCATGATAAAAATCCAAAGATTTTCCTATAATACCCTCCGATTCAATCTTTTTTCGCCACTCAATGAAGAAGAAAAATCCTCGAAAAATGTGCAGCAATTACTAAAAGGTGTGTGTTAAGCCACGGTACAGTCGCACACACAAACGCCGATTGCCATGTGTATTGGGGCAAAGGGTTATTAACTGAGTTATACATCGTTTTAGAACTAAAATCAGTGAGAAACATTTTATTACTCTAATTCTTTATTCATGTTAAATTTCTGGAGAATATCCTCAAATAAAGAATTGTGTTGAAATTTTCAACCCTTCAGAATCTACGACGGTTAAATCCAAGTGTACGTCCACTTGAAAAAGTGCATCTTCAAATAGATATAATCCGAAGCAAATCCAATTGGGACAATAATAACTATAGACAAAATTTTAGAAAAAAAAATAAAGGTCTCAGTGAATGTGTCCAGGCCACGGTACACTGAGCTGCAAGCTACTGGACGGGTCACAAGTTATTGATAGGACCCAACCACAAGATGGGGTCAGCTGCGAATATATTGAATAAACAGCCCCGCACAAGCAGTGGGCTGAAAAAACTTAAAATAAATATCATAAACCCGAAATACATCAATGTCAGAGTCGTGTCGATGCCGCCCTCTTATCTAAGCTTCTTGCCTACATTCGTCTCATCTGTCAAATAGCCAAAAAGGGTCAGGCAGATTTGTGTGTAATTATGAACCCATAAAAATCTTAAAGACATATTTAGATCAAAGTATGCCTCTACTAAGCACTTCTTTGTCCCTACAAGCATTAGCGAAAAACTGACAAAATCGCAAAAACGATCATGAATATGACACGAAGACAGAATATTCTATCAGGAGGTCACTACCAAATATGCTCAGATATCACTGCCACGGATTAATCCCACGATAAACTCGTACAAGTGTACAACAAAATGTTCAGTGGACAAAGCTTCGATAAGGCATTTACTAACACAGTAGTATTTCCAATACATAAGAAAGGCGACTTACGACAACCACAAAACTATCGAGGAATATCATTTATGATTTGTACTGTGAAGATATTTAGGGGCATCCTTAATGAGAGGTTGTATAATTGGGTGGAGAACTATCGAGTTATCATGGAATATCAAGCAGGATTTAGGAGGCAATATTCCACTGCAGACAATATATATAATTTGGCCGCTATCGTAAGCATTATGCAAATTGAGAAAAATGGAACGTATGTTGACTTTTTTGTTGACTTTAAGGCGGCATTCGATAATATATCAAGAAAATCGCTGAAAAGTAAATTATATACTATTGGAGTTTCCTACAAATTCGGAAAGTGCATTGCAAATGTATACAACAGTACCCAGAGTGCTATATGGAATGGTGTCGAACTCTCAGACTATTTTGAGACAAGATCAGGGGTGCAGCAAGGTTGCCTGATGTCTCCATTATTATTGGCCCTACACGCTGAAAAAAAATCGCTTCTGTAGTATATTGTCCCAAACATATTCGGCTTGAAACATATATATGTTTAGGGTACACTCTAAACATAAAGTATTTGGTACATACAAAAATTATATATTTGGGAAGATGTCCTCCTAAACAAATCTTTGTTTGCATCCCAATAGGTTATTATTTGGGACTATTATTTTCGAAACAAATATTTATTTGCATTTAAGTACGAGTATTTGAAAAATACATAAATTGTATTAAATTTTTCAGTAATTCAAAGTTAATTTTTTAGAAATGTTAAATGTTCGTAAAATATTAATAACTGAAATCGTATAATCTTGGATCAAAATAAATTACTGAAGGGTTGACAACTAATGATGGCTTGGAATACTCAGAAAATTTAAATGATTAATTTAAAACGGAAGTTAATATGGTATCATAACTGGGAGGTACAATTCGAAAAAAAGGAAAAATTAAAACTGAAATTCGAAAAAGTCAGTAAATATTTTGAAAATTTTTTAAATAAAATATATTTGGAGAAATTCCTAAACAATAATTTTATTGGTATTTAAACACATATTTTATTTGAGAAATTTAGTTTGCAAATAAATTTTGTTGTAATATATTAATATATGCGTTCCAAATATATTTTATTAATTTTCAAATAAAGTTTATTTGCTCAGAAATATATAATATTTCAAAATTTGTGTTCCAAATATATTTTCTTTCGATTCAAACGTATCAAAAAAGGTGATTTTGCCCCTTGTATATAAACGATCTGCATGAATGTCTAGGTCGGGGAATTAACATCGATAGATTAAATATTCGTCTCTAGCTTTATGCTGATGATATCGTGATATTGGCTCATGATCCTTCTACACTGCAGCAGATGATTAATAAGTTGAAAAAATATTGTAAAATGTGGAATCTTGAAGTAAATTTAACTAAATCAGAGATTATGGTGTTCAGAAATGGTGGCCGATTGCGAAGAGACGAAAACTGTGCTATTCCAAAGCTATTTTATGAAGAAAATCTTGAACTAACCAAGTTTTACTCCCACTTATTATTAACCCACTTGGCGCCGATTTTTTTTTTTTTGGAAAAAGAATTTTTTTGTTGGATTTATACTGAAAATCCATCGCTAATCAAATTTTGTTAGTGACTTTTCTTCGATTTTTTCAACGTTTTCCCGGAAAATGACGTTCTTTTAAAAGGACGGTAGCAAAATAAAATATTATTGATTATTGTATATTGATTTTATTAACACAACTGGTATTACTAGGGTTAAATACAAAGTAAAATTAATGTAAAAAAAATTGTTGGTGCGGTATGACATAAGACAATCTTTTGGGTGCAATGTCACATTACATTTTGAACAAGAACAATTAGTTTTTTGTGAAATTTAATACAACGAGTTTGCCGTTCATTTTATACTATTAGATGATTTCTCCTATTAAATCGGGGTGTGAATGAAAGTTTGTAGCAAGCCTTAGTGCAGCTGTTGATAATGGTTTTTTAAAATATTTTGTTGCGATATATCGCCGAAAGGCAAGACCTTCCCGTTTTCCGCCACAATTACGGTAGATGTGCCAAGCATTTTCCAGCGAAATGTCTAGAAAGTGGCCTATATCTGTAAAATATTTTTTTCCACCTATATTGGTTCTATACAATCCCATGTTTGTATGTAAATAGTAGGCTCTTTTGCCACTGTCCTTTATAAAGAACAGAAAATTGTTTTGCATAAAAAGCAAACAAAGGCTATTTTTTGTATTTCATCGCATTAAATTTAAAGATTATAAAGTAAACAATCCATATATTAATGTACAACATATTTTTTCTTGTTTGCTCTGTTTTATTTTACCGTTCGTTTTCCATCGTTGTAAAAATTTGTATTTTTTACAAAAAATAATTTTTTTCTTATTGTAAACAAAAAAAAGAAATAGTCAAAAAATAACGGGACCTTTTAATAGGACGATGGCACCAAGTGGGTTAATGCTCGAAACGAATGCCGAAGACAGTCATATTTATACTCTGAAATTACACTTAAAATACATACACAAAACATTTTTTCAATACCACTATGATCGACTACCGTGTAAACTCTCCAGAGTGTTATTTCAACATGGTATGTTATGGGCAAAAGGATTAAAGGAGCAGTCCAGTGCACTTGGAGTAGATTGGCCGGAACAAATTCCATCGGAACGGCAATGGGACACTTTTTTTCCGAATTAATATAATTATAAGGCCGAGTGGGATTCTACTCTGTAGGAGTCTGATTCTTCGCTCTGCTTCGCCGCAAAAACTCTCATTACCAGGTAACCTGGCGGGTAAGTGAAATTCAAAAGAAATAATGACTTACCATTTAGCCATCCTTCGGATTATTTTTATATGGGCATGATATTGGAGGAAAGTGCTTCCATGCAAGCATACGAGAGTTGACAAAAAACTACTTACCCCCACGCCTACGAATATCCAACATATAAGTACTTATTATTGTCATTTTAATAAGGGGTTGAATAACCATTACATATCTTATATAATTAAATACGACGAAACATATTTTTTACTCGGAATGTTCCCATCAAAAATATGGTAAGACATGTCATTCGATTTTTTGTACTCGAAATGTTACTAAGTGTCTAAATAAAATCAGCGTTTGTTTAATAAAAATTGGTGTTGTTGCTTATTTTACAATACCCAACTTAAAATAACTTACAAATAAATATTTATTTATGTTTATATAAGTAATTCATTATTTGTTGACTACATGTAACGCAGAGGGTAATGATATGTCATTACCTGAGATGCAAGTGGTATAACACGTACTTTCCAAGTTTTTGCTGGGTTCTTGGGAGTTTAATCCACAAAATGGTATTGGATGATCGTCGGCTGAATGTGCGTGAGCTAACTGATATGATAAGCATTTCAAAAGTGGTATATTGAATGAATCAATAGAGTGTCTGGCGAAGTTTCCTTGCAGTAAAGTAAAATTTTTGCCTCAATTTGTAACCATGGATGAGACAAGGTCCACCACTTCGGACGTGATACAAAGGAATAGTCAAAGCAGTGAACTGGAATGGGAGAATCGTGTCCCAAAAAGACGAAGACATTTTCATATTCAATCAAATTTGTTCAAAGGGAGAATTTAGGGATAAATTATGTTTTTCCTTACGTCCCTGTCCTAAGAAATCTTCACGAGAAAACAAGTAAGGAAAGGTTAAAGTCGGGCGGGGCCGACTATATAATACCCTACACCACCTCGGCAATGTACATTAAGAATTTCTTTTTGAATAGTTGGAAAAATTAGTTTGCTTTCTTTTATGAAAGTACTTAGCTCCCCCGCGACGTCAAGGCTTATTCCAAAGAGGAGTTTAATATAATGTGTGGAATTAAAAATTGAACTAATAATAATATTCGACATAGTTGCATTTACTGTGGTTATTATTAGTTTTAACACAATAAATAGTCCGATTTTTGGTCGTACACAATATAAGTAATATATGCAGGGTATGTTAGGTAGGTACTACCTTGGAATAATTGGTACTACCTTGGAATAATTGGTTTAAGTAATGTTTTATTTTTCATTTCCGCTGAAGCCTTTCAGGTCTCTAAAATAGCGCTTATATAAAAAAATTAGGAACATCTTTCTGGAAAATTTTGATCGGAAGTAAAGTACAACTTATATAGCGCTTTGGTACCAAATCAGGAGGAACATATATATGGAGGTTATATATAAATCTGAACGGATTTTCATTGAATACTCATTCATTGAAAAAGAAACTTCTTTCTGTCAAATTTCGTACTGACCGGATATAAAATACAGTCTCTACAGCACTTACATGTCAAATCGGGGGTAACATATATATGGGGGCTATATCTAAATCTGAACCGATTTTCTCATATATATGGGGGCTATATCTAAATCTAAACCGATTTCCCTCAAATTTGGCAGTGTTAATTCGTGTAATGAGAAACCTCTTCTGACAATTTTTCTTGCTGATCGGATTTAAAATACAGTTCTACAGCGCTTACATGTCAAATCGGGGGTAACATATACTAACATGTACATATATGGGGGCTATATCTAAATCTGAACCGATTTCCCTCAAATTTTGCAGTGTTAATTCACTTATGGAGAAACCGCTTTCTGCCAATTTTTTTACTGATCGGCTATAAAATAAAGTTTCTACAGCGCTTACATGTTAAAATGGGGGGTAACATATATATGTGGGCTATATCTAAATCTCAACCGATTTTCTCAAATTTGGCAGTATTAATTCATGTAATAAGAAACCTCTTTCTGCCGAATTTCTTACTAATCGGATTAAAAATACACTTTTTACAGCGCTTACATGTAAAATCGGGGGTAACATATATATAGGGGCTATATCTAAATCTGAACCGATTTTCTCTAAATTTGGCTGTATTCCTTCATGTAATAAGAGACCTCTTCTGCTGAATTTCATACTGATCGGATATAAAATAAAGTTTTTACAGCGCTTACATGTCAAATCGGGGTATCATATATATGGGGGCTATATCCAAATCTGAACCGATTTTAACCAAATTAAATAGGGATCGTCCTTGGGCCAAAAAACAGATATGTGTAAAGTTTCGTCAAGATCGGGCCATAATTGCGACCTGTACTTTGAGTACAAGAATACATCTACAGACAGACGGACAGACGGACATAGCTAAATCGACTCAGAAAGTGATTACAAGTCGATCGGTATAATAAACAATGGATCTATCTCTTCTCCTTTTGGGTGTTACAAACAAATGCACAAAGTCATAATACCCTGTACCACAGTGTGGTGTAGGGTATAAAGAACAACTTCGATCCATGCTTTGATACACGCTGAACAAAATCGCTTCTGTAGTATATTGTCCCAAACATATTCGGCTTGAAATATACATATGTTTAAGGTACATTCCAAATATATATTTGACAATATTTGACACACACAAATATTACATGTTTGGGAGGATATTGTTCTAAACAAAAATATGCTCCCATTAAAATATTTTTATTTAGAACTAGCATTTCTGAAACAAGGATTAATTTGTAATTATTTATATAGGCAATGTATCAATGCCTTAAAGACATGATTTCTGTTTTTCAGATTTCAAAGAGATCTTTTTTTATAAATATTATATGTTTTGTAAAGTTTAATTGAAACTTAAATCGAATAATCTTTCGTAAATATAAATTGCATTGATGGATTGACAAAAAGTGATGAAATGGAATATAAATTATATAAATTAGCTATAAAGTTTAGCACGAAAATTAGGAAAAACAAACTAATATTTGAATAAGTCATGAAGTTTTGAAAATCTTTTAAAATAAAATATATTTGGAAAACTTTTTAGACAATAACATTGTTTGTGTGTACCACGTATTTTATTTGTGAAATTCAGTATGCAAATAAATCATGTTATAATATATTAATACATGCGTTCCAAACAAAATTTCTTGATTTTCAAATAAAATTTTTTTGTTAACAAATATATAATATTTAAAAATATCGTTTTCAATTCAAACATATCTTAAATGACTATTTTCCTCCGTGTATATACGCCATATACATAGGGGTCGCTATCAAATTTGTTTGTTATGCCACAAAAAGCAAATTTTCCAACCGTTTTTATTTCATTTTGGGATTTATTTATTATAAAATTATGCACATCGAAAATTAACCATATCGGTCTTCATTCCTACTATCCCCATGCAGAGATCGCTCTATAAATACTTTGGCAAAGTCATAGATCTCATATTTTGGCTGCAACTTTGCAGCATTGAGTTTGAGTCCATGATTTGCTTCTTTCCCATTTCATCGATTTTTCCGGTTACAGAATTGAATGTAATCCATGGTGGCGGGAACATCATACCTGGACCTGCTAATCTTATTGCCCTTCTCAAATTTTTTGTTAATACTTTGGATTAAATTTATATAGTTTACTTTTAAACAGATAAAATAGATGAAATATTTGGATTATGTTTTTCAGTCCACCCAAAAATCAAACACTCCCGCGGTATAAAAACAATTTTATCAAATGTTATAACCCTTCATATTCATATACATACATACATACATCTAGGTATGAACATTTCTGTGACATGCTGCTGCAAGCACAACAACGACACAACGCAGCATTTAAGCCAATTTGTTGTCTGTGCATAAAAAATATGTGTATGATTACTTTGAACTCGTTCTCGTGTCTATGAGACTCAGCCTTTGAATACTCGCACCTAGCCTCTTCCACCTTTTCCTCCCTCTCTAGAGCCCACTATAGCCAGGATATGTGAAGTCGCCTAATCCTTATAAAACACGAGAGAGGACGAGAGAAAAAGAACGAAACTTACCAACAAAAAACCGCCTCAATGAACGAAAACATGAAAATCCCAATTCTGCATTTGATTTCGAATCGAAATGAAAAATCTCTGTTATACAATTGTTAACATCATGGCAGAGATTATAACCTGAGTTTAAACGAGTTATTCCTCCTCTGTTATTTTCATTGTCGTTGGCGCAGAATTTTTTGCAAACTTTTTTTTGTATTTTGCCTCAGCAAAAACGACTGTCTGCGTTTGTTCGATTATTTGTATTTGTGGGGTAAAGTGGGTTGCGGATGATGGGGTCAGAGGTCTGGGGAGAATTTGGTGTGTCTAGAAAATTGCTTTATTGTCATGTTAATGTTGGTGTCTCAAACAGATACTCAATTTAGAGAATAAAATCGATTAAAAAATATTTGCTTGAACAACATTTTCCAGCAAACTTAAGAATCAATGGAATGTTGAATTTTTTTAGCAAAGCCGAAATTCGTGGAAATTTTATTTAAAAATTTGCAGTACTTTCGACAACCATTATAATAAAATTAAACCAGTAATATAATAAAATTAAACCAGTAAGACTAAAATTTGAGAGGGCCGACTATATAACACCCTGTACCTCCCTAACAATGGGGTGGTACAGGGTTTCATTTAGCTCCATCTCCTCATCAAGGCTTATTCCAAGGCGGAGTTGAAGATGTTGATTATAATAAAGTAGATCTGAAACGATAACCTTAAAATACGTAGTATAAAATGGGACGTAACACTAAATAGGCAGGAACATATATATGTGGCTTTATCTAAACCTGAAGCAATTATCCTTAAATTAAGCAGTATTCGTTCTTAAATTAAGAAACTTCTTTATGATTTGTAATGATCCGAAGTAAAGTAAAGTAAAAAGTAAAAAATGATCTAAAGAGCTTTGGTACCAAATCGGTAGTAACATATACTCGTAAATGGGGCCTATATCTAAATCTGATCTATGAACCGATTTCCCCAAATTTGGCAGAGTTCATTTGTGTTATAAGAAACCTCTTTCTGCCGAATTTCGTACTGTTGGGTATAAAATACAGTTTCTACAGCGCTAACATGTCAAATTGGGTGTAACATATATATGAGGGATATATCTAAATCTGAACCGATTTTCTCCAAATTTGATAGTGCTCATTCCTATAATAAAAACCTCTTTCTGCCGAATTTCGTACTGATCGCATATAAAATACTGGTTCTACAGCGCTTATATATATTTACAGATCCGTTAAAAATGCGCATATATTAGGAGGTACATTTATTAGGAGGTACATATACATTAGGCCGGGTCGATTTGTGGGTAGGCAAAAAAAGTCGCCATTGCTCAGTGAAAATCGTATTCTAGGGATCAAAATAAGAAACTTTGCCGAAGGAACCATACCTCTAAAACGAATTCTGATGTCCCGGAAAAAATCCCACTTTTACCCATTTAGAGTGCTCCAATCGAGTGCGATTGCTCCAAAAAAGAGCGCTGTGCTAAATTTCGTCACAATCGGACAATAAATACGACCTGCAACGATCAGAAACGAAATCGCTATTAGTTAAACTTGCATGAATTTTTTTCGGTCATGTATTTTGCGCGCCACAGTGTAAGTTATATATAGATTGAGCTAAATTTATTGTTCTAGAAGGTTTCTTACAAAATAACTAATCACTGAAATTTTATTCACTTTTTTAAATTTTGCAAAAATGCTAATTTTGTCCTGGGCAATTTTAATAGTATAAACATCGTAATGTTATGTTAGCCCGAATAAGCACACAATTACCGAATTCATAATCCGCGATATTCATAAGAATAAACATATTTAAAAAATTCTTAGAGTAAGAATATCACTACAAAATTTCGCGAATTCTTATTATTTTTATATGAAGTTCGTCAACTTATTATTAAAGAGCATAACAAATACTATTATGTAATCTTACAAAAGAGGTTCACCAAAAAATGCACTGAAAAAGATATTAAAATGCAACTTCCATCAATACATAGGAATTTTGTGCAGAAATTTTGCAGTGAAGTGAATACACAAATTACGCAATGCAACAAAAAAAATAGTTTTTTGTGTCCGAAACCTAAAAACTTTTTTTTTTGTATAGATTGAGGCAAATTATTTTGTGAAACCAAAAAAAAAATTATGGTAATTTTTTTTTTAATTTTTCAATGTTCATGGAAATTACCTTTAGTATTTGGACCATATTTTTTGAAGTATAAGCTCGATAAAGCCGATATACCATTAATTATGGGCTAGAAATGTTTCAAACGAATCTTTCACATAGAAACGGAATTTTAGTAACTGTCGATAAAACAATTAAAAAAAAAGGTTTTTTCGCAAAAAATTCCTTTTTAATGGCACGAAAAAACTATAAAAAACATAAAAAAATTAGTTTGTTCCATTTTTTGACAGCTAGCATCCTAGGGAAGAAAACAATGTTCATTTGCAAAAAGTCTGTGGATAAATGTATTAATTATGACCTATATTGCAAAAATAGGGAAATTAAAAAAATAATTTTTCATATATTTTATTTTGTCAATTTTGTTTGGGAGGTACCAAAATGGCGTGGCAATAACGCCCATTTTTCACGACACTGTAGGCACTATAAAAGCATTACACTCCACAAAATATGAAGCTGTTGTATGGACTGGAATCAAAGTTCTAAGTCGTTAACTTTTTGTGCAAAATGGCCCATTCGTACGGCAATTTAGTTTGGGAAGTACCCAGAAAGGCGTGGAAATTGGGCCCAATTTTCTCAAGATGATAGCGACCAAGAAATTAATACTATGTACGGATTTGTGAAAGATTCTGAGTAGTATATGAGATAATCAATACTTCACTATATGTTAACCCTTCGTGGAGTGAGTTACTCGAAGGAGTGGACCAACATAGTCCATCTTTGACCTTAGTCTGAGATAGAAAAAATATTGGCACATACCAAATTGGAAGTCAATCGATTAATCCTGTCGAATGTTAGTAAGTAAAATGGCTTATAATGGCCAAAACGTATTTCCGCCAAATATTCTTGGGCTCTCTTGGTCATTTCGTCGATTAAACTAACATAAAGTCATTTTAAAGTATTCTGATTTTCTTCGAAATATGTTAAATTGTGGAACTGTAGTACATTGGATTGCGATACAAACTGAATTTATTAATAACACTTTATCCTTTCCAAAAGTGTTGATATATCGTCAACAGATATGACCAAGGGCGTACCCTCAAAAAATGAAAATTCGTTTTTCGTCCAAAAATCACGATTTTATTGAAGAAAAAAGAAGAAAGAAAAGTGAAAAAAGACGTAACATCAAGTGCTCGTTTTTGATAAAGTACAAAAGGCGTAACCCACATTGTATTAAACGAAACGTACTGTATTCATATATTTAACCTTTGAAGTTGTTCTCTTGTTGCTGTTTTGAAGTTCTATTTTTGTCAATCATGTTTGACAGCTATTTTAGATGCCAAATTCTATATGGGGTCTGTATTTAAATTTGGCCTTTATCTGAATGGTATCCATATTTTTTATCAAATTTCGCAGTGTTCATGATTCTATAAACTAATCTCTGCCAAATTTAATAATGATCGGAAGTAAAACATGACAACACATTTTTCCAACCTTGCTAGTGACCGTTTGTTCTCGGATTAAAAAATCCTTTGTGCAAAATATAGTACATTTGACTAAAATATGACTTCTGTAGAGCTTAGATGCCAAATCGGAAGGAACACATCCATGCGAGTATGTGGGGCTATATGTACATTTGAACCAATATTGTCCACATAGATATTAATTATTAAAATGAGATACTCTTTATCAAATTTCATGAATATCGAAAGGAAATTATATCTTCTATAGAGGGTATAAGCTAAATCGAAGGTACATTCATATATATGAAAGATATCTGGTTCTAAACTGATATTCAAATAGTTGAGAGATTTTTGATCGTTGCCGCAGACGAAAGACAATAAGTTACAGAAACAGGTCCTATATCTAAATACGGATTGTCTTTCAATTTCAATACGAATTTTCTTGTCCTAAAATAAAGATATGTGCAAAATTTCTTTGAGATCGGACCATATTAGTAGCCTGCACATTGTTTACAAGAATGCATGCACAGACTGACACAGCTAAATCGGTTCAGAAAGCGATTCTAAGTCGATCGGTATAATAAACGATAGTTCTATACATAGCTTGCATGAATGCACAGAAACCCAAAAGGAGAAGCTATAAAATTATAATTATAATTAATAGTACCACAGTGAGGGGTAGGTTATACGAAAATAATTTTTAAAGAAATTATGGGAATTAAATATACCATACTGTATCCATCTGTATCCATTCTTTTAAAAGTTGTGGCCAAACTATTTATTCTGAAGTTACTTGTCAGTTACAAAAAACACGAGGGACACATGGAGGAAGAATTTTCCGTGAGTACTGTTCATGTGAGATCTTTCCGCAAAAAATTATAGCTCATAACTTTTTGAAATGCGATTTCAAGTGTTTTTTGTTTTTTGACCGCGGTCAGCGCGGCCCGCGATTTAATGAAATAACACTAAAGAAGCGGTTATAGCATCTTGAAATACCTATAAATATATATAGGTGTCGTTGATGTGCTCTTAATCGAACCACCGCTATAGCTTCCCAGACCTTTGTTAAACTTGCGTGAATTTTTTATAGTGTATTTCGCGGAGCACATCGACAGTTATGGACTTTTGAAACAAGTTAACTTGTTAACTAATAGAGATATAACCTTCATTCTTTTTGAAACCACGGCTAGTTCTCTCATCAAATCGCGGACATTTTTCATATATTTTTTCCGATTTTTATATTTCGCGGGATTCGTTATATAAAATAAAATGTTAATTAAAAGATATTTGATTCCCTATATTTTTGCAAATAATGAAGGTAAAGCGAATATTTTGACATATGCTGATAGCAATGCAAATCGCCTACGATGTAAGTTTAGTATTCTTAATTCATTGAATTTTTTAAAATTTCATTTGGAAAGGCCATAACTTACATCTCCCTTAGTAAAATTAACTCACAAAAAAGTTTTTGCGCGCTTACATCTCTGAAATAATAATTTCCGAAAAAATATTTACTAGAAAATTAAAAAATGTTGGCTTGAAATGTAATCACATTCCTCCAGCTTTAGCCTGCACCGCGCCATCCTAGAATTAGGTTCCTTTATTTAAAACAACCATTGCAGTGGTTGATGATCGGTACGAATATGTAATTTTCTGCCAAAAAGTTATGGCAATTCTTTTTCTATTTTGCTGTAATTTATTTCTACGGGGTGGCCCAAAATGACCGAGTTTGAGTTTATTATAACTTTTTATTTAAGATATAATTATATTTTTTTTAAAAAACTGTAAATTAATGGAGAATATTTTTAATTTAATAATGAAAAATTTAAGTCAAACCCCTTAATATTAGGCCAACCTTTATTTATTTTCTTCCTGGGACAGGACGGCTCCTAACGCGAAATTGCTAAATTGGGTTTTTTGTTAACGTAGTAATACTTTCTGAACAATCCTGTGGCAAGTTGGCTGTAAGTGGAATGTATTTAATAGTGATGAAGACAACCAGGATTGTAACATAAAAATAATAAAAGAGGAACAGAAAGGTTTCGGTTTTTAAGATTTAACAGTTTATTGGTTGCTGCTGCTTACCGCTTAATTTGCTGCTTCACAAGTGAAAAGTGGTGGTGCAAAGCAAGAAAAAACGCCTTAGAGCTAGGAATTCAGCGAAACTACAAACTGGAACACAGAGAGAAGATGGCAGCCCTTTATTCATTTTAGTAAAAGCTTTTGCCTTCATTGTTAGTAATGGATAGTGATTTGCTATTTGTTCGGAAAATAGCTATATGGGAAACGTATAAATGACAAACCGTTGAATACATTTAAGAGTAGCAAATTTTTGAGGTAATGGTATTCAAGTATACACAATTCAGGATTTCATGGAACTTGAAGCTAGTGGTTGAAACTGGGTTCAACACATTCTTCAGGGTCGTTTATATACATTGGCCGTATTATGCGGGAATAATCTTAACTTTCGGTAAAAACTGCTAAGTCCCACAAACTCTTCGATTAGCCATTGTGGGTTTGGTAACGGGTAATTTACAACACACTCAACTTTTCATGGATTTAGTTTTATTCCCTTTTGTGTTATAACGTGTGCAAGAAATTCCGTGCCTAAGGAATTTGCATTTCATGTCCTGCAAACGTAGCCGTGGCGGCCATTCGACTGATATTGTTCTGCATTATTAATGACATACCCTTTACTTTACAGTGAAGTAAACATCCATTAATTCCCTTAAAAATACTCGTTTTTTTTATCCCCTCACCTTAGAGAGGAGGGTATATATCATTTGCTACGAACAAAAAGTGTAACACATTGAAGGAGTGACCTAAGACCCTAAGTATGTTCGGCGGATATCCGTTTTGGGCCATTATAAGTCGAATGAGCAATGTCCGTCCGTCTGTCTGTCTGCTGGCTAGTGCGCACGATAACTCTCGAAAGGAGTAACCGACTGACTTCAAATTTGGTATGTGGTAATATTTTCTTCTATCTCCGGCTAAGTTCGAAGATGGGCCATATTGGTCCACTCCTTCCAGTAGCTCCCTCACAAAGGGCTAACATTTAGTGAAATATTGATTATTTAATAACTTATATACTACTTGTTTGAATCCTCTGAAATGCTACACATACATAGTATTAGGTCATTAAAATGGGCGAAAAAAATGGGCGAAGTTGCCACGCCTCTTTTGGTACCTCCCACACTAATGGACAATTTTGAACCAAAAGTTAATATCTTATAACTATATTACCTGTGCATACAAAGATTTGACATTTCGTACAGTGTAATGGTTTAATAGTACCTATTATAATACAGTGCACATTGGTATTTATTGCCACGCTCCTTTTGGTACCTCCCACACAAATGGATCATTTTGTACCAAAAGTTACCAGCTTATAACTTTAATACCAGTGCATACAAATACTTGGAATTTTGTACAGTGTAATGATTTAATAGTATCTACAATATAGTGAAAAATGGGCATTATGGCCACGCTCTTTTAGTACCTCCTACAGAAATGGACTATTTTGTACCAAAACTTACCAGCTTATAACTTTAATGCTTTTATAGTACCTAGAGTCCAGAGAAAAATGGGCGTTATTGGCCCGCCCCTTTTGGTACCTCCCACACAAATGGAGCATTTTACACTAAAATTTAACAGCTTATAACTTTAATTCCAGTGCATATAAATACTTGAAATGTTGTACAGTGTAATGCTATTATAGTACCTAGAGTCCAGAGAAAAGTGACCGTTATTGGGACGGCCATTGTGGTACCTCTCACACAAATGGACCATTTTGTACCAAAAGTAAACAGCTCTTAACGTTAATACCAGCACATACTTTAAAGTTATTAAATATTATAATTAAGTTGATAATAATTTAAATAAAACAAAAAAATAAATAAATTAACTAATGTTTTTTTGAGACTCAAGGTAAGGGGATTCAATAGTCGGTTTACCCGACTGAACTTTCTTACTTGTTAAATATAAAAATAGAACCCCTGTTTGTATAAACCTTTATAAGTACGCCAAACAGAATATAGTAGAATACTTTAGATTTAAGGAGTGGAACGACGTTTCTTAATTTTTTCTCGATTCAGAAAATTGATTGAATGGTATTTTCTTTTTAAAAAACATCAGCCGTTGGGAAAGGTAGTTTAAGAAAATCAATTTATAAAACTGTTAGATGCTCTCTGCATATTTTATGTTTCATATCCGCATTCAATGTTCTGTATCTATTTCCATTATATTGAACATAATGCTTTGTTATCAATTTTAAACTCATCATTATCATTATCGTGTCCTTTTGGCAGTGGCATATTGCTGCCGCTGTCATTGCCTCATCGCCTACAACAGCAGTGGCATAAATGCTTCCAGGCCATGTGCCACATTTTCAAAGTTCGCAAAATATCCAAATTCAGATGATAGGACGACATTACTCCATCAAATATGGGCTTCGTTTATTTGATAAAATGGCCCTTAGATATCCTCGTGGCAGAGCAGAGCAGCGAAGCAGACGTGTTAGTGTTACTTAATGTCATTTTTAACAGTATCCGTCGTCGCCAGAAAGACAACGGACGGATCGGCGGCCATCATTGTCAGTCTCGTCACTGCTAGTGTTAGTGGTGATGATAGTGACATTGGTGATGTTATGCCACTACCGCTGATATGGATGTCGATGTCTA
Organism: Eudasyphora cyanicolor; assembly: GCA_963930755.1. Lineage (NCBI taxonomy): Eukaryota > Metazoa > Arthropoda > Insecta > Diptera > Muscidae > Eudasyphora > Eudasyphora cyanicolor. The sequence continues at coordinate 48,968,152 of OZ005736.1, read as the reverse complement.
TGTCGATGACTATAATGACGTGATGGCCATGGAACATAACCATTCAATTCCATTTCCACAGACTCGCATCGAGCGAGTTGTTGTCGACTTGTATTCCATTGTGAAGTGCTGTTATGTGATGACATTATGAGCTTATCACAAAAGGTTCCCTTGCCTACCTCCATTTGCTCCTTTTGCTCGCTCGTATGCTTACGATAGCTCTCTGGTACGTGTTTGGCATAACAAATCAATACGAAATAATATGGTTAAGTACTTTTCTTGTTAAGAAAAAAACAAAAATTTTTTGGGGTCGGTTGGACTGTTGTTGTTTCAGGTTTTGTTTCGGTTGTTATTTTGTGAGATGCCCGTGATTGAATTAGAAGTGAAACCTTCGTTGCCTTGCCCGTGTTTAGGTACTACATAGAATCCTGTTAAAATCCATTTTTTTGTGCTCTTCGCTTTCTTTGCTTTTATTGAATTGAGAAATTGAAATAAAGGCTTATTTTAAGGTTTGTATGAGAGTTATCCCTTAAAGAAGTTATCAAGATTTTATTCTATTATCCATCCTCGGCGCTTTTTTGCATCTTCAAAAGGATATTAATTGTAAATTCTGTCTTTAATAGTGTTGGAAGTTATATTTCTTATATGTTTAAACATGTGGGCTTCTCTCACGTTTATATGCAAAATCGGGAGATAATTAAATACCATACGGGAAATTGGAGCGGTACAAAAACAAACGTATGACAGGTGCACTGAGTAGAGAATCTGTTCACAGCTTCTCACTTTTATATGAAAACAACCGGTAACTTAAATACGAGTATGGGGCTGCCATCTGAGTTTGTGAATTGCTACCTTTTGACATAGCCATTTACTTGCCTAAAAGAATATATACAGTACCCGACACGTCAGTGAAACGTCTCGCTTAATAGAGATAGGTAACCCAACTGTCAGCCTACTGTGGAGTAAATTACCTAACTGGTCGTCAATTAAGGCTAGTAGATCAACCAACTGATCACCTACTAAGGATTAAATATGCCAACTGATTATCTAATAAAGTCTCGTCTATAAAGGTGTAGATAACCCAATAGGTCGGCACCTAAGGATTATATAACCCAAATGGTTCTTTACTAAGGAGTAGAAAACATAACTGGTCGTTTACTAAGAAGTAGTTGGGCTATCAGCCTACTGGGGAGCAAATAACCCAACTGGTCATCGACTAAGGAGTAAATAACGCCACTGGCAACCTATTCAGGATTTGACAACCAAACTGGCAGCCTACTAAGAACAAACAGCCCAAGAGGTAATCAGCTAAGGAGTAGATGATCCAACCGGCCCTCTACTAAGAAGTATACAACCCAGCTGCTTATACTTAGGAGTAGATAACCTATCTAACAAGTAGACAGTCTGCTCTCTACTAAGGTTTAAATAACCTAACTAGTCGTCAACTAAGGAGCAGATAACCCAACTGGTTCTTTACTAAGAAGTTAATGACTTAACTGGTCGTCTACTAAGTAGTATAGAACCCAACTGCCAGCCTACTGGGGAATAAATAACCCAATACAACAAGCCGAGGAGAACCACATTTTTCCACCGATCCGATATTTGGCATTTGTTTAGCTTAAAATTCTTTGTGGAAATAGGTTTTACAAATAGGTAAACTTTATATTCAAGCGAATTTTCTGCTAAAGGGTCCGCCATCTAACTTTTTTTTCAACTAGTGCTTATTTCGTGAATGGTAACACTTATCTCATGTCTGATTTGACAGATAATTAGTTTTATCCTTCCGCTGAACGAATATGGTTGAACAACGCTGAACAACGCTTGAACAACGCTGGGAGCGATCGATTTGCAGAAGATGCCGATTTTGCCAAAAAAATCATCTTTTCAGATGAAGCTCATTTTGATCTTGGCGGGTATGTAAACAAGCAAAATTGTCGCATTTGGGGCACAGAAAATCCTCACGCATACATTGAAAAGCCGATACACCCAAAACGAGTCACTGTTTGGTGCGGATTTTGGTCCAGAGGCATAATTGGGCCATGAGCAAGGAGTGGCCGTTACAGTCAATGGCGATCGTTATCGGGCCATGTTGAACGAATTTTTGTTAACAAAAATTGAACAGGAGGATATTGGCAACACTTGGTTTCAACAGGACGGCGCTACGTGCCACGCAGCCGAAGCTACACTCGATGTTTTGCGCGATGTTTACAAAAAAAAAAAGTTATTTGGCGGACCCTTTATATGTACTTTCTAAAAATTAAGATTTTTAATTGTTTTACTTCGAACGACTTCGGCAGTTTTAAGAGAATTTTACATTTAAAATGATTCTAACTTTCTCCGAAAACAACGTACTTCCAATAATATATTATAAATCTTATAATTTATAGGAATATAAAATTATATTAATACCCTATACCACACTGTGGTACAGGGTATTATAACTTTGTGCATTTGTTTGTAACACACAAAAAAAGAGAAGAAATAGACCATTCATTTATTATACCGATCGACATAGGATCACTTTCTGAAATTATTTATCTACGAGTATGTCCGTCTGTGCATGTATTCTTGTAATAAAAGTAATGGTCGCAATTATGCTCCGATCTCAAAGAAACTTAGCAAATACCTGTCTTTTGGCCCAAGGACGATTCCCATTGAATTTGATTAAAATCGGTTAAGATTTACATATAGCTCCCATATATATGTACCTCCGATTTGGCATATATGCACTGTATAAGCAAAATTTTTAACCCATTTTAAAAAAAAAGGACGGACAGAAGTCTCTTGATACACTTAGAGACAATATTAAATTTGAGGAAAATCGGTACAGATTTAGATTTGACATGGAATCGCTATAGAAAAAGAGGTTTCTTATTACAGGAATGAACACTGCCAAATTTTTAAAAAATCGGTTCTGATTTAGATATATCCTACATATATATCTCACCCCCGATATGACGTGTCAGCGCTGTAGAAACTGTATTTTATATCCCATCGGTACGAAATTCGGCAGAAAGGGGTTTCATATTACATAAATGAACTCTGCCTAATTTGGGGAAAATCGGTTCAGATTTAGATATCGCCCCTATATATATGTTACTCCCGATTTGACATGTAAGCGCTGTAGATACTGTATTTTATATTGCCATAAGTGCGAAATTCGGCAGAAAGAGGTTTCTTATTACATAAATTAACACTGCCAAATTTGGGGAAAATCGGTTCTGATTTAGATATAACCCCCATATATATGTTATTACCGATTTAGTATTAAAGCTCTGTGGAAGTTGTAATTTACTTCCGATCATTACAAAAGAAGTTTCTTAATCAAGGAACGAATACTGATTCAACTCCTCCTTGGAATAAGCCTTGATAAGGAGGTGGAGCTAAGTGCCTTGTTAAGTGAAACGAAACCAATTATTCCAAATTTATATCGCAATGCCTCATTTCGCATTGTTAGGGAGGTGTGTGGTATTATACAGTAGGCCCCGCCCGACTTTTAGTCTTTCCTTACTGGTTTTTCAGTGTGAAAATCCCTATTTTCTTAGAAAGTTTTAAAAATTTTTTAATAAAAGCGTCATAAAATCATCGAAATCTTTTTAATTTTTTTTATCTTAAAGGCTGATTGGTCATGAATAACATGAGAACATCCCGAAGAAAATCGATGTGTAATTTGTAAAGTTTTAGCTAATTGTTATCGAAGCTGTTATTCTCCAATATTAAAGGTTATTTAAATTTCAAATTACTGATACTTCAGTACTATTTCGCAAGTTATATTTCCCTGTCATTTACTACGGAGTAGATAACACAACTGATCGCCTACTAATTAGTAAATACCCCAACTGGTCATTTAATATGACATACAGGGTGGCTGATATGTAATGCAACTAAGTAAAGCGCTATATTTTTTTATTTTTTTTAAATGTTATTGTTCAAAAGCAAAAAATATCGGAAATAACATAAAATTTTAGAAACAGTTTAGATTTGTTCGAATTGGCCACCTTTGGCACGAATTATGGCCTTCAAACGGCCGACGAAGCCATCACACGCTGCACGAAAGTGGCTCTGCGATATTTTGGCCCATTCCCGGCGAAGCGCCGTCTTGAGATGATCGATACTTTGGTATTTTTTAGTGCGAACCTTACTCTCTAAAATGCCCCAGGCAAAAGTCCAACGGATTGAGATCCGGAGATCTTTGTGGCCATTGTGCGGTAGAAATGAAGAGAGGAAACTCCTTTTTAAGCCATTCTAGGTTGACGCGTGCTGAGTGCGATGGTGCTGAGTCCTGTTTGAATGTCCATGGTCTGCGACCGAAATGTTTGTCTGCCCAGGGCTTCAATACTGTCTTTAGGACATTTCCCCGATAATATTCGGCATTTATTTCGACCCCATGGTCGATGAATACGAGCGGGGAGCGACCATCGGCGTTACGGCGACCCACACCATATTGTTTGTTCACAAACTGGTCAATTTGGAATGGCTTCTCATTGGAGAAAACCAAATTCGGTAACTGGCCACTTTCGTGCAAGCGAAGCAACTCCTTGGCTCTTTCCAGTCTAACTTTTTTTTGTGCATCGGTGAGCTCTTGCACTTTTTGGAACTTCAATGGCTTTAGTTCAAGCTCACTTTTTAATATGCGTTGTATCCGTTCTCGCGATATGTTCAGCTCACGAGCAATTTTTCTACCACTGATCGATTCGATCAAATCTGGTCTTCACATTTCGGATCATTTCTGGCGTGGTTACCGTTTTTTTTCGTCCACTTTTTGGACGCGATGCAACACTGCCAATATCACGGTAACGAGCAATGGTACGAGAAACAAAAGATTTATTCACATTTAAATGCTGGAGGGCTCTAACGATAGCCACTTGTGTTTTTCCACCCAAATATAAAGCAATCACACTATCACGCTTGAATTCCATCACGAATAACTTTTATGTGAATGCAATAGATCAAAATGCTTTTGTAAGCTTGTAAACAATAAAATGAACTGTCACTGAAATAAATCTGTCAGCTATCAGACTAGCGGTTTAGAAATGATAGCAACCTGAAGTTGGTTGCAATACATATCAGCCACCCTGTAGATAATAATCTGCTATATACTAAGGTATATAATTCAAAGGGTTGGGACAAGTTGATGATGTGAAAAATCGAATTCTTGCAGAGTGTGACTGTTTGGTGTAGTTTTTGGTTTGGCGGGGTCGCCCTTTTACATGAAAATTTCTTGGCAGTGTGATTTCTCGAACAGGCGATCACAATTAGCCACGGTGATCTTGTGATTAACCACGTTTATACTTTTTTCTTTGGAGCTACTTGAAAGATAATGTTTATACCAATGGCCCACAATCAATTTAAGATCTCAAAGATGGAATTCGTACAGTTATCGAGGACATACATACAGCCGCAAATGTGCAAATTGGTGATGTAAAATTTCATGAAAATAATATGGTCGTGCAAGCGACGACGTTGCGGCCATTTGATTGATACTGTTTTCCATTATTAAAGGATTCTCGTAAAAAATTCTTGATTTTTTAATATCACAATAAAATTTGTTATCGTACAACTCTAAGACGATTTAACAATGTTAGTATACCTGTTTGTCTGTTGTAATTACGCTGCAATAAACAGTAATTAAGCGACGACTGAAGTTTGGTATATACGTATGTATACTTCATATAGGTGCAGATTGAAATTGGTCAAAATCAGTTAATTTGTTGATATTATAAATTTCAATTAGAGCGTACCAGTAGGTGAGTTGGTAGTGTGCTCTGCTATGAGTTTGGTGGCCGTGAGTTCGATTCTCACCAGAGGGTCTGGTCTGTCGCTACAGAAATATAACAAGCAACATGGTATTTGTCTGTGGACCGTAAAACTAGAAAATACATTTACTATGTGTTGGTATTCATGCAAATAAATAAAAAAAATTTCAAGTATTTATATGTACCGGTATTAAAGTTATAAGCTGTTAACTTGTACAAAATGGTCAGTACATTCTTAAAGGTTATTAAATGCAATTTAAATTGACAATAATTTAATTAAAACAAAACCAGCATGGTAATGCTAAAGTCTGGCTTGGCCGACTATAAAATACCCTATACCACCCTGCAAATACAGTAGTCGGCATAAGTATTTTGACGAAATCTTTTTGTGGCTTATGAACCTAGCTTTGCTTAGTATCGTTAAATAACGGTGCAAAAATGATGAACAAAACAAAGAATCTATTTTTAGCTCTATGCAGGCCAAATATTGTATTGTTTACCTCTCTCTTTCTCTTTCTGGGTATAAGAATGAATGGAGACAACGAATTTTTGCGTGGCATAAGTATTTTGACGGAATCTTTGTGTAACTGTTTTTACACTTTAGAGCACGTGAAAACCAAACAACTTTTGCATTTAACTTCAATTGATAGCTATCGTTGATAAAAAACTAAAAATTTATTAAAACCTATTAAAAACCATGGGTAAAACGGCTGAGTTGAGTTTGGTTATCAGATCTTCAATGGTAGCAAAATTTAACGCATGAACGGCAGTGAAAGACATTGCAAATGTGTTTAATGTGTCACGTCATACTGTGCACTACCAAATTAATAAGTTTAAAAAGCATAATGACATAAGAAACTTGAAGAGATCAGGTGCTAAGCCCAAAACAACGCCAGCTGAAGACCGAGTTCTTTTACGGGAATTTAAAAAAAATATATTTCTGAAGCCTCAAGCAGCGGCAGATCTATGGAATTTGACGGCCAAGAATCCAATCAGACCGACGACGTTTAAAGGAAGAAGATTTTAAAACAAGGAGGTGCCGTACATATCAAAGGCAAACAAGCTTAAACGACTGCTCTTCGCAAAGGAACATCTGCACAAGCCAAAGGAGTTCTGGGGAAGTATTCTATGAACAGATGAAGCTCCTTTGAGTATAACCCATCAAAAAAAAAAAAATTGTGTAAGACTGCCGAAGGTAGTAAGGCAAAAAAAACGGCCCGTTTTTGAAAAGGTGAGTCATGGTGGAGGCTCTGTCATGTTCTGGTGATGTGTTACGTATAATGGGCTGGGTGACTTAGTTCCAATTACCGGTTCGATAACCCAAAGTCAATATCTGAGTACACCAAATAATAATGCATTTCCTTCCGGAGATAGGCTTATTGGGGAATCTTTTATACTGCAACAGGATAATGCACCATGTCACAAAGCCCGGACGATAAGTAACTTTTAAAAGAATGCTGGTGTTACGGCTTTGGACTGGCCACCTTAAAGTCCAGATTTAAATATTATAGAAAACGTCTAGTTTCTTTTGAAAAGCAAAAGAACAGTTTCGTTAAATAAAACCAGAGAGGAGACAGTTTCTGAGGTCACTTCCCTTTGGAAAGAGATATCTCCAGAGATTCTTCAAAATTTTGTGGATTCAGTACCGAGACGCCTTCAAAAAGTTATTGAAGCCAATGGAGTTTATACATTTTACTAAATTGTTCTTCATTTCTTTACTTTTGTTAAGTTTAAACTATATTTTGTTAGTATTACATACTTGTCAAAATACTTCTGCCAACACATGAATTAACTAATTAATTTATATCTTTTTAAGTTTCTATGAAAAAATATTTGTTTGCTTATTTTTAAATTTGTATTAGTTCTATAAAAAAGGAAAAAATAAACAAGACTTCTTTATTAAGCTATTTAAAAGTTAAAGTCAAAAATGCACGATTTGTATTTCGTCAAAATACTTATGCCGACTACTGTATGTAATAACTATATATAGCAAATAAATTGGAATAATTAGTTTCCTTTCAGGTAAGAAAGTGGTTTCCTAGGAGGAGTTAAATATGCTGAATGGCATTTAAGATCCTAATAGTAATAAAGATTGCCCATTCGACAAATAAAATACAGTTTCTACAGCGCTTTTATGTCAAATCGGGTGAAACATACGAGTATATATGGGGGCTATATCTAAATCTAAGAGTATATTTCCTGAATTTGGTGGGGTTCATTCACGTAATAAGAAAACTCTCTCTGTCAAATTTCGTACTGATCGGATATAAAATACAGTTTCTACACCGCTTACATGTCAAATCGGGTGCAACATGTGTATGGGGACTATATCTAAATCTGAACCGATTTTCCCCGAATTTGGCAGTGCTCATTCGTATATAAAAAAATATAAAAAAATATATACAGGGTGGCTGATATGTATTGCAACCAACTTCAGGTTGCTATCATTTCTAAACCGCTAGTCTGATAGCTGACAGATTTATTTCAGTGACAGTTCATTTTATTGTTTACAAGCTTACAAAAGCATTTTGATCTATTGCATTCAGAAAAAAAAAATTCACGGAATTCAAGCGTGATAGTGTGATTGCTTTATATTTGGGTAGAAAAACACAAGTGGCTATCGTTAGAGCCCTCCAGCATTTAAATGTGAATAAATCTTTTGTTTCTCGTACCATTGCTCGTTACCGTGATAATGGCAGTGTTGCATTGCGTCCTAAAAGTGGACGAAAAAAAACGGTAACAACACCAGAAATGATCCGAAAAGTGAAGGCCAGATTTGATCGAAATCCACGCCGCAGTGGTAGATAAATTGCTCGTGAGCTGAACATATCAAATGAGCTTGGACTAAAGCCATTGAAGTTCCAAAAAGTGCAAGAGCTCACCGATGCACAAAAAAAAGTTAGACTGGAAAGAGCCAAGGAGTTGCTTCGCTTGCACGAAAGTGGCCAGTTACCGAATTTGGTTTTCTCTGGTGAGAAGCCATTCCAAATTGAGCAGTTTGTGAACAAACAAAATGATCGGGTGTACTTGCCAAAGAGGTCAGCTGAAAATGTACACCTTCGATTGGTCACCAGAACTCATGCGCAGCCGATGGTAATGGTTTGGGCAGCCGAAACGGCCGATTGTCGCTCCCCGCTCGTATTCATCGACCATGGGGTCAAAATAAATGCCGAATATTATAATGTCCTAAAGACAGTATTGAAGCCATGGGCAGACAAACATTTCGGCCGCAGACCATGGACATTCCAACAGGACTCAGCACCATCGCACTCAGCACGCGTCAACCAAGATTGCCTTAAAAAGAGGTTCCTCGCTTCATTTCTACCGCACAATGGCCACCAAGATCTCCGGATCTCAATCCGTTGGACTTTTGCGCCTGGGGCATTTCAGAGAGTAAGGATCGCACAAAAAAAATACCAAAGTATTAATCATCTCAAGACGGCGCTTCGCCGGGAATGGGCAAAAATACCGCAGAGCCTCTTTCGTGCAGCGTGTGATGACTTTGAAAGGTGGCCAATTCGAACAAATCTAAACTGTTTCTAAAATTTTATGTTATCTCCGATATTTTTTGCTTTTGAACAATAAAATTAAAAAAAAAGAATAAAAAAAATATAGCGCTTTACTTTGTTGCATTACATACCAGCCAGCCTGTAAATACTACCTTTACTGAAGGCACGATCCAATAAAATCGGAATAAAAAAACATTAAAAAGTTACCAAAAGTTATATTTATTATACCCTACACCACACTGTGGTACAGGGTATTATAAGTTTGTTTCACGGCAGATGTTTGTAACACCTGAAAATAACACAGCTAGACCCACCTTAAAGTATACCGATCGACTAAGAATCACTAGCTGAGTCGATTTAACGATGTCCGTCCGTCCGTCTGTCCACGTAAAGTTGTTCGTCAACTACAGGTCGCAATTTCGCTCCGATCGTTCTGAAATTTTGCAGTTTTTGCGCGGCTGTTAAGATCGCTATTGAATTTGGTTGAAATCGGTTCAGATTTAACTATAGCTCCCATATATATGTTTCATCCAATTTGGCTCTTTAGATCCAATCGTTTTTATACCCTACACCACACTGTGGTACATGGTATTATTTAAGTATAAAATGTCCCAAAAGTAAATTTATGTAAACAATTTATACATGAATTACAAAATTTATATATCAGAGTTATTCAATATTACGAGAGTGGTGTAGGGTATTATATAGTCGGCCCCGCCCGACTTTAGCCTTTCCTTAATGGTTTTTTTTTGTGTTTAGGACATCCTGTTACACAAGAGAATTTTAGGCACGGCCCTATTTTACAAACATTTTGTAAGCTATTGTCATTAGATTGCAAAATGTTTCCAATCATTCTGTCATTTTCCTCAAAAATAATGAAATTCCATATTATATTTCTCACAAAATTATGGTACACTTCAATCGGTTTACTCAACTGCAATTGTAACATTTTTATATATATTTAAATAATTCAAAGTCTCTATAAAAATTTCCAAGTTGAGCCCAATTTGGGTCTCCCAATTTATATGGAAATTGCTCCATATTTCACCAATGGAAAGTAAATTTAGTTTTTTTAAATGTTGTCGTAAAACTCATTTCTACTAAAAAATTTTTCTTCTTGCAATTGTGAAACGTTACAACAGCTATTTTGGAGCAAATAAATTCCAAGAAATTAGATCTTGTTAAGACTTTTGTATATTTCAGTACTAAACAACTTTTCATACAAAATGTTCCACAAATTAACGCCAATAAAATAAATTTATAGTCGCTCTAAACGTGAATCAATTGTCATACGTGTTGCTAGATAATTACAATCATTCTCTTCATTTCAATTTTACGATTTTTTTGCTGGCATATAAAATTTGCTCACATCAATTCGCAAATACTTGGAATTGCATATTCTGCTGTTCGACCTGAACTCTTTTATGGCTTTCCATAGTAATCACTTTGTTATCTCTACCAAAAAGTGCGTAAAAATTTAACCGGCACTAAACCGGAGTGTTCATTGTAAATAGGGGGTTTGAACTCGGAAGGGATGGCGTTGTTGCAAGAGGATTCAAAATCAAATCAAACTGTAATCAATCTCAAGTGCCGAACATAAAATTAATTGAAAAAATCCCACAACCGAAGAGCACAACGAAAGGAAAATACTGTTATCAAAACCCTTTGGAGAGAATGTCATAAAAAATAACCACAACAAGAAACCAGGAAAATTATTGAAGAGTAAAGAAACTAAAGAATCCACAAAAAGATTTCATGTAAGAAAATTTATTACTTTACCACAAATTTCCATGGAACGTAAAGGAACTGGGGTCAGATGGTGGTGTAATCCTTGAAACCCTTCTTGTTGTTTAGTAGTATCCTTGAATGGGTAATAGAACAAGGCTCCGTGACACTACCATAACCACAACAATAATAACAACAACGAAAGCAGCAGCAGCAGGAATACGAACAGCATCAGCACTGATAGCAATCACATACAACTCGAAGAACTCTGTAGCACAAGAAGAAGATGAAGAAAATTGTCTTTTTTCCTTATGTAAATAAACCAATATTTACCAAAACCATTTGATTATGAAAGTGTCGTCAAAAGGGTTGTTGGCTGTGTGCCTCAGACGAGCATGTACGAGGGCAGGATGATAAGTGTTTACTCTTTGTTTTTCTCACGTCTGGATCATGGATACAAGAAATGGAAAAGTTAAGTATTTGACTGCAATGTAATAAAGTTAAACCAGTAAAGAAAAACTAAAGTCGGACGGGCCGACTGTATAGTACCCTCCAGTATTGTTTGGTAACAAATGCACGAATAATTATTACGATATTACTATGAAAAGTTGCAGGTCAAATAGAGTCCCAGCAAAATTTCTCATTACCAAATAATCCGACGAGTAAGCAAAGTTCGATAATGGTAAGTACTTATTATTTAGCCACGTTTCTCATTATTTTAACATGGGGATGTCATTGGAGGAAAGTACTTCCCAAAAGCATACAATAAAGTAGCAAAATAAGTACTTATTTGTAGCTCGATTTTATGTACTTGAATAATGCATTACCAATAAGTTATAAAATAAGTAGTAGATATGTAGAAATGGCCATTTAAAATGATGTTTTGCATATTGTCGCGTATATTTCTCGAAACAAACAATTTCCTCATGCCAGATTCGAATTTCTGGAATTTTCATTCAAATCTGCACGTATTGTTTGAAAACATGTTGAAATATAAATAAATCTTGTAGAATAACGCACATATAGCCACAATTGCATTACATTAAAATTTGCCACAATGATTTTGAAACAAAAAATCACTTATTTCTGTTATTATTGGTAAGTCATTATTAATAAGCCGAAAGTATTGCAGCGAATAATGAGATGTCATTATTTGGTAATGCAGGGAATAATGGCAGGTACTTGCCAAGATTTTGCTGGGGTACATTTCTAAATTCCAAGCACATACAATGATTTATCGTAATTTTGACGATTGAATGTCAAAAATAAAAAAATCACGATTTGGCGGTCTTTGCCCTGAAATTACGATTTTATTGATATCCGAAAAAAACAGGTAAGCAAGTTCAGTAGGGTAAACCGACTTAGGAATCCGCTCACCATCATAATGGAAAATATTAATATTAAATCAATTTAAATTGAATTTAATACGTTTAAAGCATGCACTGGCATTAAAGTTATAAACTGTTAACTCGTACTGCAAAATAGTCCATTTGTGCGGGAGGAACAAAAAAAGAGCATGCCAATGACGACAATTCGTCACTGGACTGTAGGTCCTATAGAAGCATTACACCGAAGAATTTAAAGTAGTTGTGTGCACTGGTATTAACGTTATAAACAGCTAAATTTTTTTTCAAAAATGGTCCCTTTATGTGGGATGTACCAAAAGGGGCGGGGCCAATTCGACCATTTCTCTCAAGGTTATAAACTTAACTATGTGTCGAAATACAGACAATTCCGATAAGTTGTATAGAAGATATTAGAGAATCAATATTTCACTTAATTTTAACCCTTTTTTATTGAGGTACTAAAGCGTTATCCATTTCGAGGTTCCCTACCAAAAACAACAGAAAATTCAAATTGAATGGGGAATGTTTATTATCATTTGAAAGAACATTCTTTTGCATTTATTTTTTGAAGATTATGTCTATCAAATGTTGGCAGCGGCTACGTCTCAGATGGTCCATCCCTTGAGTCCAATTTTTGATGACTCGTTCGAGCATTTCGACTGATAACTGGCGAATGACAAGCGTGATGTTTTGCTCCAAGGCCGGAATCGAAGCGGGTTTGTCCGCATAAACTTTATACTTACATATCCCCACATGAAAAAGTCTAACGGTGTGATATCACACGATCTTGGTGGCCAATCGACCGGCCCAAAACGTGAAATTATCTGCTCACCGAAGTGTTCTCTCAATAATACCATTGATTGATGTGATGTGTGGGAAGTGGCGCCGTCTTGTTGAAACCAAATGTCGTCGAGATCACGAGCTTCAATTTCAGGCATCAAATAGTCGGTTATCATGGAACGATAACGTTCGCCATTGACGGTTACGTTCTCACCGGCATCATTTTTGAAGAAATATGGACCGATGATTCCACCGGCCCACAAACAACACCAAACCGTTGTTTTTTCTGGACGAAGTGGCAGCTCTTGAATCTCTTCAGGTTGCTCTTGGTCCCAAATGCGGCAATTTTGCTTGTTTACATATCCATTGAGCCAGAAATGGGCCTCATCGCTGAACAAAATTTTGCTCGAAAACGTCGGATCTTCTTGGAACTTTTCAAGAGGCCATTGAGCGAAGCCATGTCGCTTGGGAATGTCGGGCGGCTTCAGTTCTTGCACAAGCTGTATTTTGTATGCTTTCAATTTAAGATCTCAACGTAAAATGCGCCAAGTCGTTCCATACGTCAATCCGAGTTGCTGCGAACGGCGCCGAATCGACTCTCCACGGTCTTCGTGTACACTCTCAGCTACGGCCACTACATTTTCTTCTCTGCGTGCTGGACGTGGTCTATTCGGTCGAATATTATCCAATAATGAATTCTGGGTCTCAAGGTGGGTGATGGCGGTGCGAATAGTTAGCTCAGTAGGCCGATTATGTTGACCATAAGTTGAGCGAAGTGCACGAAACAAATTCCTCACAGAACGTGAATTTTCGTAATAAAGTTGAACGATTTGTAAACGTTGTTCAGGCGTAGGTCTTTCCTTGATGAAATGCCAAACAGTACTTAATAAAAAAACCTGACAGCATGACACGACTCACACGCGATCTGTCAAAAAAGGCTGTTGAAAAAAGTATCTCTACTTGGATCACCCGTTAGAAAGAGTAGACTTATATGGAACTTCTTCGAACTTAGCCTGAAATAGAAAAAAATATTATCACGTACCAAATTTGAAGTCAATCCGTTACTCCTTTCGAGAGTTATCGTGCGCTGCAACCAGCAGACATACGGACCGACATTGCTTAAATAAAGAGAAAAATATTTTTTTTGTCAAACATTTTAAATGTAGAAATTATAGAACATTTTTGAATTTCACGAGAAGTGATTAAATTATGCTTAAATTTTCTTCGGAATGGTCTCATTTTATTCATGACCGATCAGACTATACGATCAAATCATAAAAAATATAACAATTGTGCGTTTTTAGATGTTTTTGTGAGGCTTTTATTCAAAAATACTAAAATTCAGTCAGATTTTATTCGGTTTAAAACCATATGTTTCATTTACTTTCTGTCTATTGCAAAAAAAGTAATAGAAACAAATACAAAATTTGGTAGAGAGTTTTAATTGCTTGGTAGAATTGACTGCATTTTCGATAGACACCACTCTATCATCTTCAGAATTCAATAGCAATAATGTATGTCTTTAACTTAAATCAGCTGAAATACTTATGGAAGTAGTAAATAGAATGTAACAAGAACTACTGCAACTGTCATACCAATACATTCTTGTTTTTTGCTTGGTTTCGCTTCGCGAGCCACGAAAACAAATGTAGTTTTGTCAGCGGCTAATGCCGACGTCATCTTACCTCATGTGTTTGTTTGTGTTGTTGTTATTTATTGTTGGTATGTGCCTTTGTTATTCAGTCAGAATTTATTCGGTTTCAGACCATATGTTTCAGCTACTTTCTGTCAATCCCCAAAAAAAATATAAAAATTTTGTCTAATTGAGTATATCGGATCCACTGTCTTCCTCATCATATAGCAAATTTTTTTGTCTATTCAGAAAAATGTATGTGGATGAAATCAGTGCACATCTGCTCCGATATTCGCAGAATATTGGACAAGTTCGGGAAAAATTTTCGATACCCCGGTACGAGATTTTATGAATCAGATGAAAGAGACAAATGTAACATGCGCTTAAACATTTTGTTCACCCAAGGTAGGCAATTGTGAGGTCCTATCGCATCGCCCATGTATACTACCAAATTAAAAAAATAACATCCCAAGTTGTGTTGCAATCGGTTGAATGGTTTGGAAACGGCTGAATTATTTCCCTTTTTATATCCTACACCACACTTTGGTCCAGGGTATTATAAGTTTGTGCAATTCTTTGTAACACCCAAAAGGAGAAGTGATAGACCCGTTTATTATACTGTTTGACTTGCATTCACTTCCTGAGTTAATTTATCAATGTCCGTCTGTTCGTCCGTCTGTAGATGCATCGTTGTAATCAAATTGCAAGTCGTATTTATGGTTCGATTATAATGAAATTGAGCAGAGTGCTGTGTTTTGGCCCAAGAACGATCCATATTGAAATTGGTCAATATGGGTACAGGTTTACATATATCTCCCATATATATACCTCCGATTTGACATATATTCACTGTATAATCAAAGTTTTTTAGAAGATCTGAATAAAAATTGGCACAGAGACGTCTCTTAATACACTTAGAGATAATAACAAATTTGAGATATAGTCCCCAATTATATGTTACAGTACTATATTCGGCAGAAAAAGGATTCTTATTACATGAATGAACACTGCTAAATTCGGGGAAAATCGGTTCAGATTTAGATATAGGCTTCATATATATGTTCTCCCGATTTGGTATCAAAGCACTCTAGAAGTAGTACTTTACTTTCGATCATTGCAATTTTGTCAGAAAGAAGATTCTTAATTTAGGAACGAATATTGAAACAGTATTTTACGTCTGATCTTTCTATTATTTGGCAGAAATGAGGTTTTTGATCCAATGTGATTAAAATGTGTTTAGCCTTGATGAGGAGGTAGAGCTTAGTACTTTGTTAACTGAAACGAAACCAATTATTCCGAATTATTATCGCAAAGCCCATTTTCACTATGTTGGTATAGGCCGAACGACTTTGATTCTAAACCAGTAAGGAAAGGCCAAAGTCGGGCGGTGCCGACTATATAATACCCTACACCACTGTCGTAATATTGAATAACTCTGATATATACACAGAAAGAAAAATGCCATACTAAATTCAAGTAAAAAATTCTTAATTTAAGCCGAAATCGTCCTTAAAAATTTAAGTACGTTCGTACTAAGTTTTTCTTAAAACAAGTATAAATCGGCTTAAATTGAAAAAATCAAGCGCTAAAAGGCTTACAATAAGCATTTAATGCTTAAATCAAGTAAACATTTCTTGAAAAGGAAAATTAAGCCTTATATGGCTTAAAGTAAGAAAAAAAGCTTACTTTAATCTCTTAGAGACAGAATCATTATAGAGCACAATAAAAATACCCTCTCAACCACTCTCGTGCATGTGGTTGATTTTGGCTGACGCAACATCAAACACACATGCAAATAAGTTGTCGAGATGTATAGGTATAAACATTTGTGCGCAACCATATCCAATTCGTTTCTCGTTCAAGCAGTGTTTGCAAATACATTACTTGGCGTGATTGTTTCTGATTTTAGTTTTTTGAAGTTGTTAATAATTCTTATTGGTTTCGTTGTTGCTATTCCTTATATGGTTCATATTTAAATCGAATAAATGCAGCAAAACTTTTACTTTTGCTATCAAGCAATTGTATTTTGACATACTATTTTAAAAAATTTTATTCTTTGCAATACAGTGGCAATAATGGTATAATTAATATAAATGGTATATAGGTATAAAACGATAAAAACACAATAAATCTAGTATGACCAGGCTTAAATCAAGAACTGATCTGGCTTAAATCAAGTATTGGTTAGGATTAAATCAAGAACTGATGAGGCTTAAATCAAGTATTATCAGACTTAAATCAAGTATTGGGCAGGCTTAATTCAATCAAAAATTTCTTCATTGAAGCCCGTTTCGCACTCGAATTAATCCGATAAAATTCTTAAATCAATCGCTTTATGCTTTAAATAAGAATTTTTCGGCTTAAAATCAAGCCTAATCAGGCTTAATAAGCGCTAAGATTAAGAATTCAGGGCTTAAAAATCCGTACTTGATTCAAGTATTTTGTACTTGGTTTAAGAAAATCCGTACTTAACGTACTTTTGACACCGCTACGGCTTCATTCAAGTACGGATTACTCAATTTTTTCTTTCTGTGTACATTTTGTAATTCATGTATAAATTGTTTACATAAATTTACTTTTGGGACATTTTATACTTAATAATACCCTGTACCACAGTGTGGTGTAGGGTATAAAAACGATTGGATCTAAAGAGCCAAATCGGATGAAACATATATATGGGAGCTATAGCTAAATCTTTACCGATTTTCTTCAAATTCAGCAATGTTGGTTCATGAATCAAGAAACTCTACCATTCTAAATTTCAAAACGATTGGATGTAAAATATAGCTTCTATAGAACTAAAAGGCCAAATCGGACGAAACATATATATGAGAGCTATAGCTAAATCTTAACCGATTTTCTTCAAATTCGGTAGTGTTGGGTCATGGATCAGGAAACTCTACCATTCTAAATTTCAAAACGATTGGATGAAAATACAGCTTTTATAGGACTAAAGGGCCAAATCGGACGAAACATATATATGGGAGCTATAGCTAAATCTTAACCGATTTTCTTCAAATTCTGTAGTGTTGGTTCATGGATCAAGAAACTCTACCATTCTAAATTTTAAAACGATTGGATGTAAAATACAGCTTCTATAGGACTAAAGGGCCAAATCGGACGAAAGATATATATGGCAGCTATATCTAAATCTGAACCTATTTCAACCAAATTCAATAGCGATCTTAACAGCCGCGAAATACTCTAAACTGCAAAATTTCAGAACGATCTGAGTGAAATTGCGACCTGTAGTCGACGAACAACTTTACATGGACAGACGGACGGACGGACGGACATCGTTAAATCGACTCAGCTAGTGATTCTGAGTCGATCGGTATACTTTAAGGTGGGTCTAGCTGTGTTATTTTCAGGGGTTACAA
The DNA here is from genome assembly GCA_963930755.1 of Eudasyphora cyanicolor. NCBI lineage: Eukaryota > Metazoa > Arthropoda > Insecta > Diptera > Muscidae > Eudasyphora > Eudasyphora cyanicolor. Next base: position 48,950,044 of record OZ005736.1, on the reverse strand, counting down.
ACATCTGCCGTGAAACAAACTTATAATACCCTGTACCACAGTGTTGTGTAGGGTATAAATACAAAATATGAAAACATTTTATCATTATTTTGAGGTGTTATACTCCTCTTCCTGTGATTTAATTTTTAAAGTTTGACGACACAAATACGATTCTTAATTAACATACAAATATACACACTATCTATACATTTCATTCATACTTACTCTTGACTACACATAATTTATATTATAGAGTCCAGGCCTAGATTAAATGTTAACCAATGTCTATGGTTAACGCTTTTAATGATGTCTTAACAAAACTTTTCACACCTTCCTCTCAAAACGTTTGTACGGAAAGTAAAAGTGTTGATTACATGTTTACACAACTTGTGAAGGAAGCAACGAAACTGATGATGAGATGATAGTGAAGGAAGCGGGCGGATATGAATGGAAGGAACTAAGGATACTCTTGTCATTTATGAAACCCTAAAAAAGCACTTGAACCGAATCTACGAGAGATCATGATGTCCTTTTGCATGTCACTCAATTTTCAAATACAAATAAACTTTAACACAATGTCATTTTGCCTCCGTCCGTCTGCCGGCCAAAACATTCACACCTATCACATTCACACAAACATAAACATTTCTAGCTATACTCACAGCCATAAGTAGACTCTCAAGAGTGTCTACTAAAAGTAGACCAAAACAATTTCTAGGAAATTTGATTGGCCTCCATTTTATGGAACATTTACGCTCTGGGAAAGATCTTAGGGTTTTCTTTGTGGGTTCAGTGTGGGGGAGAGGTGGCAGATAGGATGCTCGGCCTTTCATTCTATAATACACTTAATAAACTTAAGTACTCGTAGTCATAGGCGTATTGGCGTTTGCGTGTGTGTTTGTAAGGATATTGGGTAGATTTATAGCTTCTGGATCTTGAATCATGAGTGATAATAAAACCAATAAGGAAAGACAAAAGTCGGGCTGAGCCGACTATATGATACCCCACACCAGCTTGATAGAGCAGAATAAGCACGCATATATTTAATCTAAATTTGAAACGAATACCTTGAAACTCGTGCTATCAGCAATGGATGAATAAATCACTTTTTTTCTAGTAGTCGCTATAATTAAAAAAGCTTCTCATACACCGGGGTGTAATGCGACCACGTGCCCATCGGTGTATGTTTTGCAGTCAGGGGTAATTAAATGTATTTGAACAGCAAGTAACAGTTGTCACCGAGTCCATGAGTATCTCCCCTACACTCATGGGAAATATATATACGGATAAAAAAAAAACAAATTAATCAAGCAGACCATGCAAAAACCGATAAAAGAAACAACAATTTCTACCGGAAAAAGGGATCATCAGGTCCGACCATCAAAACGTAGGCACAACGAGCGGGGATAGCGCTCAGAGTTTTGGCGAAAGTGGAACGTGTTATCGTTTAGATTCTTGTCGAAAAGCAAAAAGAGTCACATAACATGGCTAAGAACGTCATGGGCGCTTCTCAAACCTCTGAGTTGGCTGATAGGGCCACAACTTCGGCGGTGCCGAAAGAATCTGATCACCTGATGAAACCCTGCCTTCAAAAAAGGATCGATGACATAATGTCACCATAACATCAACTGGGCACTCGCCTAACCCTTCAGTGATGTGGCAAATGAGAGTATAGTCATAGCCGTTATAGACAGAAGTATTTGTGTATATGTGTGAGGTCTGGCCTGGGAATGTTTGTCCAAGGGATGTGGACAACAGTTTCTGATGCAATTAGGTGTCACAAACAAGAAAAAATATAAAAAAAATGTTTATGGTAATTTTTTTTTAAAATTCCAGCTTTCATAGAAAGTGCATTCAGTATTTGGACCATAATAGCCTGATTGAGCCGTGTTATAAAGGGAATTATAAGGGCTACATATGCTGCAAATATCGCTTTCACGTAGAATATTTGGTTTAGTAACAGTCGTCAAAAATATAAGAAAAAAAAATATTTTTTTTTTAAAACACTTTTTCCTGGTAAAAAAAAACATGCCTACATGCTAACGAAGAAAACACTGTCTAAATCTATGGATAGATGTAAAAGTTATGAGCCATTTTATAAATGTTAGGGAAATTCAAAAACACCTTGATTCATATTTTTTCGATTTTAAATGATGTTTTTGCTTATACTGAATTCGCCATATGTGAGAGAGTAGTCATAAAAGAGACACTGTACTAGCATTTTATTTTATGAGGATTGATGTCAGACATTATAAAATTATAGAGAGGACGAGGTTTTATGGCCGTTCGTAACCCTCCATAAAACATGATATGCAATGTGAGAACTATATTGGATGAGATCCACTCAAATAGAGGGTCATTCAACAATATTTGTGGTTTTTTATTTATGAGGTTTCCATTCAATTACGCCTTTTAGCGGCATGAACATCCCAGTCGTATATACAGCTAGTAAAATTATACGTACACAATACAAAGTAGTACGCGGCAGTCTTGAAAATATTGGGTTTCTACTTTCGAAGCAAACTATATGTCAGCTACAGGTACTGCAACTTATGAACCTTAAACCCGGAATTTATGAATGAAATTTCTTATTAATAATATACAGGGTTGCCCATATTCGACGGACCCATCTGGCAACGCCATAACTTTTGACAGAGATGTCAGATCGCTTAATGACATACCGCGTTTGAAGCATCAGTCCAAGCAGATTTTTACCATGGAACAATACACGCCACGCGAGCGCTCTGAAATAGTTGAAATTTACATTCAACAGAAGAAGTCAATTGTGAAAACTCAACGTGCTTTTAAAATATTAAAAAATGTGAGAAGTGCGCCTTCTAAGAACACCATTAAGCGTTTATACGAAAAATTTTCAACTGGTGAGGCTCTTTCTAATCCGAAGAGGCGAAGAAGATTTCCTCTTCATGACGAAAAAGTCACAGTTTGGTGCGGCGTTAGTGCGAAAACGGTCATTGGGCCGTTTTTCTTCCAAAACGAAAATGGCCATGCTGTTACCATCAACCAGGAGCGTTATCGCGCCATGATGACCAATTTTGTGATGCCAATTATTCGTCGAAAGCGTATGAGGCAGTTCTGGTTTCAACAAGACGGCGCACAGTGGAATATTTTCACACAAGACGCGGCAAAAATTAGAAGGAGTTGAGCTAGGGCTTTGAAATTTCGTACATATCATTTATTTCGCCAAATTAGCTAAAAACCAATTTTTTGTTGATATCCGCCCATAACCACGCCATCCTCCCACATAACCTAAAATTAAAAATGTTAGTATTTTTCACAATTTCACATTTATATTAATACAAATCGCTGGAAGAGATTGTATTTGAGTCCTCAATTATATAAAATTTACAAGTGCCACGCCCAACGCCAATTTATCAATTTAAATTTTATACGATGTTCGAATTTACAGGATAATTGTGCATAAAATGCTTTGTATCTTCTGATCGGTGTAAAGCAGTACATACAACTAAGTACATAACTAAAGCGTAAAATATTAGCTCAACATTTTCAAAAACATCATTATGCAATGCGTTTACAGTTTCTTGTCAATTAATCAATCATTACAACTATCCAGAAAAAAACAACATGGATTTAGCAATGTGTTGATTAATAATACATCATTTTTAAAGCATACTTTTAGGAATATGAGGAAAGGACACACAAATAAATTGTAGTCACAATCATAAATTTTTTGAACCTTTAAATATATTATAAACACAAATACCAATTACAGCATTGTTGAATTGTCATTCGTTTTATATTATACTAGGATATGGACCATTTTTATGGGAAATGTCAAAAGGGTTTTGCCAACGACAATCTTTAGTTTGCCCCTTAAGGTCTGATTTTAGAAATATGTTCAACACACAGTAACATTGAGTAAAGAATGTGAATTTTGGGTTGTTTTTTGCCGACTAAGTTTTACCATTTCTGTAATTAAATTAACATAGGCAGATATAGGCAGAATTTTCTTTTTGCAATGGTTAACTGAGAACCTAGTTTATCAATTTTTGTTAATGCCAAGACCTCGGTCGGCCTCGCGATTATAGTTTTATCCTGAAGAAAATGAAACACCCTGAATTTTGGCAACTTGCGGGTAAACCGCTGCATAAAAAGGAAAATGAAAACATAATAATAGTTTTTTTAATGCAAAATGATACTTCAAAAGGTTCTGAATTATATGAATTAAACGAAGTTCCAATGCGTTTCATTGTTTCGGAGATATGGGCTTACAAAATACTCTCTAAAATGATAAACTTTGAAACCATTTTAACATTTATGAATTTTAAATGCTTGTACAGCAAGATTTCGCCAAGTTATCGCCAAAACCTTTTAAAATATAGTTAATTGGAATGTTCTTTATAGATTGGAATCAAATATGCAGAGATTGGAGCTCATGAAAATTAGGAGTTTTTGCCGCTCAGAATACACTGTGCGGCGCTCCACCGCACACAAGTCGCATAACAATCGATTTTCTGAAGAATTTGTTTCCGGGCCGTTTGATGTCGAAAAGTGGTGATTTGGACTGGCCACCGCGTTCGCCCGATTTGACGCCGCCTGACTTCTTCTTGTGGGGATATTTGAAGTCAAAGGTTTACGTTAACAAGCCAAGGACCGTAGAAGAGCTCAAGGACAACATTCGTGAAGAAATAGCCGCTATTCCGGCCGAAATGTTGGCGAAAACGATGGAAAATGCTGCAAAAAGGGCACAATACGCCATCAACGCCAGATGCGGCCATTTGAGAGATATCATATTCAAAAATTGATGTAAACAAATCTACTTGAACAAATTAAATGATTAAGATTGCCAACCGCCAAATTTTTATTTTTTTCTTTGATTTTTTTTAAAAAAACATGGGTCCGTCGAATATGGGCAATCCTGTAGTGTAATTCAGCGCCTTAAAGAGATAAGTCGATTTTCTGAAAAATATTAAAAAGTTATATTTCGAAGCATGAGTAAAAGGCAAAGAACTTTTCAATGTGTAAATGATTCCGACAATTTAATTAAAAAAATCGACATGTGTTTAGTAAAATAATAGAAGAAATATATGTGAAATATTTTGGTATACGAGTTAAAAATATGAACGAACCGTTGACACCTAGTATTTTGTGTAATTCGTGCCATGTAAATCTTACTCGATGGACTAGTGGAAGAATGTGGTAAGTACTTTAAAATTTATGTATTACAATGTTTTGTGGAATAAACCGTTTTAATTTTGGACTTCACGTGCAATTTTGAATGCCAATTTTAATTTGGAGTGGAAGATATATTTCCAACATTGGTAGCCCACATTAATAGCTTCAATTTAACTTATAAGTCGACCTGATCAGGCATACACTCCAAAAATTATAGTGCAAATACTAAGGGTACCTTCGACGATAAAAATATTTTTAATAAAAAAATTTTTAAAAAAAAATTATTCATAAAACAATTTTTTGTTTTGATTTTATATAACAGTATGCCACAATCTATACAAAATCCATAAAATTTCTCAAATTTAATTGAAAATAAAAAGTCGAAAAATATAGCAATTGTTCTAAACTAGGGCACATACTTCGAATAAAATTTACAAAATGGCTATTGTCGTAATAATTTCAGCCTTTGAGGTTGAATTATTGCGTGTAGTATAATTTGTATTGCAATCAATTCGCTTGTACCCATTTGTGACCAATAATCAAATAAAAAGTTTACGGCCTTGAAGGGACTCATTTTTGATAAAACTTAAATCTAGAGATTTGATAACATAGTAATTGATGAAAGGCACTCTATTAATGTAATGGACGTACATATGTACGATCCGTGGACCGAATATTGATTCGGATCATTACCTAGTAAAGATTCGCACAAGATTAAGAAGAGCGAAAAACACACATAACCAGATCCTTAGGAAGCTAGACGTTGATAAGCTGCAGTTACCGGAGGTATCCATAGAATATAAATCTAATATCGCTGAACTACTAGCGTAAAATGCACCTCCCCCTTGGCTATCAGAAACCGCTAGAAAACAAGCCATGGTATGATGAAGAGTGTCGCATAGCAACTGGTGAAAAGAACGCAGCGCGCATGGAAATTATTCAGTCAGTTGCAACGCAATCTGCGACGGAGCGGTACAAGGATTTAAGGAGGCTTTTTATGCGCAAAAAGTGGGCATGGAAAAGACAGGAAAGTGTAAGTAAAGATTTAGAATTACACAAGGAGGAATGAAGTCCGGAAATTCTTTAAAAAGGCCAAAAGCCAAACTAATATCAATGGAACAGGGCACCACATATGTAAGGATAAGGATGGAAGGATATCCAGTCGTACATACTACACTTAGAATATGCAGAGGTAATTTCTCTGCTCTCCTTATTCCGGATGGTACAGTGGACAACGAAGGAATCGAAGAGATATATGAAGACGACATCGACTGCCCTGCCCCTAATCTAGATGAGTTAAGAACAGCCATTTCGCGGCTTAAAAATGGCAAAGTCCCGGCGGAGCTGTTCAAGGCTGGTGTTGAGAGACTTTTGGAAGGAATGCATCAGCTTATATGCAACATGTGGTTAGGCGAATGTTTGTCTGAAGACCTCAGTGCACTATGTCCGCATTTAAAAAAGGTGATCCTAGTGTATGAGCTAACTATCGTGGAATATACCTTTTGTCCATTGCATATAAGATACTGTCAACCATAAGGTGTAAGAGGCTAAAACCGTACATGTGTGAATCTATTGGGCCGTACCAATGTGATTTTAGGCCGAGGAATCCTGGAGAAAACACAAGAATGCAGATCGACACATACCATCTCTGTCGATTATAGGACTGCCTTCGATAGCCCGATACCGCGAAAACTTTATGAAGCAATGTCCGAGCTTGGTGTCGGTGAATAGGTCATCTAGTCGTTCGGAACAACTCATAAACGTCGATAACCGTTACTACTTCGAGGCAGTAGACGACTGTTGTAAACAAAAATAATGATGTCAGCCTTGAAATCAAACGTGCTTGCAAACAGATGCTACTTTGGACTTAGTAAGCACTTCCGCGCTCTCTCCAGATCCAACTTTATCGTACTCTCATACAACCAGTTCTGCTTTATGGCGCGGAAACGTGGGTCATAGCGCAATCAGATGAAACAGCGCTGGGAGTATTTGAGAGAAAAATGCTTCGGAAAATATATGGTCCTATAATAGACAATGGCGAACATCGCCGACGAATGAACAGCGATCTGTACGATCTATACTGTGACCTCGACATTGTGAAGCGTATCAAAATATCGCCATTGCGCTGGCTTGGTCATGTCATAAGAACGGACGAAAACTTACCGGCTCGAAAATTGTTTGAAAACGGTCGAAGGATAGAACGATCAAAACTTCCCTGGATAGATCAGGTCGAGGATTCCCTGCGGAATTTTGGGTTCTCCAACTGGTGACAAAGGGCGAAAGATTGGCTCGTTTGGAGAAATATGTTAATTTCGTTTAGTAAGGTCCATAACTCACCCCTATACATATGTTTTAAAGGACCACCTATTTAAGTATGTAAATAAATCTAAAGATTATCACCAAAATTATAGAAATTATATTTCCGATTTTGTAAAAAATGTACTGAAAATTGCACTAAAATTGGGAAAAAGGTGATTTAAAATTGCAATTTTTTTTAAAGGAAGTCACGTCGCCCTATAAATAATGATCCAGATTTTAATATCCAGTGTTCACTTCTTAAAAGTAATACAAATTGAAATTTTATTTAATAGTTTTAGGTTATTTAAACAGCAAATATCAACTAATTTCGCGATCGCAGGAACGAAATATTTTGCCAATATACTTCAATCAAACCATATTTTCATATAAGCTAACATTTTTTTCGTCCTCATATATGATGCCCCTCTAATATATACTGTACAAGACAAAATTTTCAACTGTTCTGAACTGAATTTAAGAAAATCGACTCAGATTTACATGTAGCTATCATACATTAAATTTGGCAGCTGAGCGTCATCGAATTTTATCATTTTTTCTGGTCCCCGAGTAAAAGAGGAAAATCTGTTCCCATTTGGATTAAATTATATCCAATCATTATGAAGTTAGGGTCACAGTTCAACTGATAACTATGAAATTTCTAACAAATATTGTGAGTAATAGAGGTAATAGTCTTAGATTTTAAAAAAGTAGAATATCAAGTAATCAGCTTCACCCGATTTTATATTTAAAACGTGGTTTTCTCGTTTCATTTATTATTGGAGCAATGGGGGAACTTTTCCTAAATTTTATGTTTTGTCCACTCAGTCCTATCTCGCAATCTTTGATTAGATTATATTAAAATTTTTGTGTAAATTTTACCAAGGGCTACCCAATAAGAAATAACATCAAGATTAGATTAGATTATATTAAAATTTTTGTATAAATTTTAACCAGGGCTACCCAATAAGATATAACATCAAGTCTGTCACTATTCAATGACCGGTTAATGTAGGTAGGCTGATCTCTTGTCATGATGGTTCGGGGTGAAAATGTGCTGACATCAGACGAAAATTATCAATGAGCTGTTTTCTTTGCTTTTCATTTAAATCTTCTTAACAGAAACAATAAGAATAACAGCAGAAACAACAATGACGACAACAACAAATAGCACCTTAAGTGTTTTTACATTGTGGGTTAGTTGTGATAACCCCTTTCCCTGTCATTTGTCGTCTATTCGACTGGCCGGCAGAATGAGGTGTAAGGAGAACAATTTCGATTCTTTGATTAACTTCTAACAGAAAATTGTTTGTCATACTCGCATTATGTACTGCGGCAAAAAGTGGCAAAATAGCTTACCGAGGCAAAAATGTTGCCGTTGTAGTTGAAAATTAATTGTGTGTTTGTTGCCTGCGTTTGGCAGTTTGGGTTGGGTCCGGAGGACTGAGGTTCGATACATTAAAATATAAATTAATTAAAAATAAACATTAAGTGTTACGATTACGACAACACAACACAAGAATATAACAACAGAACATAAATGAGTCGGGAGAAGGGGCATAATTAAAATTCAAAAGTTTTCTCAAAAGCTTTTTCCCTTTCGCCTCATAACAAATACTACTATAAAAGAATTAATCAGCGTAAAATATTCATTTTCCAGATAAGAAAGACGATTATATTGTGGAGGGGAACTTCAAAGATTAGGAATAATTTTCTTCAATCGGCCTTTTCTATATGTGAAATAGAAAAGTTTAAAATGTGCCGGAACTTGGACATAAAAAGAAAAGTTTAAAAATGTAGTAGGTTGCTGAATCAAAGGATATGGATATACCTACAAATTGAAGCCGTTGACATGATTGCCTTGCCAGCGAAAACTTAAGAATATTATTCACTTATACGAATATAATAAAAATATGTTTTAACAATTATCCCTTCTGTTTCAATTGTTCGCTCAGCTTGAGCCCATAAATAAATCAAAGTTATTTTTATATAATTGTTTCATTTCTAATTTTTATTTTTATTCTCCATATTTCGAATGACTTGTTCGATCGGCTTCATTTTATTATTTCTATTGATAATATTTTTTGTACAGGATCTTTCAAGCTCGAGTTCTTTTTTTCTGCTTTATCTTTCGGAATTCGTCAAGTAGAAATTACAATATTTACTAAATTCAATATCGAAAACTTTGCTTCAGACACGAAAGAGATATTCCGTACGGTATGCCGAGAAAATATATAGAAAAAGTGCAAAAAAATTCACCTTGAGGAAAAAAATTCGCATGGCCATTAAGTTATTAATTGATCATCATTCCATTTTAAGTGAAGACTATTCAAATACAATCTTAGCAGGCTAGTGAATTCTGCAAATTGTTTTCCATATTGAATGCAACGAATATGTTTTAAACTAAATATATTATTTTTTATAATAATGACAAAATAAAGATATTCACAATTTATTCAATAAACAATTCAATTATAACAGCACTTTAATGGATTACTCTGTCCGATTACTTCCCGTACATGAACTATTGGCTGGAAGGACTAGAGAAAACCTACTTATTGATCTTTTGTTGAGTTATCTAGTGTTAGTGAGAACATCTCTCGTAAATTTTCCAACACTACAATGTTATAATTCATATTCCTCGATAGGATAATAAGTTGATTTGCGAACCCAGATTATAACATTTTCAAAAATCGATTTCTTCTTCTATTTTTATTTTTGAAGTATGTGGCTGGATAAGGCTATAAATTGGCATTTTTATAAAGGGGGATAAGAGTACAAAATCAAAGAAATATAAATGCAATCATGCAGTCTAGGCCTCAATTCCGACAAAAAAATAACACGATTGTCAGAAGTAATGAGCAATTCAATAATCAAAGCAATTTTTAATTGAAATTAACAATTAAAATATTGAAACAATAAAAAAATATCGAACATTTAAAAATTATGCACATTTTTCATTTTTACATTCCGAAAAATAGTAATTTAATGTAGAAGTTTACACATAATAATACAAATTTGTAGCTACTACTAAGGAATGCCATTCGTAAGTACCCCAAATTAATTCCGTTTCAAAGAACAAACCAATAAGGAAAGGCTAAAGTCGGGCGGGGCCGACTATATAATACCCTACACCACTCTCGTAATATTGAATAACTCTGATATATACATTTTGTAATTCATGTATAAATTGTTTACATAAATTTACTTTTGGGACATTCTATACTTAAATAATACCCTGTACCACAGTGTGGTGTAGGGTATAAAAACGATTGGATCTAAAGAGCCAAATCGGACGAAACATATATATGGGAGCTATAGCTAAATCTTAACCGATTTTCTTTAAATTCGGCAATGTTGGTTCATGGATCAAGAAACTCTACCATTCTAAATTTCAAAACGATTGGATGTAAAATACAGCTTCTATAGAACTAAAGGGCCAAATCGGACGAAACATATATGTTAAACCTAGTTTAACTATAATTAGATTAAAGTACTAAAAGTTTAGTTTTCCCATCTCTGGATATATTTTGTAAACTTGGCTTAATTTTTAATTGTCAATTCCTTTCTTGCTTTGTCATTTTTTGTGCCATCAGAAGTTTCTTCCTTTCAATAAACGTAAAACTCGGTCTCTTTTATTCACGGCAGCCGAGGGAACCACTTCTCTACTCTAAGGAAAGGTTAATAAAACCTATCTCAATAAACTTACTTGGTTTTTCTTTTCTCCCGCTCTAGCTCAAAGGCAATCATTTGCTACATTTATGCTTTGTTAGCATTTGTAGTAGATCTTCTACTCTCTGAAGTCTACGCGCCTTTTGCTCCCAATTCACTCACCAAGGTTTTAAGTTTCAAATAGCCGAAAAATGCCCTGTCATTTTTCTTCATGGTCCATTCGAGCCTACTTGGAAGCAGCACAGAGGAAATGTGGTAATATCTCATAATATTTCGCTCGCTGTTGTGAATAAATTTGCACAAACCATTTAAACATAAGGTAATTAATTTTACCTCCCAATTATCTTTATACAGTCCACTGCATCTAATCAACATCTCTGTTGCCCAACAAAACAAACTAAACACATCATTAGAAGCAACAACCAGCTGAAAAACATATGTATATCCCATCTCATGTTGTGCGCACGTAGCCACTCCAACGACAAATTCATCCTAAAATCGTGAAAAGCTAAAAATGTGCATAGTTTTCGTTAAATGAAATGATTCACGAAGATCGCATCAAATCAATCGTGTCTTTTTGAAGGATTTGTCAAAATCATGCATCCCAAGTGATTAAGAAAGAACAACATTTTCATAAACATCTCATTAATGTTGTGTTGAAAGTGAAATCTGTTAAATATTTAGCTGGCAACATTATTATCCTGTGTACCTAATTTTTTTCAAAAGCATTAAAATGCTCCCGAAGGTCAAAAAATCCGACGGCATAAATGTGATTATTAATTCTCAATTGCATAGTAAGTTGCAATTACATACGTACATATGCACTTACATATGTATGTATGTACTTACTAAAAGCAATACAATTTCTCAATACCATATTGTCATACCAATACAAATGGTACATACTTACGAATTTGCTTCCCAAAACTCTTTGGTGCATCCAAAGCATTGGAGACTTTCATGCCTTAAAATATCGACATTTATACATTTTTAACAATTGTATTTTTGCACGTTTTCACGTAATTAAAATTACATTGCAAAACTACAATATCGCCATCAACTCTCTCTTTAATGCAAAATAACTAAAAATAACAAAACTCACTCCAGTAAGTTTGCCAAAATATCTCTTTTAAATTATCTCTTTTTAAAAGTATGATCTCTTACATGCTCCATTATCACAAATAACCATAGTTAAAACAATCCATTACGACAATCTATCTTTGCAAGCACAAAACACCAACTATCGGAGGTGGTTTAGTGGTAACGCGCTAGATTGACGATCCTGGTGATCGCATGTTCGATCCCTATCCATGGATGATTTCACTTTTAAATTTTTATCTAACATTAACATTTTTAAGCATGCTCGAAATGCAATTCTAAAAATAGAATTGCATCAACACCATTACAACCAGTTACAAATGCATCACCCACCCCCTAGTACTCTAATTGCCAGCCGAAACCAACTGTCGATGGTAGGCTGGTTGGTGAACATCCGATTCAAAAGCATAGAGTCGCGGGTTCTATCCCTGCTCGATGCAATGTCTATAAAAACTTTTTTAAATATACAATGTATTAAATTTCTTTAAGGCAATTAGAAAAATAATTGCATCAAATATCACAACTGATTGATTGATCCCAGCGGAGAGGGTGCTCCAGTGTGTGGACAGCCTACGCATAAATTGTTCTTCCGTTTGTCTTTTCAAACTCCATCCCATCTTTGTTAAGACAATGATAAACTTAATTTACATTGTTCATTCTTACAAAGAAGAATGCGTGAATATCCCAATCAATTCTTAAAATAGAATTCCCGAATAATCAACGAATGGTGAATAAATAAAAAAGCGAACTGCAAATTTCATTAGCTTAAAATAGAGCATATACAACAACTACATATGAAGTCGAAGAACAGCTTGACAATCCATCCCAACCAAATTGCATAAATGCCAGCGCGATTCACATGTCGCTGGTAGCTCAGTGGATAAACATCAGACTTTGAAGCAGAGGTTACAAGTTCAAACCCGGCTGTGCCGGCGAAACTTATGTTTCAATTTTATTTTATAACAAAAAAATGGCTCGGAATAACTACAAATCAAATCCCCCCTCCCCCAAAGGCGCAATTTACAAACTATAAACGCACGCGGATGAAAAATCCCCCGAAGACGCTGTCCACAACTCAGGCAACACATAATTTTTATAATTAATTTATTTCATTAATTTATTGATATTTTTCTTTTTGTCGCCCCCGAGCTCTTTTGCTGCAAAATTACAACTTTATGACGTTTCTATGATCCTGAAATCATATCCCTGTCCAGTTACCATATTTCTGCATAATAAAATCAGTTGACGGAGGCATGTGTTATACTATGGTAGCACAGGTGGAATGCAGCCGTTTTATAGTCCATGGATTCCTGGTTCGAATCCCCATAGGATCAGTAGAGCATTTGGTGATTTGAATGCTTCGTTAAATGCAGCAGAAATCCGTACCTACTCCGTATCGTGTTTAATACAGCAGCTTTAAGGGAAAAGGTATCAGGTATCCACGTCCAACACCCACACTTCACGAAAAAAGTCCGCATCAAACTGCCATCTCTCTATCTCCTCTTCCAACACTGGTGGAATCTTCACCACCAGCATTTATCTGCGCGGAATACCTTGGAATACACTCGTCCAAATAGAAGAAGATGATGACTTCATCATAGCAGTCTAACTATACAACATAGGAAATCATAATTCAGCATCATAACAAAATCGAGTACAACATTAGTGGCTCCTCACACTTTAGCATGACCAAATTCCTACGTTATTCTACAACCCCTCAATTAATATATACATACTTCACCCACAATATGACCTTACTTGCTGAGGTGGGAGTATGTGAATCCTAGTTTAACTATAATTAGATTAAAGTACTAAAAGTTTAGTTTTCCCATCTCTGGATATATTTTGTAAACTTGGCTTAATTTTTAATTGTCAATTCCTTTCTTGCTTTGTCATTTTTTGTGCCATCAGAAGTTTCTTCCTTTCAATAAACGTAAAACTCGGTCTCTTTTATTCACGGCAGCCGAGGGAACCACTTCTCTACTCAACTCTAAGGAAAGGTTAATAAAATCTATCTCAATAAACTTACTTGGTTTTTCTTTTCTCCCGCTCTAGCTCAAAGGCAATCATTTGCTACATTTATGATTTGTTAGCATTTGTAGTAGATCTTCTACTCTCTGAAGTCTACGCGCCTTTTGTTTGCACTTCTCTCACCAAGGTTTGAAGTTTAAAATAGCCGAAAAATGCCCTGTCATTTTTCTTCAATATATATGGGAGCTATAGCTAAATCTTAACCGATTTTCTTCAAATTCGGTAGTGTTGGTTCGTGGATCAAGAAACTCTACCATTCTAAATTTCAAAACGATTGGATGTAAAATACAGCTTCTATAGAACTAAAGGGCCGAATCGGACGAAACATATATATGGGAGCTATAGCTAAATCTTAACCGATTTTCTTCAAATTCGGTAGTGTTGGTTCATGGATCAAGAAACTCTACCATTCTAAATTTCAAAATGATTGGATGTAAAATACAGCTTCTACCGGACTAAAGAGCAAAATCGGACGAAACATATATATGGGAGCTATAGCTAAATCTTAACCGATTTTCTTCAAATTCGGTAGTGTTGGTTCATGGATCAAGAAACTCAACATTCAAAATTTCAAAACGATTGGATGTAAAATACAGCTTCAATAGGACTAAAGGGCCAAATCGGACGAAATATATATATGGGAGCTATATCTAAATCTGAACCGATTTCAATCACATTCAATAGGGATCTTTACAGCTGCGAAATAGTCTAAACTGCAAAATTTCAGAACGATCGGAGTGAAATTGCGACCTGTAGTCGACGAACAACTTTACATGGACAGACGGACGGACAGACATGGTTAAATCGGCTCAGCTAGTGATTCTGAGTCGATCGGTTTACTTTAAGGTGGGTCTAGCTGTGTTATTTTCAGGTGTTACAAACATCTGTCGTGAAACAAACTTATAATACACTGTACCCCAGTGTGGTGTAACGTACACGCAGAAAAACAATAGCTTCTGTAGTATATTGTCCCAAACATATTCGGCTTGAAACATATATATGTTTAGGGTACACTCTAAACATATAATATTTGGTACACACAAAGGTAATATATTTGGGAAGATGTTGTTCTAAACAAATCTTTGTTTACTCCTAATTTGTTTATATTTGGGACTATTATTTCCGAAGCAACCAAAAAATTTGCATTTAAGAAAATACCTAAATTGTGTTATATTGTTCAGTAATTCAAAGTTTTTTTTAGAAATTTTTAATCTTCGTAAAAATAAGAAATAATAATTGAAATCCTATAATCTTGGATCAAAATAAATTTTATGGTGGATTGACAAGTAATGATGGCTTGGAATACTCAGAAAATTTAAATTATTGATTTGAAACAGAAATCAATGTTGCATATTGTACCATAAATGGGAGGTACAATTGGGAACCAAGAAAAAATAAAAATGAAATTCGAAAATGTGAGCAAAAGATTTGAAAACCTTTTTTAAATAAAATATATTTGGAGAAATTCCTAAACAATAATTTTATTTGTACTTAAACACATACTTTATTTGAGAAATTTAGTTTGCAAATATATTTTGTTGTAATATATTAATATATGCGTTCCAAATATATTTTGTTGTAATATATTAATATATGCGTTCCAAATATATTTTATTGATTTTCAAATAAAATTTATTTGCTCAGAAATATATAATATTTAAAAATTTGTGTTCCAAATATATTTTCTTTCGATTCAAGCATATCAAAAAAGGCGATTTTGGCCCGTGTATAAATATGCATTGTTATCCCCTCACCTTGGAGAGTAGGGTATATATCATATGCTACGAGCCAAAAGTGTAACACAGCGAAGGAGTGACCTATTACCCTAAGTATGTTTGGCGGATATCCGTTTTGGATCATTTTAAGTCGAAAGAGCAATGTCCGTCCGTCTGTCTGTCTGTCTGCTGGCTGGTGCGTACGTTAACTCTCAAAAGGAGTAACCGATTGACTTCAAATTTGACATGTAGTAATATTTTCTTCTATCTCCAGTTAAGTTCGAAGATGGACCATATTGGTCCACTCCTTCTAGTACCTCCCCCACACAGGGTTAAAGTTTAGTGAAATATTTATTATTTAATAACTTCTATTCTACTTATTTGAATCCTCTGAAAATCTATACAGAGAATTAATTTAGTAGTCACTATTACCTCGAGAAAAATGGGCGAAGTTGCCACGCCCCTTTTGGTACCTCCCACACACGTGGACCATTTTGTACCAAAAGTTACCAGCATATAACTTTAATGCCAGTGCATACAAATACTTGAAATTTTGTACAGTGTAATGGTTTAATAGTACCTAAAATACAGTGAAAAATGGGCATTATTGCCACGCTTCTTTTATACCTGCCACACAAATGGACTACTTTGTAACAAGCCTCTTTCTAACCTGCATATTTCTATGCTTATGTTTTTAAACTCATCCGACACAAACACATCGCTTCAGCTTGCTTCGCTTGACAGAGAAAAAAACCTAAGTCACAAATATCATACTTATTTAAAAAAAAGATGATTAGTGCTATTTACTTACCCAAAAAAAAAGCTTAACATGAAAGATTTAAGTCAATACCTGCACTGAGTACATAGAAAACTAAAAAAAACTTTTCCTGAAAAATTAGCTTTTCGTCGGCTAAGTTTTTTTGGCGGTTAGGACTCGATATGTGCACAAACAAAATTGCCGTATTTGCTGTGAAGAGAAACTAGAAGAATTACAAGAACTGCCAATTTATCCCGAAAAAGGCTCTGTTTGGTGGGTGGCATCATTTGACCGTACTTTTTTAAAGACGACGAAGGCAGGAACCTTACTTTGAATAGCAACCGCTACCATGCGATGATTACAAATTTTTTTGCCCAAAAAAGGAAGATCTGGTCTTGGCTAACATGTGGTTTTAACAAGGCGGTTCCACATGCCACATAGCACGCGCAACAATGTCCCAATTGAGATGCGAGTTCGGTTAACAGTTTATTTCACGTTTGGGGCCGGTCCATTGGCCGCCTGGATCGTGTGATATTTGTGGGGCTATGTTAAGGCTCATGTTTATAGGGACAAGCCCGCAACGATTGACGAATTTGATGCCAATATTGAAGAACTTATTCGGGAGATACCGGCCGATATATTGAAGAAAGTATCCCAAAATTGTACCCAGTGTATGAACCATTTAAGGCGCAGCCGCGGTCAACGTTTACATGAAATCATCTTTAAACATTGAATTGTAGAGACCGTTCTATCGTTACGAGATATTAAAAATCTCAGATATTGAATTTTATATCATCGCCCAAAATAGTTTCGCCTCTCTTCACAACTGTTGAATTGTTGTTGAAATACTTGAATTTAGTATTCCTCTACTCTTTCTTCGTGTGGAACTCTTGCGAATAACTTCACTCGATATCGTTTTTTATTTTAAATGTCCCCTCGAGCATCGTAAGATACAAAATGTCATTTTGGGTTTTGTTTTGTTGTAGTCGTTTTTTCGCCATTCAAAGCTGCTGAATGTTGTCACATACTCTCAGGCTCACACAAACATATATGCACACAAACACTGACGAATGAAGTGCGTGCTCGAGTGTAGTTTCTTTAAGGAATTTTTTCATTTCCTCTTTTTAGTCGCTTATCACACACACACACCACCACCACAGCCCAAGACACAAGGACGACATGTAAAGGTTCGTGTTGTTCCTTCGGCTGCTCTTGTTGCTGTTATTGTTATTGTCAGTGCGTTACACTCGTAGTGGAGAATGTTTTTTATTGAACATTTTCTCTATAAAATATGTTTCATTGCTTTATGTACACACCCTTGCAAACACTCCAACACATGTGGATGGGAATTTGGAGTGGGTGAGAATGTGTGTGTGTTTTTTTTTTGTTTATCTGAGTATGTGTCGGATATTTTCCTGCTGCAATGATTTCAAATCACTGTCAAACTTATTTGCGGATATTGCGTTTCTTGTCTTGTATTCCTTTGGACTATTTTCTTTTTTACTTGTAAGAGTTTATATTGCAAAAGGGTTATGAGTTTAGATTATCCTAATGTGGTTGTCTGTATGCCTGGATAACTTGGACTTTGTAGTCCATTGTGATGGAAAAGTATGTAATTTTCTTAGTCCCTTCCTTTAAACCAAACAGATTTGTTTAAAAAGCCCAAAATTTAGCGGATGTTAATATCAAGTTTGCAACGTCTTGAATAAAATGTGAGCTTAGGACCTTCTAAGGAGGGCGGGTCACAGACAAGGATGCTGTTCATGCGATTCCTCCCGCTCTTTGGCACTACAGCTCCTGTAAATTCTGAAGACTTCAAGTCTCTCTGCTTGTCGGCCAAGATGATATTGAAGCATTATGACCGACATGATAAGTGAGAAGTCATGTCTAGATAAAGGCAGCAGGGGGTTGATGTGTTTCTAGTTTTGGCAGGTTCACATCAGACTGAAATTTATACAGTTACACTTTCCTAATATAAAACTGTAGGATTTCGAATTGCCGCAGTTTAAGGTGGTTATTAAATTAAGGAACGGAAGTCAGAGATTTAATGAGAATCTGACTATTGGACTCATACAGAAATTTATATCCCAGATTTTCTGCTATCTCTCTTATAGCAAACATTTCAAAATGGTAAATACTGCAGTGATCAACAGCCTACGAGCAAAATATGGCTCTACGTCTTTCGATATAGACCCAGTGACCAAGCCTTCCAAGCATATCTTTGGTGCCATCAGCATAGAAGTACATACATCTCATACCAACTGGCATAGAACCATCCATGTATATGATAAGTGTGTTGTTCTTCCTGCTCGTATTAAGGAGTTGAAGTCAGTGATGCCCAGGAATCCTGAAATGATTATGATATGTTCAATGTCAGTAATTCTCTCAAATATATTGCCATGGATGCGTCTGTCATTTTATCTAAAATGTCCAAGAGCAGCTAATATAGTATTAAATTTAATTAATGCATAGGCGACGGCTGTTTGGACCTTACTTATCATATTATAGTCGGGAGATTTTTCCAGTTCCATCAACCAAACAATAACTCCACAGAGCATTTCAGGACTGACAGCCAAGGCACACAGCCATACTAAAGGGTGCTTAAATTTTATGGGCCGATTTTGATTAAAACACGAATTATTTAGGAAATTATTGTCATTTCTTTTTATTATGATAATATTGGTATGGTTCAATTATGTATGGAACAAAATATCGGCCTAATTGGTCCAAATTTTCGATGACGCTGAGGCATAATTGAGGTTCTATGCCGTTAATGTGGCGAATTATCTCATCCTTTAGCTCTTGAATTGTTGCTGGCTTATCGACGTACACCTTTTCTTTCAAATAACCCCAAAGAAAGAAGTGGAACGGTGTCAAATCACATGATCTTGGCGGCCAATTGACATGGCCACGACCTGAGATATTGTCCACATCCATTAGTATGATAGTATGGGAGAAATCAAAATTATTATCCGTATGCCTTTTTTCAGTGCACTATAATAGCATTACAGTGCACAAAATTTCAAGTATTTGTTTTGACTGGGTTCATAGTTATAAGCCGTTAACCTCACTTTAGTGTAACGAGGGTATACATATATATTTGGCTACGAGCCAAATGTGTAACACATGGAAGGAGAGTCCTAAGACCCCAAGTATGTTTGGCGGGAATTAGTTTTGGACCATTTTAAGTAATTTGAGCAATATCCGTCCGTCCGTCTGTCTGCTGGCTGGTACGAACGATAACTCTCAAAAGGGTTATCCATAGACTTCAAATTTGGTACGAGGTAATCTTTTTGTTCATCTCAGGCAAGGTTCGAATATGCTCCACTCCTTCTAATACCTCCGCCACAAAGGGTTAAAATTTAGTGAAATATTAATTCTTTTCTAACTTCTATACTATTTATCCGAATCTTCTGCAATTCCAAACATAGTAATAGTTTATATGGCTATCACCTTGATAAAAATAGGCGAAGGGTTATTGCCACGCACCTTTTGGTACCTCCCACACAAATGTACCTTTTGCACGAAAATACTACAACATTTTTCACAGTGTAATGTTTTAAAAGTACCTGTAACTCTGTGAAAAATTGGCGTTATCAACACGCCCTTTTGGTACCGCCCACACAAAATGGCCATACCAAAATGGAATAGATCATAACGACACATACCAAAATTTAATAGATCAGAACGTTATTATACCAGTGCACATAAACGCTTACAATTCAGTACAGTGTATAGCAAATTGGTAAAATATCGAATGTTCTTTGAAAAATAGGTGTATTTATTAAACCCTTTCTTGTACCTCCCACACAAATTGAAAGAATAATTCGTGTCATATTCCATAATACATTACTCTCAAAGTGAGGGTATACCTTAGTAGGTTTAACCGGCTGAAACTTTCTTACTTGTTTACTTATTTTTTGTGAAAAATGGCTCATACCATACCAGTTATCGTGCGCACCAACCGGACCGCCAGACGGACGGACATTGCTCCAATGACTTCAAATGTCCCAAAACGGATTTTCTTCAAATATTCTTAGGGTCTATTAGGTTACTCCTTGTTACATTTTAGGCGCGCCGTAACTGAAATATGGTAACAAGAGGCACTTTCCACGAAAATCGAACTTTTACAAGCATAAAATTAAAAAGTTAATTTCCATACAATTTTTTGTACATATTTTTCGTGTTTGAGCACCATATGACACTAGAATATGTTATGCAAAGCTCTTCGACGACAATTTTGTAAACTAGTGCTATCTATGAAGATTTTAGTATATTTTGTCTTTGTGTAATACCGTGTTATTGTCTAAGAAGATGAAGTAAAGTTCGTCCTCTGGGTACTCAATAAAAACTCCCAGTCCCGCTTTACCAATGATGGCCGTCTAGGTGTCTATTTTTGTTTAAGGTGATCCTTCCAATTCAGTTTCCAACTCAAGATTTCTCCTAAGTATGTCATCTAGATATTTTTATTGTCTTATTCAAGAAATAAAGCTCGTCGTTGTAAAAGTACACATTGCTGTTTTGTTGGGGTGTACATTTAATCATCTTCGTTTTTCACAGTTTTATTCTCTCTTAAGTTCTTTGTCAGCTCCTCTACATGAGCTGCACTTCTACCCCTTAGAATTCTTACAACGTCATCTGCATAAAAGACTGATTTAAGTCCTTCATTGGTGAAGGCCCTAAGGAGATTGTGTATCGTCGTATCCCATAAAGGAGGCGGCAAATACCCCCTTGTACTATTCCTTAAAATGTGGTTGTTCCACTGCTTCAGCCGCCCATCAACATGAATTTCTTCTAAGGATTGGATACGCTTTTCGGCCTTTATAAACTCATATTCAATGCCTATTCAAATTGCCACTGAAGGAATCTTCTATGTGGTGCACTATTTCAGGCAAACTGTTCCCATTGGTCTTACTTTGACATCGTCGTGCTTCAGCTTGGCATCCGGTATATTCTTTTTGACCTTGTCGTCTCTTATTCGTTCCATGTATTTTAGCAGGAAAGAAGTCAGGCTAACAGGTCATTAAGCTTTTGAAGCCTTGCAAAGCTTTCTGCCAATTTGTTGATGCATTGACAGGAATGATAATCTAGTGCGTGTGTCTTCAATTTAGTAGTTTGCAACTAAGTATTTTCACATAAAATCAAATGCACAACATTTTTCGAAAAATTTAGGCACTAGCAAAATTTCGTCAGTAATATGTGTATTGCTTTTTTAATAACCCCGCACGTAGTTGCTTTTTCCATACAAATAATATTTGTTCTAGTTTTTTTGCTTCTTCCTTGATTTTCCACACACAAAGTTACATATTTCTCATATGGAATTTCTACACAACTTGATATATACTCGTATATGTACACAACAAATCTATATGTACTCGTATGCCTGTACGTTTGAGTTTTCTCATAGGGAATATACGAATTTGTATTTATGTAAGTAACTTCTCTAGGACATTCTATGGTGGTTGTTGTTGTTGTAATGAATGAACATTGTACTATAAAAATAGTTTTGTGTTGATTTTAGAGAAAAGTTATTAAATTCTTTATTGGCTATCTTATTAAAAGGGAACGGAAATGTTTGTGGTATTTTTTTAGGGGGAGGAAATGAAAAAATGGGCTTGGATGGGTTTGTTCTCTCATTTTTTTTCTTTTCTAGCCATGGCATTAAAATTGAGTGAAACTCGCGTGATTTAGGATATTCATAAGTGTCGTTAGGCGGCCTTTTTTCTGGAGTTTTTAAGTCTAGTTTTAATTTCCCGTTTACGTTTTTAAGAAGCTTTGCTCGCATCTTCCTTTATTGACTGACCTCTATATGTGCTAAAGTTAATTAAAAATTGAATGAGATTTTTGATTAGTGCGTCACAATAAAGCAGTGTTTATCATGTCATAGAATTTGTAATAAAATTTAGTATTGAAATGTTGGGTATGCTTACGAAGAAAATGCCTATGGATTGTAATAAACAGAGACGACTTTTTATTGGATGTGGAAAAACACACCAATGAAGGAACACTTGGCTTTTTCTTATTTTCAATACCCCATTTTTGCAATTTCCCATCCGGACAGAAATGTTTTGGCAAAAAAATATAAAATCTAATATTACTGACAATACTTATTCCCTAAACCATACTTGTTATGGCGTTGAGATTTGCTTGTAACTCCCAAAAAGAGAGAAGATAGTCTCACAGTTTCCTATACATTATCTATATATATAAAAATGAAACGGTCCATCTGTGTAATGGCATCACGTCAGAACGGCTGGAGCGATTTGGATGATTTTTTTTTTATTCGATTCTAAATTTTCACGAGATGGTTTATATAGAAAAAAAAAATTAATTGGACAAAGGGGCGTGGTACCTCCCATACAAATCGCAGGTTAAAAATCCGATATTTCTGCTCCTATTATAGGTATAGTGCTGAAATTTTGTTTGTATGCATTTAATGGCAGATTATGTGAATTTTCCAAAAATGGGCGGAATCGGACCAATGGGCGTGGCCCCGCCCATATAAGCCAAATTTTGAAATTGAGATATTTTGCACAATTTGTTAGCGAGAGTGCTGGAATTTTGTGTATATGTAAACGGTGGCAGTCTACGTGATTGGTCCAAAAATGGGCGGGATCGGACCAATGGGCGTGGCCCCGCCCACATAGACAAAATTTTGATATCTTGCACAATTTGCTAGCGGGAGTGCTGCAATGTTGCGTATATGTATCTGGTGGCATTCTACGTAATTGGTGAAAAAATGGGCGGGACCGGACCAATGGGCGTGGCCCCGCCCATATAAGCCAAATTTTGAAATTGAGATATTTTGCACAATTTGTTAGCGAGAGTGCTGGAATTTTGTGTATATGTAAACGGTGGCAGTCTACGTGATTGATCCAAAAACGGGCGGGATCGAACCAATGGGCGTGGCACCGCCCATATAAGCCAAATTTAAAAAATGTGATATCTTGCACAATTTGTTAGCGAGAGACCTGGAATTGTGTGTATATATATCCGTTGACGATCTACGTGATTGGTCCAAAAATGGGCGGGTTCGGACCAATAGGCGTGGCCCCGCCCACAATGACCAAATTTTGAAATTTTTATATCTTGCACAATTTGCTATCGGGAGTGCTGCAATGTTGTGTATATGTATCTGGTGACATTCTACGTAATTGCTCAGAAAATGGGCGGGATCGGACCAATGGGCGTGGCCCCGCCCTTATAAGCCAAATTTTGAAATTGAATTATCTTGCTCATTTTGTTAGCGAGAGTGTTGAAATTTTGCGTATATGTATCTGGTAGCAGTCTACGTGATTGGCTTTCAAATGGGCGGAATAGGACCAGTGGGCGTGGCCCAGCCCATATTTTGATATATCTTGCAAGTATTATATAGGAAATACATGAACAAAAATGCTCGGTATGCGATAATTACAGCTGCTCACTCCAATACAATCGCAATATGATAATGTGATGCAATATCAATGAAACAAGAATTTGGAAATTTTATAAGTATACATTTCTATTTTCTGGACTTTCCACTGAATTCGGTATTTTTTCATTCAGTGAATTTATTACTAATACCAGTAAGGAAAGGCAGAAAGTCGGGCGGGGCCGACTATATAATACCCTACACCTCCCTAACAATGCGATAAGGGTCATTGCGATAATAATTTGGAATAATTGGTAAATGTATTTTGAACCGATAATCGCAAAATTAAGCAATATTCGTTCCTAAATTGAGAAAAATCTTTCTGGAGAACTTTGTAATGATCGGAAGTAAAGTACAACTTCTATAGCGCTTTGTAACCAAATCTGGAGGAACATATATATGGAGGTTATATATAAATCTGAATCGATTTTCCTAGAATACTCATTCATGTAAAATAGAAACCTGTTTCTGTCGAATTTCGTACTGATCGGATATAAAACACAGTCTCTACAGCGCTTACATGTCAAATTGGGGGTAACATATATATATGGGGGCTATATCTAAATCTGAACTGATTTTCTCCGAATTTTGCGGCATTCCTTCATGTAATAAGAAACCTCTTTCTGCCGAATTTCTTACTGATCGGATATAAAATACAGTTTCTACAGCGCGAATTTTGACATGGGCAGCGAAGCGCACCGGGCTCAGCTAGTTCTTATATATATAAAGGATTGAAGACATAACATTAATTTTGCCAGAGCCCAATCGGAGAAGTTTCGGCGTTTCAAATGATCAAGTGGCTTTAGTTCTTGAGTCCGTTTGATCTTATAAGGATGAAGGCCAAGATCTTTTCGCAAAATACGCCACAGTGTGGTTTGAGAGATGCCCAATTCCTGAGAACGACGTGGAATCGACAGATTTGGCTCATTTTGAACAGATACACTTACGGCTGAGATATTTTCGTAGCACCGAGCTGTACGGCTCCTCTTTGGAGCCGGAACACCCAAAAGTGAAAATTTGGATTCAAATTTATACACCATAGCACGCACAGGACGATTATTAGGGCCGAAAATTGGAGTAAGTGCTCTTAATTTAATTTTTAATGATTTCCAAACGTTGCAGGTAGGTGGACTTTACCACGATGAAAATGTTGACTTCGACTAACGTTTTGATACTGAAAGATCATTAAAAATGTTTGAGGGTGCGTTGACACAAGGATACTAAATTGGTATGTCCTTATTAGAACTGTTTACCTAAAATAGTAGCTTTGTATGGAAATTAACAAAAGGGACTTGGGAAGTTTACCCATTTTTCCGAAGTGGTAGCGGCGACAAAACTTTTACAATCCACAGTGGGAGAAATTAAAAAAAAATTTCGCTATTTCTCAACTATATAACCGGTTGCGGCACTCTTGTAGAACTCATATTGGATAATTTAGGTTCTAAATTTGTGCCCCCTGCGGTATACAGGCGGAGACCATAAAAATCGTCCTCTTCGGGTGTACAAAATGTTTAAGCGAGTGTAACTTCTGTCTTTGTCCAAATTTGAGGCCTTGTAGCTCAGACGCCGTAGTTTCGCCGCTGTATTGCACAGGTGACACAAATTCTAATTCTAAAGTTAAGAAACGGTGGAATTAAATCGCTTTTGTTTAATTCCTCCCACTAGTATATAAGTTATGCTAGATTTAATATAAAACTTTTTGGAGAATGCTGCCAAACGGAGTATACAAAATGACCCATGTACGTATTAAAGCTGAGGTAGACCCAATTATTGCCACAGACTATATTTCAAGTCAATTGGTCTTTCGTTTCGTAATTTACGAGGGCGTTACCAAAATTAGCCGACCTGACATACACATTGCTACATATAGTAGTAGTTTGAAAAAACATTTTCGTGAAATGTGGCAACGTTCTGAAATATATGTTTTACGTTTCAAGGCGCCCGGCTGTTTGGTTTTTTTGTAACACCCAAAAGTAAACGATCTAATTGAAAAATTTGTCACCGATATATAATACAATACTTTAATTTGAAAGGTCTCAGTCTAACCAATATTTAAACCGAGCTAGATTCTACATTGAGTGGTCTGCTCCTTCGTTTACAACAATAAAATATTGGGTGGCAGAGTATAAACGGGGCCGTACGAGCTGCCAAGACAATCACAACACCAGTAATGCTAAGCAAATCCACAAAGTGGTATTGGATGGCTGTCGCTTGAAGGTTCGTGAATCAAGAACGAGTCGTGACAATGCACCAGTTCATGCATTCACTATTGCGATGGCCAAAATCATGGAATTAAAGTTGGAATTGCTGTAACATGCACCTTTTTTGCCACATTTAGCTCCCTCGGATTATTTTTGTTTCCCAACTTCAAAGAATGGCACTGCGGAAAAAGATTTGCCAACAATTAAGAGGTAGACGTTGCTGTTGCTGCCTATTTTCAGGAGCTAGAAAATTCTTACTATGAGTATCGTTGTTGAGAAATAAAGAACAATTTGCCCAAATTTGTTGTTTTCTTTGTTAGGTCGGCTAGTTTTCTGATGCATTGTAAAACGATCTGAGTTACAGTTATGTAGCTTTGAAACTGGGTTTTCCAATAAGACTGATATGATTTCTTTGAAAAAAACACACTTATTGTTAAGAAAAATCAAAAGTTTTTTATTTAATGTGAAGTACAAGCGATACAATTAATTTCTAAATAAAACGTCATTCAAATGACCTCCACGGCTCCTTTTATAGGAACGAATTCGATGAACCCAATTAGCGAGCACTTTTTCCACTAAATCAAGTCGTATGTCATGAATGACACGTTCAATGTTGACTTGTAAAGCTTGCAGAGAGTCTGGTTTATTACCATAGACCAATGACGTCAAATAACCCCAGCAGGAATAGTCTAATGGTGTTAAATCACAACTTCTTGGAGGCTATTCAATATCACAATTTCTTAATATAATCGAATCTCCAAAGTTTTCTCGCAAAAATTCAATTGTTTCATTTGCTGGCAAAAAGATAGCTCATAACGAGATCTAAAATATTGATCATCATGGGTGTCAAGGTCGTAGGAAGACTGGAAAGTTTTTTTGGATTTTAAGAAAATGGACTTAGCGCACGAAAGGTTGCAATTGGAGAACGATTATTTTGATAATAAAACTGAATAATTTGTAAACGTATCTCTCAATGATGAAATTGTAAATACTACCGAATACAATGAAAAACAAATGACAGATCATGACATATTACAAATGGCCAAAACGTAACTTAAAATTAAATCATCTCTATTAAATTAAATTAAACGAAAAAACTTTGTTATGCTTTTTTTTTCTTCTTGAAATTAGGCTCTAAAAGGATGTAATTTTTGCTGGCAAAATATTCTTTTCAAATATTGTTAAATATATTTTTATAATCGTGTTGTTGTTATTTATTGTTGGTCTGTGCATTTGCTATTCAGTCAGAATTTATTTGGTTCGAGACCATATGTTTCAGTTACTTTCTGTCTATTGCAAAAAAGTAATAGAAACAAATACAAAAATTGGTAGAGAGTTTTAATTGCTTGCTAGAATTGACTGCATTTTCGATAGACTTTAAATCGTTAAAAGCCCTTATTGTTGCGTAATCGTTTAGTTTGCCTCTCCGGGCCTTGCGTTTGTTTGTTTGAAAATATTTGCTTCAATTATGCATGTTTGTAGAACAGTGTTATACACGTGAAGGTTCATAACGAATTCTAATATTTAATAATTCCAAAGCCTTCACTGCATTTTTGTGTCGAAATTCGCGTGCTCCTACTCAAAATGTTGTTTATACCAATATACTTTAATGCAATTGGTATACAATTTTTGTATCTGCAACTACATTATTTTTACGTAGACTTCGAACTTCCAAATATTTAATTTTGTAAAACATATTGAGGTTGATTGTATGTTCGAATAGGTGTTGATAATTACAAAATTTAATTTGTGTGCTTCGCGGCATTTGGATATGGATTGGCTGGTGGATTTTGCTAAAGTTAAACGCAATCGGTTTTAGGCCATGTTCATGTTTTATGTCACATTACGTTTGCACCATTATAAGACTTCCAATTATTGGAATATTTCCTATTTTATTTTTCCCACAAAAAAATGTCATATTCCTACAGAACAATCCAAGAAACCTAAGAATCTTTCTACTTCTTCCAAATTGATTGCAAACCTTTGATTTTTGATATTCACTACACATTTTAAAATCATGAGTTCTGCAATACTATTCACGGTTTGTTTGAATATCCACTGTAATTGGAGTTGCGCCACTTTCAAAACAAACGTTTTTGTACATTTGTTTCCTAGTAAAACTTAAGTTTTAAAAATGTAAGTCGCCGTTAACATTTTTGAAAACAAACAGTTATTTTACATAGTATATTTTGAAAGGAACAATATGCAACCAGTCTCTTAAAAATGCGTTTGTAATTGACTATTAAAGTTTGATTAAAACTACATAAATACTAGTTGCCAAATATTTTTGTAAAGAATTTTGGCTCGCTAAACACCTGTTTAAGGGGCTATTTTTATCCATTTTCACATAAGAGACCAAAAAGACCCCTACATTGAGGAATTAGAGGGTTAAAATGTAAACAAATTTGTTCCTCTTAGAGTTCAAAGTAATGCTGCTTAACATATCGTATACCTAAAATGGATCACACGGTTTCATATGCCGATTCATCATAAGAATGAGTAAAATATTGAACCCCTCTAAAATGACCACTATATGTAAACTTGGAAATCGCCGATACACGTATATTCTTTTCTTACCCCCTCTACCAGAAACCGCTGACAGAACCTTTTAATTTTTTTAGTATTGCGCAGTGTTAATTTTACATTATTCTTGTTTAGCTTTTGGGGATGACATCAAAAATACTATGAAAAATCACCACTAATCGCATTCAATGACGAAACAGGTAACATCTCAGGAAGGGTATTCGGAAGCAAATCGGGAGAGTATGTAGATTATAATGACATTTTTAAGTATCGGACAAAACTTCGGCCTATGACGGCCATTATTCGTTCGCAGTTTTTTGTGTTCTTTTATGGGGCTATATAAAAAAATTAAGTTCAATTGTTCTATGAAATGATTCTGGGTAAAATAAAATTATAAATGTCATTTTTTAGCCCAATCGTTTATTTTAATGGCACCAAGGATACTTAACTACAAAATGCCAAATTTATTTGTTTATTCTCGTTTCGAAGGTGTCAAGACCTGAAATTTGGGGAATGTATAAAATCAAGGAACATTTTTTCTAAGTACAAGTAGAGGCCTATTGCCAAATTATTTCCCAATTGGCTGAAATTTGTAGATCCTATGACTTAAATAAATAAAATGAGTTGAGACCCACCTGTGGGGAATCCGCTCAAAACAATGGCCGATATGGCCAATTTATTATTGCGGAATGTACTGTCAATTGAACATGTAGGCAGACGGATGGACACAAGAATTTATCTTACAGTTTATATGGTCTAAGAAAACATATCACAACAAAAGAATTTTTTTTTGCTACGAAATATGGTTTTGCATTCGATGTAGGATAATACACTTCCCAGCCAAAAACAAGTTATTTTATACCCTCCCAAATAGTATGGGGGTATACTCATTTTGTCACTCCGTTTGTGACACCACTACATATTGATCTGATACACAATAAAGTATTTATATTATTAATCGTCGTAAAATTCTAAGACGATTTAGCCAAGTCGGATCTGTCATGATATGTCATTTCTTTTTCATTGTAGAGATATACGCAAAAACAACGTTTACAAATTATTTAGTTTTATTATCAAAATAATGGTTCTCCAATTGCAAAATTTCGTGCGCTAAGTCCATTTTTTAAAATCCAAAAAAAAAACATTTTTCTTTCGACCTACGACCTTGACATCCAATCTGTCATGATATGTCATTTGTTTTTCATTGTATTCAGTAGTGCTTACAATTTCATCATGGAGAGATATACGCAATAACAACGTTTACAAATTATTCAGTTTTATCATCAAAATAATCGTTCTCCAATTGCAACTTTTCGTGTGCTAATTCAATTTTTTTTTAAATCAAACAAAAAAAAAAAACAATTTTCAGTGGACCTTCGACATTGACACCCAAGAGCAGTATTTTAGTTCTCGGTAAGAGCTATCTTTTTGCCATTGACCATTGACCCGATCTGACGTACCGTTAAGGAGGTAGAGCAAAAATAAGCTTTCCGTTCACATTTAAAAATGATGATGTCCATTTTTTTAAATCCAAAAAAACACTTTTCAGTCGACCTACGACCTTGACACCCAGGAGCAATATTTTAGCTCTCGTTAAGAGCTATCTTTTTGCCACGGACCGATAGTGGCTACGTGCCACACAGCAAATGAAACAATTGAATTGTTGCGAGAAAGGTTGGGAGATTCGATTATTTCAAGAAATTGTGATTTTGAATGACCTCCAAGAAGTCGTCATTTAACACCATTAGACTATTTCTTGTGGGGTTATTTGAAGTCATTGGTCTTTCGAAATAAACCAGACTCTCTTCAAGCGTTACAAGTCAATATTGAACGTGCCATTCATGACATACGACTTGATTTAGTGGAAAAAGTGCTCGATAATTGGGTTCATCGAATTCGTTCCTGCAGAAGGAGCCGTGGAGGCCATTTGAATGACGTTTTATTTAGAACTTAATTGTATCGATTGTACTTCACATTAAATAAAAAACTTTTGATTTTTCTTAACTATAAGTGTGTTTTTTTCAAAGAAATCATATCACTCTTATTGGAAAACCATGTATAATACTTGCGCTAGGTGGCTGAAATTCGTCTTATATCTGCAGGTATGCTGGGAATGAAAATTGGCAATATCAGTCCTTTTTTGGATATAGCCCCCATATATAGCATCTCTCGGATTTGACTTCTTACACTCATAGAGACCACAAATGTCAACTGATCAGGTTAAAAATTGGTAACGGTATCTTTCACACGAACAACGGTAGTCATAGGTCCCTGTTTTGATACAGCCCCCATACAAAGATCCCTCTACATATATTTGACGCCACAAAAACCTCAAATTTCACTAATTGTGCTGATATTTTGTATAATGAGTTTTATTGTAGAGGGTATATAAGATTCGACATGGCCGAACTTAATCCGTCTATACACGGGCCAAAATCGCCTTTTTTGATATGTCTGAATCGAAAGAAAATATGTTTGGAACGCAAATTTTTAAATATTATATATTTCTGAGCAAATAAATTTTATTTGAAAATAAAAAAATATAATTGGAACGCATATAATAATATATGACAACGAAATATATTTGCAAACTAAATTTCTCAAATAAAATATGTGTTTAAATATAAATAAAATTATTGTTTAGGCATTTCTTCAAATATATTTTATTTAAAATGGAATTTGAAACATTTGCCGACTTTACTTACCAGTTACAATACCATATTCAGCATTCACTTCACTTTTAAATCGATCTTTTCAAATTTCAGAGTATTCCAAGCCATAAATTGTTGTCAATCCTCCAAGTAATTTATTCTGATCCAAGATAATACGATTTCAATTTCTAAAAATATCACAATTTATGTATTTTCTGAATACTTAAATGCAAATAAATATTGGTTTCGGAAATAATATTTTTAAATAAAAAACATATTGGGACGTAAAAATTGTGTTTAGAACAACATCTTCACAAATATATAATTTTTTTTTTTTACCAAAAATTAGATGTTAAATGTGTACCCTAAACAGCTTTATGTTTCAAGCCGATTATGTTTGG
Source organism: Eudasyphora cyanicolor (assembly GCA_963930755.1). Taxonomy (NCBI): domain Eukaryota; kingdom Metazoa; phylum Arthropoda; class Insecta; order Diptera; family Muscidae; genus Eudasyphora; species Eudasyphora cyanicolor. The sequence goes on along the minus strand of OZ005736.1, from coordinate 48,918,156 downwards.
GACAATATACTACAGAAGCGACTTTTTTCAGCGTGTAGTTGTTTGCAATAAATCACGTCCCCCATACAAATAACCCACCTGACATGACATCTTAACGCAATAGAAAAAAGTAGGTTTCACCAATTAGGCTAAAATTTTCCATTTTTGATTTTATTTTGCACACGGGGCAAAATCGCCTTTTTTGATATGTTTGAATCTAAAGAAAACGTATTTGGAACACACATTTTTAAATATTATATATTTCTTAGCAAATAAATTTTATGTGTAAATCAACAACAAATTCTGTTTGCAAACTAATTTTCTCAAATAAAATATCTGTTTAAATACAAATAAAATAATTATTTAGGAATTTTCCAAGTATATTTTATTTCAAAATATTTCCAAAACTTTTGCAGACTTTTTCGAATTTCAGTTTTCATTTTTCTTGGTTTCGAATAGTTATGACACCATATGCAACATTAACTTCTGTTGTAAATCAATCATTTAAAATTTCTGAGTATTCCAAGTCATCATTAGTTGTTAATCCTCTAAGTACTTTATATTATATTATACGATTTCAATTATTATTATTTATTATTTTTACGAACATTAAATATTTCCAAAAATTTAACTTTGAAAAATTTTACTGAAAAGTGTAACACAATTTATGTATTTTATCAATACTTAAATGCAAAAAAGTATTTGTTTCGGAAATTACAGTCGCATTTGGATGTAAACAAATATTTGTTTAGAACAACATCTTCCCAAATACACAATTTTTGTGTGTACCAAATATCATATGTTTAGAGTGTACCCTAAACATATATGTGTTTCAAGACGAATATGTTTGGGAAAATATACTACAGAAGCGATTTTTCTTCAGCGTGCATATTTTACACTAATTGGCCCATTGATGCCATGTAATCAAACAATTTCAAATAATAATTTAGTTAATTCGATATCTCTATTAAAACAGTTCCTTATTCTTACCGACATTTTAACCTAAGACTTCGGATTTCCGCTTGATTTGTTATCAGCCCTTTCTTTGTTCAAAGCTTCACATTGCAAATATTAATATTTAAAACATTACTGGCTTAAAATTAAGTCTATTGTTACGTATTTCCTTTATATACCCAAATTACTTGAATTTGCCACATTAACTTTATTTTAATCTGCTGTTAAAATATTCATTGCCCATTCATTCAATGTCTATAGAATTTTTGCGTAAAATCAATTTTATCCCAGGTTCATTAGAAAATAAGCCACACCGGGAAGTCACCAGTCAATTTTTAAAAATCAAGAACATTTAGCATTTCATTAGCATTCTATGGGAAGAGTGGAGGCGGAGTGGCGGCGGTGTATCAAAAGATTACAGATCTTTGGCCTTTTCCATTCATTCATTCTAGTCGGCCTGATGTTCGTTCATGGCTTTTTTTCTTCGTTGCCGATAATGCCCATTAATAGCATTATAAATAGCATTTATTAAAAGCCTTATTGTTTGTTAAATGTGTTACCATTTTCATTAGACCTAAAAGCTTTTAAGACATACAAAACATGAAAGTAATTCTTGTTGCTTTTGCTGCTGCGTACATACAAAGGACCTCATGTCCTTGTGAGTGTAATATAGTAAATAGTAGAATCAGGAGCTGTGAGAGTTTATGCTTGTGAATGGTATCGATAAAACCTATAAATAATAAAGTAAAATTGCGTGTACGGTAAAATGTATTCGTCGGTTAAGGGAGAATTTGGCAAATTTACATAGTAACTTGGCATATATAGAATTTTCATTTGAATTTCTCTTACTACAAAGAGGCATTAAATTATAATTAATTTTGTACATACTAGCATCTAACATAACCTAGAGCAGAAGGCTCTAGGTTATGTTAGATGCTAAGGAGGTAATTAGGATGGTCTGTAACGCGTTCCTTTTTAAATTGAAAAAATTTGGAAAAATGTTTATTATGGATATCAGGAGAGAATGTAAATGCAAAAGTAATCTAAAACACTGAAATTATAAAGAATATACTTTTGTAATTCATACAAAATCCCATCTAAAATACATAGGGGGAATTCATGTGAAGTGAGTAAATTTTTATAAATAATGTCTTCTGTTTGGGATGAAACTTGCATCAAGTTTAGTCCTACGTTGAAAATATTACCTTCATGAATATCACGAAATGTTTCTTACATATTACGAAATCTGTCTTATTTTTTCAGCCAAAGAAATGTTACATACGATATATGAAAAAAATCATATATATTACGAAGAAGATTCCTCATATATTGTATGAACATATTTCATACTTTTTATACCCTCACTTTAGTGTGACGAGGGTATATATCATTTGCTACGGAAAAAAGTGTAACACGTCGAAGGAGTGACCTAAGACCCCAAGTATGTTCGGAGGAAATCCGTTTTGGGTCATTTTAAGTCGAATGAGCAATGTCCGTCCGTCTGTCTGTCTGTCTGTCTGTGTGTCTGCTGGCTGGTGCGCACGATAACTCTCGAAAGGAGTAACCGATTGACCTCAAATTTGGTATGTGGTAATATTTTTTTCTATCTCCGGCTAAGTTCGAAGATAGGCCATATTGGTCCACTCCTTCTAGTACCTCCCCCACAAAGGGTTAAAATGTTGTGAAATATTGATTCTTTAATAACTGCTATACTACTTATTCGAACCTTTTGAAATTCCACACATAGTATTAGCTTATTAGTCGTTATCAACTCGAGAAAAATGGGCGAAGTCGCCACGTCCCTTTTGGTACCTCCCACACAAATGCACCATTTTGCACCAAAAGTTAACAGCTTATAACATTAATAACAGTGTATACAAATACTTGAAATTTTGTACAGTATTATGCTTTTATATTGCCTACAATCCAGGGAAAAATGGATGTTGTTGTCACGCCCCTTTTGGTATCTCCCACACAAAGGTACCTTTTTGCACCAAAAGTTAATTAACAGCTTATAACATTAAAACCAGTGTATAAAAATACTTGAAATTTTGTACAGTGTAATGTTTTTATAGTATAGCCCTGTGAAAAATGGGCGTTATTGCCACGCCCCTCTTTGTACCTCCCACACAAAATGCCCAAATCATACCACAATTTAATGTCTCATAACGTTTATACCAGTGCACATAAATGCTTATAAGTCGGAACAGTGCAATGAATTTAAAGTATCTAATGTTCAGCAAAAAAAACAGGTGTATTTGATAAACCCCTTCTGGTACCTCCCACACAAATTGACAGAATAATTCGAGTAATATTCAATATTACATTACTCACAAAGCGAGGGTATACCTTAGTCGGTTTATCCGACTGAAACTTTCTTACTTGTTATGAAACCATTTCATATTTTTTATGAAACTATTTCATATTTTTATGAAACTATTTCATATTTTTCATGAAATTATTTCAATCTTTTTAAGAAATTAATTCATATTTTTTAAGAATTTTTCGAGGCTTTTATGACGATTTCTTAAGAAACCCCTTCGTAAATTCGTAAAATATTCTTCACAATATGAATGAAATTTACGAAAATCTTCGTAAATAATTTGGAGAATATAAGATGAAGAATGTTTCGTAAATAGTACGAAGAAAATATTTTTAGTGTATTTGATTGTAGTTATGGCACAAAGTGTCATCGATATCTGTTGAAGTCTGTCCGACCTGGATTTATACCTTCAAGAAAATTTGTTGATCTGAGTTTGTTTTATTAATGGGTTACATTGAAAACTAATACGAAAATGTTAGGCGGTTTTGTAGATTAACAAAACCGCATTAATGCATATATCGCGTAAATTGTAAAACAACTTACAATTACGCATATTTATTGGAACTTGTGTTACAGTTCTAAATTTTCGCGATTTTTTGTATAGTTAATTGTAACTAACATCGTTTTTTACTGTATTTGAGGGGATGATCCTGAACAAAACCTCATTAACAGTTTTTGACGAAAAGATAGGCGAACTTGAACCCTTGAGCTACGCTGTGCGTAATACAAAACATTATATATATATTGTGTATCATACAAATTAAGTCAAATATATGGATTTTGCACATGCCCCCTGCCAAAATCTTATAAAACACCATCCTAATTTTCGAAGGATTTAATTGGCTTCATAACTTTGTGCTAATTTATAAAAGTCATTTCAACAATTTAACACACACACATTTATTAAATCCCATTTGAGAATTACGCAAAGACAACGCAGACATTTTATAAAAGCCATAAAATTTCAATTAAGCTTCCGACACAGCCAGTCATACACAGGATGAGTGTGTGTGGATTGTGTGAGTGGCTGTGTAGATGACACCAGATTCTCTCACATTCGAACAGACACACAGCCACTACACGCACATCTACTCAAAGTTGTTCCACTGATTAATTGACAAGTGGCAAGGACACAAGTGGATATTGGTATGAACCCAACGAGAGGACTGACTACAGTTTATTCAATTCCATTTTATATCCTCACTTGAGGGGAGCAGGGTATATATGAATTGCTACAGGCTGAAAAAAATCGCTTCTTTAGTATTTTGTCCCCAATATATTCTGCTTGAAACATTGGTCCATTAGCCCTATATAAACTGTGTTTTACACCCAATTGTTTTGCAAATTAGCAAGGTTAATCTATGGATCAACATTGCCGAATTTGAAACAAATCTGTTCAGACTTTCCTATAGCTCCCATATATATGTTTCGTTCGATTTGGCCCTTTTGCCCTATAAAAGTTGTATTTTACATCCAATTCTTTGGAAATTTAGCATTGTAGAGTTTATGGTCCTATGGACCAACATTGCCAAATTTGAAGAAAATTGGTACAGATTTAGATATAGCTCTCATATATATGTTTCGTCCGTTTTGGCTACAGAGGTAGGGGAGACGTACCAAATGTAAATTGTGTAAACAAATTTTAGTTGAAGAATACATTGTATGTTTCATTGTTATCCAATCTTACTAGAGTGGTGTAGGTTTTATGCAGTCGGCTCCGCCCGACTTTAGCCTTTCCTTACTGGTTTTTACTTGGGGTTATTATTTAAGAAATAAATATTTATTTGCATTGAACCTAAAACTTTAGCTGTGGTTATTCGGTCAAAAATACAGGTCTAAGTGGCATAGCTTCTTCCAAACGAATACGAATTATTCCTCACTTCGGCTATTTCAATTAAAAAAACCACGTCAAGTAATGTTCGAAGTAGCATCCGTGAAATAGCTATTCGGCGAACTGAGCTGTATTTTTTTTAATTTCTATGTTTTTATACATGTTTTTATGCTTTTTTAATTTTTTAATTTCATACACGGCGAAAAATCGCTTTTTGGATATGTTTGAATAGAAAGAAAATACATTTGGAACCCAAATTTCTTCAGTAGAGGGGATGATCCTTTAAATATTATATATTTTTAAGCAAACAAATTTTATATGAAAAGCAATAAAATTTATGTTAATATACTACAAAAAAATGTATTTGCAAACAAATTTTTTCAAATAAAGTACTCGTATGTGTTTAAATTCAAATAAAATTATTGTTTAGGAATTTCTCTAAATATATTTTATTTAAAAAAGATTGGTGAATTTTCGATCTTCAGTTTTAATTTTTACTTGAATTATAAGTATACCTCCCAATTAAAAATAGCATATGCATTACCTTCTGTTTTAAAGCACTTATTTTAAAATTCCTAATATTCCAAGTCATAATTAGTTGTAAATCCTTCGAGTAATTTATCGTTTTCCAAAAAAAATCTAAAAAATGCTGCAAAACTTACCACAATTAAGGTATCGGTATGTTTTCTTAGTACTTACCTGCAAATAAATTGTTGTTTCGGAAATAATATTCCCAAATAAAAACATATTAGGAAGGAAACAAAGATTTCTTTAGACCAACATCTTCCGAAATATACAATATTTGTGTGTACCAAAAAGTAAACCCTAAACATACATATGTTTCAAGCCGAATATGTTTGTGACAATATACTACAGAAACTATTTTTTTCAGTAAACTAAAACAAGTTGTTGAACCCAGTTCAAGTCTTTCAATTATATTACAATGAATTATTTCCTGCATTTATATTACGACTATTGTTTAAGAAAAATGGATGAAGAACTCTCATTTTGAATTCCCCCTATATCCTTTCTTTCATTGTAACTTTCGTCTAGATGGAAACTCTTTATCCATTACCTGCCATGAAGGCAAAAAGCTTTGACTCAAATGGATACAGAGCTGCCGTCTTTTCTGTTCCTCTCAATGTAACTTGGCTGAATTGCCAGAAATGAAGTGTTTTAGCTATTTCGCTCTGCACCGCAGTTTTCACTTTTACGGTGACTACGAAAGCAGCGACTAATAAATCGATCTGTTATACTGAAATCTAACCTGTGTTTTTCTTCCTTTTGTTTCATTCGCCCTTACAATTGGTTGAAGTTTATCCTGAAATTATTAATCAAGTACACAGTCCACTCCACAGAAGGACTTCAGCGATTTGAACATGGTCCTTCGAACCAAAACTGATCCAGTGACCGGATAATGTGTTGTGATCGTCCAAAATATTTGCGTTAATTGCCAGAAATTTATTTGGTTTCATGAACTCATAACACCCTGGAACACAGTGTGGTGTAGGGTATAAATAAAAGAAAATAACAATCGTGTAAAGCCTCACTTTGTAAGTAATATAATATGGAATATGCTACTTTGTGTGGGAGCCAAAAGCTGGTCATTGAAAAAGTTACCTAAAATAGAGAACGCGCGATCGAGATTTATTATGTGCATCAGCCAGAGAGACGAGCAGACAGACATAAAAACTAACGGGCGGATATTGCTGAAATGACATAACATGTCCTAGAACGGTGGCGTCATTGGGCCGTACTTCTTCCGTGGTGATCAAGACCGGCACGTTACTGTGAATGGGAATCGCTACCGTTCAATGATAACCGAATATTTTTGGCCCCAATCGATATGGACTTGGAGGACATGTGGTTCCAACAGGACGGCGCCACAAGCCACACAGCGAATGCCACAATCAAATTATTGGAAACTACGTTTTCAGACGTGTTATCTCACGAAATGGTCCAGTCGATTGGCCGCCTCGGTCGTGCGATTTGACGCAGTTAGACTATTTTCAGTGGGGCTACGTCAAGTCTATGGTCTATGCCAACAAGCCAGCGACGATTGATGAACTTCGTACGAATATCGAACGTGAAATTGCAGCAGTATGGACTTCTGCAAGCGTGCCCGTGGTGGCCATGCAAAAGAAATCGAGTTCCATACATAATGGCATCGAACGTACATTCACAGGAATAAAGAATTTTTATTGATATCCAAAACCGTTTTTGTTTTAATTAAAGAATCTTTTGTAGCGCTCTTATTGAAACCCCTGTAAGGGGTTATGTCACTGCTTCGATGTGTTACACCTTTGGCCCGCTCCTCCTCTGCTAAAGTGAGGGTACAATTAAACGAAAACTAACAAGTTTCACCCAAATTGTTTGACAAATGAGTCATCTATAGCCTAACCAAAGACAGTTTGGCTATAGACTTATAAAGTCTATAGATCGATCTCTATAGACTTTATAAGAACTTTGACCGATGTGGTAAATTAATATTGTGCATAATTTTAGTAAAAATAAGGCGATTTTTGTGAACTTTGGGGTCCATAAGATGCATTTTGATGTGTTTTACTATAATCTGAAAGGTTTTTGCTAATTCGTAAACATTTAACTTGGTAGATTTGCCTTTAAAGATCAACACCAAGCATGAAGATGTAATTGATTTAAAGTCGTTTTACGACTTTAATTTAAGTACAACATGAAGTTTTTACAATTTAAAGTTTTTCCAAGTCTTTAATTGCAGTATAAAATGTACTTATTTTAATGATTACTATCTTTGCCGGCAAATAAAAGCCAAAATGATAAAATTTAAGACAATTTCATTGATTGTCAGTACTAATTTTTTTTTTACTTCATACTTTTTAAAATTTACGATAAAATTACAGAAAGCGGTCACGTTCATGATCTCATCAAAGCCTGAAAATATAAAGTCAAAACCACAATCGGCAAACAACCCTTCGTATGATTCGAACACAAAAAACACATTATTTCATCCCAAAGCTTCGATATACTTCACCCCAAAAGAAACATAGCACCCACTTTGGCGCATCTAAACAATCGACAACAATTTAGAAAAATAAATTTTCAAACAATTTACTGCTCCAATCTTATTTTAAGTTAGATTTCATCTAACCAAAAACTGAGCCTCATTTCCTCCCCTGTCATTTTATTTTTCCAGGACCACGAAATGAGCTCATTTTAGTGCTTTTTCGTAAGATGATATTTCGACACACAAAAGGATCTCTTCAAAAGGCAAACTTGTTGAAATTTATGAGTTTCTTTGGTAAAAGAAGAACAATGCTTTCTCACAAACTTACACACATACTACACACACACGATACCACCCATATGCATATCTCGTACTTAGGCAAAGTCATTAAATCCACCATCCGCAAAAAATAAAAGCAGTGTGAAATAGAAAAATGGGTTGAATGAGTTTTTTATGGCATCTGCAAACTCAAACGCACACACACACACATGCAGAGACATTTTTCATTAAAAAATTACGTGAGAGATGCATATTCGTATGAGCATATCAAATACCAACACTCTTGCACACAGACATAACCAAACCCGTAACAGCACCAAAAAACGTTGAGCTTATCGCTTACTTCCTTTTCCTTTGGAAACCGCCAATCTGTGAAATGTCTTTGTGAGTGTGGTGCGTCTCTCTGTGTAAGTGTGTTTTTGCTGGTGGTTGGTTTTAAATCCGTCTCCGTCTGGCGGTTTGGCTGGTTTGGAAGTGCGTGGGAGTGTGAAATTTGCTACATTGTCAGTTTCTTTTCATTCTTTTGTACTTTTGTAGGCATTCACCAACACCAGCACCGACACAACCACCTCCACCACAATGCCATTGTGTTCTTTGTATTATGTGTGTGTGTGTGGCGGTGTAAAGCATTTTTGTAAGTGTGAAAATTTCTTGATAATCTCCTTCCGCCACACATATCCTCCTCTTCGCCGCTTAGGCTTCAAAATGTATGAATTAGAGCGGTGTTTGGGGGCTGGCGTAAGGATTATTATATCGCCAACATCCTTGTCGGAAGTTTGGAAATTATGAATTTTTATGTTAACTGTAGGATCATTTTCCGCACACGAGCATTTCCATTGTCTGATAAATATCTCAAAAATATATCGTTTTGATTGGTGTGATGACAAGTCGTTAAATTAGAGAGCATTTTAGATTACACTGTGCGACATTCTCGAAAGACGAGGTCATCGAAAGTTGATTCCGTTTTCACTTCAGTTTCTGAAAGTGCTTGTCGAAAGTAACAAAATGCAATTTGGGTTTTCTGGTCTATCTACAGATCGGAGTTTACCGTATCGTGAATATTTAGATTGAAACTTGAATTTGCAAATTTCTTCTTAGAAAGTTCAATTGTTCTAACGGCTATATCTACTTAACCGATCGGGATTTTGTTTTACTACCCTCAGCATAACATAAGGTATAGGCTATGAGAAAAATATGTAAAACAAACTGGTTTGAAAAACAGCATCTAGTTCTTCAAAATCGCATAATTGTCAATTTATTGAGACATTTCTACATATAACACCGTCCGACAGTCCATATTACACTTTAACCGGATGATATACGCCTGAAACTATAGTCAAAATATAGTTAATTGACATTTTCAGTTTTTCATTTCTCGGTCCTGTTGCCCTTAAAAAGGACTTCAAACCTACAAATATTAGAAATAGCCAACATTCTCCTCTTTAATTTGACACCTATATAGATATCGTAGGTTGCGATTATGTATTTGATTTTTTTTTAAATGTTATCCTTTGACAATTGAAGTCCTTTTAAAATAAAATAGGACTAGGAAATGAAAATGCCAATTAACAAGTGCAACAACTTTTGTTTTAAATTGCCGGACGGTGTAATTTATCATAACTCGGAAAAGACTTGTTCGTTTTGGTTGAAATTCATTTAGCAAAACTAAGACGTACATGACCCCACGCTAAAAAAATCGCTTCTGTAGTATATTTTCCCAAACATATTCTGCTTGAACCATACATATGTTTAGGGTACACACGAAATATATTATATTTTTGGCACACACCAATATTATATGTTTGGAAAGACGTTGTCCTAAACAAATCATTACTTAATCCTAAAATGTGTTTTTGATCTAATTTTTCGAAACTAAGTTTTATTTGCATCTACGTATTACATTATTTGCATCTAAGTATTTCAAATACGACTGTCCGCAATTATTTATAAGAATATTTAAATTAATTGTCATTATTTTGAACGATGTGTTTCGTTTTTTCCAATTCAAAAAATTCCAAGTAGCCGAGAGCTAATTAATTATAAAATTGTTCACTGATTTCGAATACTGAGAAACCAAAAATGTGGGCAGTAAAAAACTTAAGAAAATTCTACTTATGATATTTTAAACTGTCGTGTTAATGGAAATAAAAACTTGTAAGGAAAGAGAGAAAGTCGGACGGGCCGACTACGCAATACCCTACACCTCACTAACAATGCGAAAATGGGCAGTGCGATAAGAATTTGGCATTCTTCATACATGTCAGAAGAAAACCCTCTCCACCGAATTTCGTACTGATCGGATATAATATACACGTCAAATCGGGTGAAACATATATATGAGGTTTATATCTAAATCTGAAACGATTTTCACCGAATTTGGCAGAGTTCATTCATGTAATAAAAGAACACTCTCTGCCAAATTTCGTACTGATCGGATATAAAATACGGTTTCTACTGCGCTTACATGTCAAATCGGTTATAACATGTATATGGGGACTATATCTAAATCTGAACCCATTTTCACCGAATTTGGCAGAGTTCATCCATGTAATAAGGGAACTATGTAATACAGTTTCTACAGCGCTTACATGTCAAATCGGGTGTAACATATATATGGGAGCTATATCTAAATCTGAACCGATTTTGACCAATTTCAATAGGGCCAAAAGAGAGTCCTTGGGCCAAGAACTGTGTAATTTTCATCACAATCGGACCATAAATGCGACCTGCACTTTGATTACAACGATACATCTACAGACGGACGGACAGAAGGACGGACGGACATGGTTAAATCGACTCAGGAACTGATTCCAAGTCGATCGGTGTAATAAACGATGGGTTTACTATGTATCACAGTGTGGTGTAGGGTATACAAATTAAAGTCAAAAACGTAATGACATTCTTTTGAATAAAATATAATTGGAGAAATTTATAACCAATAATGTTATTTGTATTTAAACACATATTTTATTTTAGAAATGAGTTTGTAAATAAATTTGTCGTAATATATTAATATATGCGTTCCAAATAAATGTTATTGTTTTTAAAAAAAATAATGTATTTGCTCAGAGATATAAAATATTTAAAAAAATGTTTTCCAAATATATTTTCATTCGATTCAAACATATCGAAAATGGCGATTTTGTCCCGTGCTTTAACCGATGTCTAAATGTAAAAAAACACCTATAAACATGGAGAGGGCGGAGATCAACCCATACCAGTCACATGTGTGGTGAACATTGATGAATTTAAGTCTCTCTTGGAGCTTCGGCTACATGACTTGTAAGCTTTCTTCGTAGGTATATAATTCGCATATAAAATGTATTTGAGAGCAAAATGTGAATAAAAATTATTTTTGCGCAAATATTTAATATTTGCATACCGAAAAAAATGTTTGAATGTCTACGAGATATGTTCAAAACGCGGGCTACGTGTATTTGATTTTTGATATTTTTGTAGCGTTATGTTGGTACTCATGTCCCTTACTTATGCTGACAAGGTCGGCCATTTTGAATGTTTAGTTAATTTTTGACAGCTGTTGTGCTTGGATGTGTTTTAACTTGTCTTCGATTTTTATCTATTTCAGAGAATGGATCAAAGAATCTGCATCAAATTTTGTGTGAAAAACAAAATAAAGTGCGCTGACGCATTCCGAATGTTGACTGTTGACCTTGGACCAAAGCAACGTTTATCGGTGGTACAAAATGTTCTTCGAGGGCCGAGAAGATGCAAAGGACGAACAGCTTGCCGGACGCCCGAGTTCGGTCGAACGTAAAGGTTTTGCTCACAGTTTTCTTTGATTGCAGGGGCGTGGTACATTATCAGTTCTTGCCACAGGGTAGTACGGTCAATAAAGAATATTACCTGCAAGTTATGTGCAAATTGCGCTAAGCAATCCGCCAAAAACGTCCGGATTTGTGGAAGAAATGTAAATAAGTCATAGTTAGGGAAAGTGCAATAAATAAAACCTTTACAACGCTCAACAACTTCCAGAACAACGTTAAATTCACAATCGAGATTGAAGATAACAATAAAATATTTTATCTGGACACACTCATTATCAGAACCGGCGATAAACTTGACATTGATTGGTACCAGAAAAAAAACAGCATCCGGTAGATTAATTAATTATTACTCGAAACACCCGAAGAGAATATTAATAAACACAGCTAAAAACCTAATAAACCGAGTTCTAAAAATAAGTGATGAGAAATTTCACCACCAAAACAAAATTAAAATAAAGACCAGTAAGGAAAGGCTAAAGTCGGGCGGGGCCCACTATATAATACCCTACACCACTCTCGTAATATTGAATAACTCTGATATATAAATTTTGTAATTCATGTATAAATTGTTTACATAAATTTATTTTGGGACATTTTATACTTAAATAATACCCTGTACCACAGTGTGGTGTAGGGTATAAAAACAATTGGAACTAAAGAGCCAAATCGGACGAAACATATATATGGGATCTATAGTTAAATCGTAACCGATTTTCTTCAAATTCGGTAGTGTTGGTTCATGGATCAATAAACTGTACCATTCTAAATTTCAAAACGATTGGATGTAAAATACAGCTTCTATAGAACTAAAGGGCCAAATCGGACAAAACATATATATGGGAGCTATAGCTAAATCTTAACCGATTTTCTTCAAATTCGGCAATGTTGGTTCATGGATCAAGAAACTCTACCATTCTAAATTTCAAAACGATTGAATGTAAAATACAGCTTTTATGGGACTAAATGGTCAAATCGGACGAAACATATATATGGGAGCTATAGCTAAATCTTTACCGATTTTCTTCAAATTCGGTAGTGTTGGTTCATGGACCAAGAAACTCTACCATTCTAAATTTCAAGATGATTGGATGTAAAATACAGCTTCTACAGGACTAAAGAGCAAAATCGGACGAAACATATACATGGGAGCTATAGCTTAATCTTAACCGATTTTCTTCAAATTCGGAAATGTTGGTTCATGGATCAAGAAACTCTACCATTCTAAATTTCAAAACGATTGGATGTAAAATACAGCTTCTATAGGACTAAAGGGCCAAATCGGACGAAACATATATATGGGAGCTATAGCTAAATATTAACCGATTTTCTTCAAATTCGGCAATGTTGGTTCATGGATCAAGAAACTCTACCATTCTAAATTTCAAAAGGATTTGATGTAAAATACAGCTTCTATAGGACTAAAGGGCCAAATTGGACGAAATATATATATGGGAGCTATATCTAAATCTGAACCGATTTCAACCAAATTCAATAGCGATCTTAACAGCTGCGAAATACTCTAAACTGCAAAATTTCAGAACCATCGGAGTGAAATTGCGACCTGTAGTCGACGAACAACTTTACATGGACAGACGGACGGACATGCTTAAATCGAATCAGCTAGTGATTCTGAGTCAATCGGTATACTTTAAGGCGGGTCTAGCTGTGTTATTTTCAGGTGTTACAAACATCTGCCGTGAAACAAACTTATAACAGCCTGTACCACAGTGTGGTGTAGGGTATAAAAACTATTCAGTAACACTAAGAGCAAGATCCCTGTAATGGAAACATCAAATGTAATATATTCCATCTCATTCGAAGGAAATAATTCAGAAAAATGTCACAAAGTTTATGTCGGTACAACAAAAAAATAAGCTAAAAGCCAGAATATCAGGACATAAATCTGTTTTAAAAATAAGAAATTATGAAAATTCAGCAAAAACTGCACTGGCGGAACACTGTGCGAGAAACAAACATCATCCTGATTTCGACAATGTACCTGTGTTACAAAAAGAAAATAACTACCAAAAAGGGATCACTCTTGAGACGTTACACATCAACAATGTACCAACAACAACAAGAATAAACTTCAAGTCCCACACGGAAAACATCGCTCACAGTTACCGAAGCGTAATAAGAAAAACGACTAAACGATTTTGCAACGATCGACGTGCAATAACAACCTAACAACAGTGCAATATTTACCATCGACGAGAGTAGTGATACTACGCTAGCTTTAAGAATATTTGTGTGTTGTTGTTTTACATGCATGTAAGTGTGATCAAAGGGAAACGTTTTGTGTCTGTATTTTCTGTTCGCCTGATAGTTGTAATTACTTATTTATACTTATTTAATCTATTTCAAATATTTGTTATATTAATTAATTAATTATTTATCATGGTTTAATTGTTGTAGAACATCCCTGATGATGCTGATGTTTTCAGGAATATACTACAGAAACGATTTTTTTCTTAGGGTACAAGTGATGTTCCGCACAACTACTGTGCCATGTATGAGTCCCTCGGATGAGATCCCTACACAGGATCGAAATACGTATGTATAACGGTATGTAAAGGATAGGCCATCAAAAATTTTATATTTGAACTAGCGATTACTTTGACTTGTGACTTGAGCCCTTTTGATTATTTTCGGTGGGGAGCCATTAAGGATAAATGATACGCAATTAAAGCGTTGAAACATGAATTCGTAGCTGATTGGATGAGGAACTGCCGAGCCAGTCGTGGTAGTCATATGAATGCTATTGAGTTCCATTATTAAATGACAAACTCCAACCTTTACAATAAAACAAAATAATTGAAAACATTACCTAAAACTTAAAGTTCGGCGAATATTTAACATTCACACCAACTTTAATAAAATCGAAAAATCTTCATGAGTTTGTCATCACCAAACAGCTAAATGTGTTTTATAAAAAAACCTTTAGTCTAGTCACTGACCCTGATATTACATGTATGGTCAACTCTTTTCTTCCAAAAAGTACGCATTTTCATTTACCCTTGAGTCCGACTAAACACTGAATTGCTTCAATGAGTAGTCCCCATTTATACAACCATTTAAGCTAAATTAACCACTAAATTTGGTCATAAAACATGCAGACGAATGAACCCGACTCCAATGAGCACCTAAACCCACAAATTAAATTCAATTAAACGTTAACATTGTGAGGCCTAAAAGTTTGTTGCCACTTTTTTTTCAGTCTCTCATTGTTACGAAATGTTATCTGTATCTAATTACTTGTAATGAGAGCAATTAAAACTGTTGTTGTCTGACACAAGGCTACCGCCACTCACCCAATATAAGAGAAAAAAACTGAACGCCAAATAAACCTTCAAACCATCAAAGTCCTGGTCTCGGAACTCGTGGTTGTAGTCATTGTTGTTTTCGCCTTTTCCAGAAGTCAGCAGTAAAAGTGCGCAGGAGGACAGAAACAGAAAATTAAGGGTCTTAACGAACAATCCATGAAAACGGATTAGGTTTGAGCAGAGACAGCGCTGAGTACAAATACCGAATACCAAATACAACGGGATTAAAAAGAAGCGTCAATGCTAAGGACACAGTGTTTCGCCTAAGTTTAAATTTTTCGTTCTCAATACGGATGTCGACCACTGAGGTCATCCTCTATACTAGAGTCGACTGCAGAGTTAACTATCTATACTAGAGTATACCACTGAGGACGTTAACTGTACTAAAGTTGACCAATAAAGTCTTTCTATATACTAGAGTCACCACTGAGGTCGTTCTATATACTAGAGTCGACAACTGAGTTCGTTCTAAATACTATAGGCGGCCACTGAAGTTGTTCTCCATGTTACGAGACGATAAATGGGGTCGCTCTCCATACTAGAGACGATCAATGAGGTCGTTTTCAACACTAAAGTCGATCACTGAGGTCGTTCTCTTTACTACAGTCGACAACTGAGGTCGTTCTCTATACTAGAGTCGACCACTGAGGTCGTTCTCTATACTAGAGTCGACCACTGAGGTCGTTCTCTGTACTAGAGTCGACCACTGAGGTCGTTCTCTATACTAGAGTCGACCACTGAGGTCGTTCTCTATACTAGAGTCGACCACTGAGGTCGTTCTCTATACTAGAGTCGACCACTGGGGTCGTTCTGTACAGTAGAGTCGACCACTGAGGTCGTTCTCTATACTAGAGTCGATCACTGAGGTCGTTCTCTATACTAGAGTCGACAACTGAGGTCGTTCTCTATACTAGAGTCGACCACTGAGGTCGTTCTCTATACTAGAGTCGACCACTGAGGTCGTTCTCTATACTAGAGTCGACCACTGAGGTCGTTCTCTATACTAGAGTCGACCACTGAGGTCGTTCTCTATACTAGAGTCGACCACTGAGGTCGTTCTCTATACTAGAGTCGACCACTGAGGTCGTTCTCTATACTAGAGTCGACCACTGAGGTCGTTCTCTATACTAGAGTCGACCACTGAGGTCGTTCTCTATACTAGAGTCGACCACTGAGGTCGTTCTCTATACTAGAGTCGACCACTGAGGTCGTTCTCTATACTAGAGTCGACCACTGAGGTCGTTCTCTATACTAGAGTCGACCACTGAGGTCGTTCTCTATACTAGAGTCGACCACTGAGGTCGTTCTCTATACTAGAGTCGACCACTGAGGTCGTTCTCTATACTAGAGTCGACCACTGAGGTCGTTCTCTATACTAGAGTCGACCACTGAGGTCGTTCTCTATACTAGAGTCGACCACTGAGGTCGTTCTCTATACTAGAGTCGACCACTGAGGTCGTTCTCTATACTAGAGTCGACCACTGAGGTCGTTCTCTATACTAGAGTCGACCACTGAGGTCGTTCTCTATACTAGAGTCGACCACTGAGGTCTTTCTCTATACTAGAGTCGACCACTGAGGTCTTTCTCTATACTAGAGTCGACCACTGAGGTCTTTCTCTATACTAGAGTCGACCACTGAGGTCGTTCTCTATACTAGAGTCGACCACTGGGGTCGTTCTGTACAGTAGAGTCGACCACTGAGGTCGTTCTCTATACTAGAGTCGACCACTGAGGTCGTTCTCTATACTAGAGTCGACCACTGAGGTCGTTCTCTATACTAGAGTCGACCACTGAGGTCGTTCTCTATACTAGAGTCGACCACTGAGGTCGTTCTCTATACTAGAGTCGACCACTGAGGTCGTTCTCTATACTAGAGTCGACCACTGAGGTCGTTCTCTATACTAGAGTCGACCACTGAGGTCGTTCTCTATACTAGAGTCGACCACTGAGGTCGTTCTCTATACTAGAGTCGACCACTGAGGTCGTTCTCTATACTAGAGTCGACCACTGAGGTCGTTCTCTATACTAGAGTCGACCACTGAGGTCGTTCTCTATACTAGAGTCGACAACTGAGGTCGTTCTCTATACTAGAGTCGACCACTGAGGTCGTTCTCTATACTAGAGTCGACCACTGAGGTCGTTCTCTATACTAGAGTCGACCACTGAGGTCGTTCTCTATACTAGAGTCGACCACTGAGGTCGTTCTCTATACTAGAGTCGACCACTGAGGTCGTTCTCTATACTAGAGTCGACCACTGAGGTCGTTCTCTATACTAGAGTCGACCACTGAGGTCGTTCTCTATACTAGAGTCGACCACTGAGGTCGTTCTCTATACTAGAGTCGACCACTGAGGTCGTTCTCTATACTAGAGTCGACCACTGAGGTCGTTCTCTATACTAGAGTCGACCACTGAGGTCGTTCTCTATACTAGAGTCGACCACTGAGGTCGTTCTCTATACTAGAGTCGACCACTGAGGTCGTTCTCTATACTAGAGTCGACCACTGAGGTCGTTCTCTATACTAGAGTCGACCACTGAGGTCGTTCTCTATACTAGAGTCGACCACTGAGGTCGTTCTCTATACTAGAGTCGACCACTGAGGTCGTTCTCTATACTAGAGTCGACCACTGAGGTCGTTCTCTATACTAGAGTCGACCACTGAGGTCGTTCTCTATACTAGAGTCGACCACTGAGGTCGTTCTCTATACTAGAGTCGACCACTGAGGTCGTTCTCTATACTAGAGTCGACCACTGAGGTCGTTCTCTATACTAGAGTCGACCACTGAGGTCGTTCTCTATACTAGAGTCGACCACTGAGGTCGTTCTCTATACTAGAGTCGACCACTGAGGTCGTTCTCTATACTAGAGTCGACCACTGAGGTCGTTCTCTATACTAGAGTCGACCACTGAGGTCGTTCTCTATACTAGAGTCGACCACTGAGGTCGTTCTCTATACTAGAGTCGACCACTGAGGTCGTTCTCTATACTAGAGTCGACCACTGAGGTCGTTCTCTATACTAGAGTCGACCACTGAGGTCGTTCTCTATACTAGAGTCGACCACTGAGGTCGTTCTCTATACTAGAGTCGACCACTGAGGTCGTTCTCTATACTAGAGTCGACCACTGAGGTCGTTCTCTATACTAGAGTCGACCACTGAGGTCGTTCTCTATACTAGAGTCGACCACTGAGGTCGTTCTCTATACTAGAGTCGACCACTGAGGTCGTTCTCTATACTAGAGTCGACCACTGAGGTCGTTCTCTATACTAGAGTCGACCACTGAGGTCGTTCTCTATACTAGAGTCGACCACTGAGGTCGTTCTCTATACTAGAGTCGACCACTGAGGTCGTTCTCTATACTAGAGTCGACCACTGAGGTCGTTCTCTATACTAGAGTCGACCACTGAGGTCGTTCTCTATACTAGAGTCGACCACTGAGGTCGTTCTCTATACTAGAGTCGACCACTGAGGTCGTTCTCTATACTAGAGTCGACCACTGAGGTCGTTCTCTATACTAGAGTCGACCACTGAGGTCGTTCTCTATACTAGAGTCGACCACTGAGGTCGTTCTCTATACTAGAGTCGACCACTGAGGTCGTTCTCTATACTAGAGTCGACCACTGAGGTCGTTCTCTATACTAGAGTCGACCACTGAGGTCGTTCTCTATACTAGAGTCGACCACTGAGGTCGTTCTCTATACTAGAGTCGACCACTGAGGTCGTTCTCTATACTAGAGTCGACCACTGAGGTCGTTCTCTATACTAGAGTCGACCACTGAGGTCGTTCTCTATACTAGAGTCGACCACTGAGGTCGTTCTCTATACTAGAGTCGACCACTGTGGTCGTTCTCTATACTAGAGTCGACCACTGTGGTCGTTCTCTATACTAGAGTCGACCACTGTGGTCGTTCTCTATACTAGAGTCGACCACTGTGGTCGTTCTCTATACTAGAGTCGACCACTGCGGTCGTTCTCTATACTAGAGTCGACCACTGAGGCTGTTCTCTGTACTAGAGTCGACCACTGAGGTCGTTCTCTATACTAGAGTCGACCACTGAGGTCGTTCTCTATACTAGAGTCGACCACTGAGGTCGTTCTCTATACTAGAGTCGACCACTGAGGTCGTTCTCTATACTAGAGTCGACCACTGAGGTCGTTCTCTATACTAGAGTCGACCACTGAGGTCGTTCTCTATACTAGAGTCGACCACTGAGGTCGTTCTCAATACTAGAGTATACGTTCTCTATACTAGAGTCGACCACTGAGGTCGTTCTCTATACTGGAGTCGACAACTGAGGTCGTGCTCTATACTAGAGTCGACAACTGAGGTCGTGCTCTATACTAGAGTCGACAACTGAGGTCGTGCTCTATACTGGAGTCGACCAATGCGGTCACCATAGTTCATTCTCTGTACTAGAGTCAACCAATGAGGTCGTTTTCAATACTAGACTGAAGTTATTTTCTATACTAGAGTCTACAACTGAGGTTGTTCGTTATACTAGAGTCAACCACTGAAGTTATTTTCTATGCTAGATTCGACAACTGAGGTTGTTCTCTATACAAGAGTCAACCATTGAGGCCATTTTCTATACTACAGTCGACCACTGGGGAAATCCTCTACACTAAAATGGACTGCTTAAGTTGTACTCTATACTAGAGTCAGCCACTGAGGACGTCCTCATTTTTGTAGCGAATTTAGGCTATCGTCACACTGTGCGATGGCCCTTAAGCATTATGCGGAGACAAGGGTCGCATTAAATACTTGCATAGCCACAATCTTTTCTGTAACACCGCGTCAGAGTGTGTCCGTTTTTGTTACGACAGCTTAACATTTAAGGCATAATAAGCACTTTATATAACTTGTTACACATTCTGTTCCAGTCCTTTTTGGTTGCGTCTTTGTGGCCTCCAGGACAACGGGCAGGACCACCACCACCACAATGAGCAGCATTAGCAGTGGCCAGTCACTAAGGCCTAAAGCAACAGTTTTATTTTTCTTTCTTTGCGGCTCTTTGGTCTTTCACCAAAACGAAAAGGCAATTCGAAAGACAAATGCCCCCAGAAAAAGTGTTAGAAGTTTGTTTAATTGTTTTTCTCTTCTATCTCTGTCATTGTCACTGTTTGATAAAGTTTCGTTTTTTGGTGATCCACAAAAATTAGCCAAAATGAATTTATATCATTCGGTCAGACATATTAATCCCTGGGATAAGTGTCAATTAAAATTATCTCGTTCTTTTTGTTATATGAAACTTAACACGTATTTTGTTTTTGGTTGGCTGGAGTTTATATGTCATAGAGGACAAGGACATTTGTCATTCAGGTCATTGCTAGAGTGATAGGAGTTTGGGTTTTAGGGAATTATAAGAAATGACAATAGTGTCTTGTCAATGATGATAAGAATGTTACGAGTATATGTGAAGAAAAATGTCAGACTTTATTTTAATTGCAAATGCTGGAATGACAAAGACTAATTTGTGGTCGAGATTGCAACACTACACGTATTATTGAATTAACAAAGAATATAATGCAATTATTTTTTTAATATGTGTTATTATAAATTGTAGTTTATTTTCACATAGAGAACTTTTTTGCATAACTAACAGTAATCTGACAAATTCGTCTTTATTAGAAGAAGAAGTAGTTTCTTCTTAGTTATCGTACCAATACTGCGACTTTTATTAATATACATATACAGACAGACGGTCATAGCTTAAGCGAAAGTCGGTCGTTGTAAAAAAGCGATTGGGTTACCTCTTTATAGCCCAAATACTCTCATTGTTATTATGACATTGTACTAAAAACAAGTAAGAAAGTTCACTCGGGTAACCGACTAATCCCTCACCTTGAGTCTCAAATAATATTAGTAAATTTATTTATTTTTTTGTTTTATTTAAATTATTATCAATTTAAATTGCATTTAATAATTTAATGCATTTAATAACTGGTATTAAAGTTAAAAGCTGTTTAGTTTTGGTATAAAATGGTCCACTTGTGTGAGAGGTACCAAAAGGGGCGTCCCAATACCGGTCACTTTTCTCTGGACTCTAGGTACTATAAAAGCATTACACTGTACAAAATTTCAACTATTTATATGCACTGATATTAAAGTTATAAGCTGGTAACTTCTGGCAATGGTGCATTTGTGTGGGAGTTACCAAAAGGGGCGTGTCAATAACGCTCATTTTTCACGAGGTAATAGTGACTAACAAAATAATACTATGTGTATGAACTATTCAGAGGATTCAAATAATTAGCATAGAAGTTATTAAATGATCAATATTTCATTAAATGTTAACCCTTTGTGGGGGATGTACTAAAAGGAGTTGACCAATATGGCCCATCGTGAGCACCAGCCAGCAGACAGACAGACATACAGACATACAACGGACGGACATAGCTCATTCGACTTAAAATGACCCAAAACGGATATCCGCCGAACATACTTAGGGTCTTAAGTCACTCCTTCGATGTGTTACACATTTGGCTCGTAGCAAATGATATATACCCTCCACTCTAAGGTGAGGGGATAAAAATTCGTGTTGCATTGATTTTTTAATCAGCTTAGACTCTTACAAAATAAACACAAGTTGGTATCCTTCCAAACAAAAAATAACAAAAAACCAGTAAGGAAAGGCAGAAAGTCGGGCCGAAAGAAAGCCGACTATATAATACCCTACACCTCCCTAACAATGCGATAAGGGTCATTGCCATAATAATTTGGAATAATTGGTAAATGTGTAGAAACGTATTATCTAATTCTGAAACGATAATCGCTAAATTAAGCAATATTCGTTCCTAAAGTGAGAAACATCTTTCTGGAAAATTTTAATGATCGGAAGTAAAATACAACTTCTATAGCGGTTTGATACCAAATCAGGAGGAACATATATATGGAGCTTTAATATAAATATGAACCGATCTTCCCTGAAGACATATTCATGTAAAAAGACCTCCTTCTGTCGAATTTCTTACTGATCGGATATAAAATACATTCTCTACAGCGCTTACATGTCAAATCGGGGGTAACCTATCTATGGGAGCTATATCTAAATCTGAACCAATCTTCTCAAAATTTGGCAGTATTCCTTCATGTAATAAAAAACTTCTTTCAGCTGAATTTCGCCCTGATCGGATATAAAATACAGTTTTTACAGCGCTTACAGGTCAAATCGGGGGTAACATATATATGGGGGCTATATCTAAATCTGAACCGATTTCTTCCAAATTTAATAGTGTTCATACATATTATAAAAAACCTCTTTCTGTCGAATTTCATACTGATCGGATATAAAATAAAGTTTTTACAGAGCTTACATGTCAAATCGGGGGTAACGTATATATGGGGGCTATATCTAAATCTGAACCGATTTCTTCCAAATGTAATAGTGTTCAGCCATATAATAAGAAACCTCTTTCTGCCGAATTTCATACTGCACAAATTTATAATACCCTGTACCACAGTGTGGTGTAGGGTATAAACCAGTAAGGAAAGGCAGAAAGTACCTCCCTAACAATGCGATAAGGGTCATTGCCATAATAATTTGGAATAACTGGTAAATGGGTAGAAACATATTATCTAATTCTGAAACGATAATCGCTAAATTAAGCAATATTCGTTCCTAAAGTGAGAACCATCTTTCTGGAAAATTTTAATGATCGGAAGTAAAATACAACTTCTATAGCGGTTTGATACCAAATCAGGACGAACATATATATGGAGCTTTAATATAAATCTGAACCGATCTTCCCTGAATACATATTCATGTAAAACGACCTCCTTCTGTCGAATTTCGTACTGATCGGATATAAAATACAGTCTCTACAGCGCTTACATGTCAAATCGGGGGTAACATATATATGGGAGCTATATCTAAATCTGAACCGATCTTCTCAAAATTTGGCAGTATCCCTTCATGTAATAAAAAAACCTCTTTCTGTCGAATTTCATACTGATCGGATATAAAATAAAGTTTTTACAGAGCTTACATGTCAAATCGGGGGTAACGTATATATGGGGGCTATATCTAAATCTGAGCCGATTTCTTCCAAATTTAATAGTGTTCGTCCATATAATAAGAAACCTCTTTCTGCCGAATTTCATACTGATCGGATATAAAATAAAGTTTTTACAGCGCTTACATATCAAATCGGGGGTAACGTATATATGGGGGCTATATCTAAATCTGAACCGATTTTAACCAAATTTAACAGGGATCGTGTTAAGTTTCGTCGAGATCGTACCATAATTGCGACCTGTACTTTGATTACAAGAATACATGCACAGACGGACAGACGGACATAGCTAAATCGACTCAGAAAGTGATTCTAAGTCGATCGGTATAATAAACGATGGGTCTATTTCTTCTCCTTTTGGGTGTTACAAACAAATGCACAAAGTTATAATACCCTGTACCACAGTGTGGTGTAGGGTATAAATATATCTCACAAACTAAATTTCTTTTGAAAAGCCGAAATATCAATTGAACCACCATCCGTTCAAAATATCTCTTCAACGTTCAGATGATTCAATTTTTTAATACCAGCTAAAACGTTTTTTTCTATCAGGTAATGAATTTCCTCGAAATCAATCTCTTTGACATATGTTCCTCCGCAAAATGTATCCTTCACGGTAGCAATATATTGGTTTGTATACTTTACAATTATATGAATAATAGATTCTTCAAAATTTTTCTAAATTTCATTGACTGTATCCCGCTTTGGTCCAGGAAACTCTGAAACTATTTTGCCTCTTCTACAGGGTGGCTGATGAATATTGCTACATTAAGAAACTCAAATAAAATTGTGAACAAGTCTCTTTATGGTCCACCTGCTCGGAGGATTCCCGCCAAACGTGCCCCTATACTCTCTTTGAACCGAAACTACGGACTTCAGTGCGTAATAGCGGCAGACAATCCAAATTCTTATTTCAGTGTCCCAGTTATCCATTTTTGTTAAATCAATCTGCAAAATAAAAAAAAACTAATCAGATTCATTGAATAGAAAAAGTTATTAAATTTTTTTTGGTAGCAGCTTTTATCAACCACCCGTAGTACGAACGGATAGGCGCGCATTTACTTTACTCCATTTCGTACTTTTGTCTTTTCCAATATAAAATAAAGAGTTGTTGTTACTTGCAGGCTCTCGGTCACTCAATTCTTCTTCACTGTTTGAATTTTGTGTTTCCTCCGGTTCAATATCATTCTCGGATTCACTATCTCAACAACTTGGTGGTCTGTCCTCATCAATTGTTATTTCTTGTAGAAGGTATTCAAGATGACGCTGTTCGTGATCATAACACATGCTGCAACAAGGATTAAAATATCAAACACTTACATATACACACATAGAAATACACAAATATATGTTATAACACAATAAAAAAATACGCTAGGTAAAATACGCGAATAACAAAAAATTAAGCTTTTATAATGTTACTTGCATACACAAATTACTTAGAATTTACATAGAACTTTATAGGGGGCGGGGTAAGTAGAAAAAAAGGGGGGGGGGGGGGGTGTTCTGTTGTTGGAGATCAGCTATTGAAACTTCAACAGGAGTCAATATAAATAAATTCACCAAACGTGATCGTGATAGGATTTCTGGTCAATTCACCAGAAGTGTTAGGAATGGTAAAAGTAGTTGAGGTTCTATCATACGAAGTAAATAACTATTATCGAATACTTGGGTGTATACCGACAATGTACCGCCAATCTTTAAATTTGGTGTGCGTTATTATGTTAAACGTGAGTTTCCCCGTCAAATAATGATGAGATCGGACCTGTGCATATGTATACGTATTTGTACGATCGCGAAGATAAAGTTTAATCAAAATGCATTTATTATAAATGTTCGAATGCGAAGCAGCGGGTGCCTGCTAGTTTCTACATAAAGTTAGAGTTATCAATGAACTCTATTTGAATTGAATTGGATAGCTCATTATACCGTGAAAACATAGCTTCCTCCAGGAACGTAAAAATTGAGACATGGGTGGAACACCTCTCTTCGCTCTGATCTAATGAAGCAAATTATCAGCAATAATTGTGCAACTGTGAATTCCAATCAACCCACCCGACATACGCGAAATAATTGAAACCTTCAACAGTCTGAAAAATGTGCCAGGATCGAAAAACATTCAACCCGAACTAGTGAATACATCGCCAGAAGTCAATGACATAATAATGTTGAATCCAATAAAACAATTCTAACCTGATGTGCGATGAACTTAAAGAAGGCGTAATTTTCAACATACCCAAAAAGGGCGACCTATCACGGTCAAAAAATTCGTGGTGCATTACTTTTATAAGCATTATCGCTCAAATACTTTATCCAATTTTACATTGGATCATTATGAAATTAAAAATAGTCAAGTTTCTTGAAAACAAGTAAGAAAGTTCAGTCGGGTAAACCGACGGGTAAATCCCCTCACCGTGAGTCCCAATAAAATATTAGTAAATTTATTTTTTTTGGTTTTAATTAAATTATTATCAATTCAAATTGCCTTTAATATCTTTAAAATTGGTCAATTTGTGTGGGAGGATCAAAAAGGGGCTTCCCAAAAACGGTCACTTTTCTCTGGACACTAGGTACTATAAAAGCATTACACTGTACAAAATTTCAAGTATTTATATGCACTAGTAGTAAAGTTATAAGCTGTTATCTTTTGGTGTAAAATGGTCCATTTGTGTGGGAGGTACCAAAAGGGGCGTGCTAATTACGGCCACTTTTCTCTAGACTCTAGGTACTATGAAAGCATTGCACGGTGCGAAATTTCAAGTACTTGTATGTAATCGTATTAGTGTTTACTTTTGGTACAAAAGGGTCCATTTGTGTGGGAGGTACCAACAGGGGCGTGCCAATAACGCCAATTTTCTCTGGATTCTAAGTCCTATAAAAGCATTACACTGTTCAAATTTCAAGTATTTGTATGCACTGGTATTAAAGTTATAAGCTTTCAACTTTTTGTGCAAAATTGTCCATTTGTGTGGGAGGCACCAAAAGGGGCGGTGCAACATCGCCCATTTTTCTCGAGGTAATAGCGAAGAAATTATTAAATAATCAATCTTTCACTAAATGTTAACCCTTTGTGGGGGAGGTGCCAGAAGGAGTTGACCAATATGGCCTATCTTCGAACTTAGCCGGAGATAGAAGAAAATATTACCATATACAACATTAGAAGTCATCTGGTTATTCCTTTCGAGAGTTATCGTGCGCACCAGCTAGCAGACAGACAGACGGACGGACGGACATTGCTCATTCTACTTAAAATGACCAAAAACGGATATTCGCCGAACATACTTAGGGTCTTAGGTCACTCCTTCGATGTGTTACACTTTTGGCTCGTAGCAAATAATATATACCCTCCTCTCTAAGCTGAGGGGATAAAAAACGAATATCTTGAAGAGTAAATAAAATTCCCTAATATTTGATACAGCTCACATAAATATTTTGTTTTCGATTTGACCTATAAACGCTGTAAAGGCTTTACTTTACGTTCAGAAATTTGGTAGAGTTCAGATTTATATGTATCCATGTATGTATTAGCGCCGTATAACTCATTTCTTTATCGATCTTTAAAATTTGGCTACAACTTTTTTTTGAGTCAAGAAATGATTCTGTACAAATTAAAATAAATCGAATTAAATTTAGATACTGCTAAATTTAGGTATATTTTACCTACATCTTAGCGATATAGATGTCATAATTTACAACTACGAATTTCTAATTTTTGCAAAAACGAGTTTATGAAAGAGAATGAACACTACATACAAACATTTGAAGGAAAGCGATCCATATTTATACCCTCACTTTAGTGTGACGAGGGTATATATCATTTGCTACGGAAACAAGTAAGAAAGTTTCAGTCGGGTAAACCGACTAAGGTATACCCTCACTTTGTGAGTAATGTAATATTGAATATTACACGAATTATTCTGTCAATTTGTGTGGGAGCTACCAAAAAAGGGGTTTAACGAATACACCTATTTTTCGCCGAACAGTAGATACTTTAAATTCATTGCACTGCGCCGAATTATAAGCGTTTATGTGCATTGGTATAAACGTTATGAGATATTAAATTGTGGTATGATTTGGCCATTTTGTGTGGGAGGCACAAAAAGGGGCGTGGCGATAACGCGCATTTTTCACAGGACTATAGGCACTATAAAAACATTACACTGTACAAAATTTCAAGTATTATTATACACTTGTATTAATGTTATAAGCTGTTAACTTTTGGTGCAAAATGGTACCTTTGTGTGGGAGGTACCAAAAGGGGCGTGGCAACAACGCCCATTTTTCTCTGGACTGTAGGCAATATAAAAGCATAACACTGTGCAAAATTTCAAGTATTTTTATACACCGTTATTAATGTTATAAGCTGTTAATTTTTGGTGCAAAGCGGTGCATTTGTGTGGGGGGTGCCTAAAGGGAAGTGGCAACTTCGCCCATTTTTCTCGAGTTGATAGCGACTAATAAACTAATACTATGTGTGGAATTTCAGAAGATTCGAATAAGTAGTATAGTAGTTATTAAAGAATCAATATTTCAAAACATTTTAACCCTTTGTGGGGGAGGTACTAGAAGGAGTGGACCAATATGGCCCATCTTCGAACTTAGCCGGAGATAGAAAAAAATATTACCACGTACCAAATTTGAAGTCAATCGGTTACTCCTTTCGAGAGTTATCGTGCGCACCAGCCAGCAGACAGACAGACAGACAGGCAGACAGACAGACAGACAGACAGACAGACAGACGGACGGACATTGCTCATTCGACTTAAAATGACCCAAAACGGATTTCCTCCGAACATACTTAGGGTCTTAGATCACTCCTTCGATGTGTTACACTTTTTTTCGTAGCAAATGATATATACCCTCGTCACACTAAAGTGAGGGTATAAAAAGTGTAACACGTCGAAGGAGTGACCTAAGACCCCAAGTATGTTCGGAGGAAATCCGTTTTGGGTCATTTTAAGTCGAATGAGCAATGTCCGTCCGTCTGTCTGTCTGTCTGTCTGTCTGTCTGTCTGTCTGTCTGTCTGTCTGTCTGTCTGTCTGCCTGTCTGTCTGTGTGTCTGCTGGCTGGTGCGCACGATAACTCTCGAAAGGAGTAACCGATTGACCTCAAATTTGGTATGTGGTAATATTTTTTTCTATCTCCGGCTAAGTTCGAAGATGGGCCATATTGGTCCACTCCTTCTAGTACCTCCCCCACAAAGGGTTAAAATGTTGTGAAATATTAATTCTTTAGTAACTGCTATACTACTTATTCGAATCTTTTGAAATTCCACACATAGTATTAGCTTATTAGTCGTTATCAACTCGAGAAAAATGGGCGAAGTCGCCACGTCCCTTTTGGTACCTCCCACACAAATGCACCATTTTGCACCAAAAGTTAACAGCTTATAACATTAATAACAGTGTATAAAAATACTTGAAATTTTGTACAGTATTATGCTTTTATATTGCCTACAGTCCAGGGAAAAATGGGTGTTGTTGTCACGCCCCTTTTGGTACCTCCCACACAAAGGTACCTTTTTGCACCAAAGTTAACAGTTTATAACATTAAAACCAGTGTATAAAAATACTTGAAATTTTGTACAGTGTAATGTTTTTATAGTGTCTATAGCCCTGTGAAAAATGGGCGTTATTGCCACGCCCCTTTTTGTACCTCCCACACAAAATGCCCAAATCATACCACAATTTAATGTCTCATAACGTTTATACCAGTGCACATAAATGCTTATAAGTCGGCACAGTGCAATGAATTTAAAGTATCTAATGTTCAGCAAAAAAAGGTGTATTTGATAAACCCCTTCTGGTACCTCCCACACAAATTGACAGAATAATTCGAGTAATATTCAATATTACATTACTCACAAAGTGAGGGTATACCTTAGTCGGTTTACCCGACTGAAACTTTCTTACTTGTTAGAGATTGCTTCCATATACACGATTTGATTCTTATATAATTTGGCAGATTCGGTTCACATTTATATATTCCCCCGATTTAGCATCTAAGCACTGCATTTGATCATATTGATATTTGGTTGATGTGAGTTTCTTGATTCGAGAATCGGTTTTCTTTTAGATAGTGACACATATACAATACGAGTATATACCTCTCGAGTTTTCATCGGTTCCGTTTTTATACCCTCACTTTAGTGTGACGAGGGTATATATCATTTGCTACGAAAAACATTTTAACACATCGAAGGAGTGACTTAAGACCCCAAGTATGTTCGGAGGAAATCCGTTTTGGGCCATTTTAAGTCGAATGAGCAATATCCGTCCGTCTGTCTGCCTGTCTGTCTGTCTGTCTGTCTGCTGGCTGGTGCGCACGATATCTCTCGAAAGGAGTAATAGATTGACTTCAAATTTGGTACATGGTAATATTTTTTTCTATCTCCGGTTAAGTTCGAAGATGGGCCATATTGGTCCACTCCTTCTAGTACCTCCCCCACAAAAGGTTAAAATGAAATATTGAATCTTCAGTAACTGCTATACTACATATTCGAATCTTCTGAAATTCCACACATAGTATTAGTTTATTAGTCGCTATCAACTCGAGAAAAATGTTCGAAGTTGCCACACAATTGCACCATTTTGCACCAAAAGTTAACAGCTTATAACATTAAAACCAGTGTATAACAATACTTGGAATTTTGTACAGTGTAATGCTTTTATAGTGTCTATAGCCCTGTGAACAATTGATGTTATTGCCACGCCCCTTTTTGTACCTCCCACACAAAAAGTACCATTTTACACAAAAAGTTAAGAGCTTACAGCGGGAGTACCAATGCACTAAAATGCAACAACATTTTGCACAGTGTAACGCTTTTAAAGTGCGTATAGTCCTGTAAAAAATGGGCGTTATCACCACGCCCCTTTTTGTGCCTCCCACACAAATTGGCCAAATTATACCAAAATTTAATATCTTATAACGGCACAGTGGAATTTATTTAAAGTATCTACTTTTCTGCAAAAAATAGCTGTATTTTTTAAAAACCTTCTGGTACCTCCCACACAAATGGACAGAATAATTCGTTTAATATTCTATATTACATTACTCACAAAGTGAGGGTATACCTAAGTCGGTTTACCCGACTGAAACTTTCTTACTTGTTATGATAATAGTCACTATTCTACAGTAACAATGTGGCGTAGTGTATTATATAGTCGGCAAACCCCATTCCCTTACTGGTTCTTTAATACTACTGTGCGATCCTAAATTTTTAAACAATTTTTAAATATTTAATTAAGTTCGATAAAGCTCTATAAAGCCGGGATACACTCTCAATTTAAGGAAATTAGGGTATGAGATTATGACAAATGTTAACAATGATACTTTTACGTAGAAACAGAAGTTTAGTAGCGGTAGCTATAACAATTAGAAAAAAATAATTTTTTCAAAAAAAAAGTTTTTTCTTGGCACGAAAAAAACTATAAAAAATAGAAGAAAATTTGTTTGTTCCAATTTTGGAAAGCTAGCATCCTAATGATAGCATCTAAAGATAAGTGTAGAATTTATAGTAATTTTGGTAGAAAAAAGATAATTTCAACATAATCCGGTTTTTATAACCCCCTATTGTGAACAAGGGTATATATCAGATGCTGCGGTCCAAAAGTGTAACACATCGATGGAGTGACCCAAGAGACCCCAAGAATATTTGGGCCATTTTAAGTCTTTTCAGCACCGGCCTGTCCGTCTGGTTGTTGCGCACAATAACTTTCGACAGAATTAACCGATTGACCTCAAAATTTGTTTCTATCTCCAGCTAAGTCCAAAGAAGGACTATCTTGGTGTACTCCTTCGAGTACCTCGCCCACGAAAGGTCAACATTTAGTGAAATATAGATTATCTCATAAAAATTGGTGATTTGCCACCCCTTTTAGTCATGATCTATGCCAGCAAGCCTGCGACTATTGATGAACTTCGTACGAACATCGAACGTGAAATTGCAGCAGTATCGGCCGATTTATGCTTGAAAACCGTAGAAAATTGGGTACAACATCTGGACTTCTGCAAGTGTGCTCGTGGTGGCCATGCAAAAGAAATCGAGTTCCATACATAATGGCATCGAACGTACTTTCACAGGAATAAAGAATTTCATTGATATCCAAAACCGTTTTTGTTTTATTTAAAAAAACTTTTGTAGCGCTCTTATTGACGGACCCGATATATGGGACCTATATGTAAATCTGAACCGATTTTAATGAAAGTCAATAGGGATCGTCCTTGGGCCAAAAGAAAGATATGTGTTAAGTTTAGTTGAGATTCGACCATAATTGCAACATGTGCTTTGATGACAAGAATACATGCACAGACGAAAATGATTCTAAGTCGATCCGTATAATAAACGATGAGTCTATTTCTTCTCCTTTCATGTGTGACAAACAAATGCACAAAGTTATAATACTCTGTAACACATTGTGGTGTAGGATATAAAAATATGAAAAATTATTTTTTTTAATTACTCTATTTTTACAATGTGGGTCATAATTTATACATGTATTCATATACTTTTTGCAAATAGACACAATTTTCTTCGCTGGGTTGCTAGCTTTCAAAAATCGGAACAAACATTTTTTGACGATCTTTTTTCTATTTTTATGGATTTACTAAACTTCCCTTCAAATTTGAAAACGATGTTTTCAGTCTTTCTAGTCCTCATAATTTCCTTTAATTTAATTGGTATACAGGCTTTTGTTTTTG
This sequence comes from Eudasyphora cyanicolor, assembly GCA_963930755.1. Taxonomy (NCBI): domain Eukaryota; kingdom Metazoa; phylum Arthropoda; class Insecta; order Diptera; family Muscidae; genus Eudasyphora; species Eudasyphora cyanicolor. Next base: position 48,885,985 of record OZ005736.1, on the reverse strand, counting down.
ATTCTGACCATAAAAAATGCATCAGTAACAGAGGGTGTAGGCGACATTATTGAAATGCAGCTCTCCGACAGGGCAACCTCTTTTTTTTAGAAAAAACGAAGAATACTCTACGGTGCCAACTTAATAAAAAGCATCACTCCAAACACTATTAGAAAAAAATATACACACGCGAGTATTTAGGTTATTAGCTTGACGCTGAAAAATCATCTGTTTTGTTGGACAGCGTACACTTGTTCGATTAAATACAGGGCTTAATGTTGTATTTTTCACCGTGCAAGTGCGACAATTCCCCCACAACTGCTGGCATCTTCTAAACAACATTACAATTAAACTTATGCGAAGCTAAGAAAAATGTGCTTCAATCAATTTACTCAATTAGGGATTATCTTACATGTTTTTTAATGTCATATTAGAGTCCTGCAGCTCTTCTAATGTTCACATATGTATCAACTTTTATCTCTATAAGCATATCAAACTTTGCAGCTGAAGTTTTATTTAAGACCATCTTTAAAAATTCAAAGTTTGACCCCATCAAATTATGCCCAAAACAAAGTGTGTTCAACTTTAAGAAATGTTCAGTGGTTTTTTTTTGGGAGTGAAAAAAATTTATTACTGCAGTAAGTAGAAACCATTCATCTCTTGATCTGGATGAGTGTGCATGAACGTACATGCATGTGCACTCATATCTTCATCTGGTGCAATAAACATGATTGTGGTAAAATTCCCTGTAATGGTTTGCTAACCTCCATCACCCATCAAGCACACATACAACACACACACATATACACATTCACATATTCTCACGTACACGCTCACAGTTAAACGCTCCTTCGTTCGGCTATATGTACATTGTACACGAACGCCTCATACTGACAGTATTGGTCGAGTGTTGCTGTTAAAAATGCAATGCTTTTCGGTTAATGTGAAGTTTTGCACAAAACGGCTGCGGCAGTGGTGGCAGTACTAGCCAATGACCATCAACGACATACGAGGTGAGGTGTGATAAGTAGAGAGTCATACAAATGCATATCGGGTAATTCCAAAGAAAATCGACCCAAAAATTACGATTTGAACATTTTACCTTTTTGATTTTGCTGAAATTTTGCACGCGTATACTGCAAGATGATACGAAATTTTGACAGTTTACCGTTTGTTTATTGCGGTTTAGATTTTATAGGGTGCCAAATTGGGGCATCTAATTTTTTTTTTGAAAATTAAACTATGTTCAAGTCGTCATAACTTTAGAACGGAAAGTCAGATTTAAATGAAATAAGTACCATTTTAAAGATTAACGTACAAAATTCCAAGTATTTAAATTTCAAGTATTGTTATGCACTGGTATTAGTGTTATAATCTTATAACTTTCTGTGCCAATTGGTCCCTTTGTGTGGGAGGTACCAAAACGGGCGTGACATTTTCGCTCATTTTTGTTCAGCTTATAGATACGGTGAAATAATTACTATGTATGAAATCATCATTGGTTTCCCATGAGTATTATAGAAGTTATAAGAGTTTTAACACCTCACAAAATTTTAACCCTTTGTGGGTGAGGTACTACATGGAGGGGTCCGACATGGGTCACTTCAAAACATTAAGTAGATTTGAGGAAAATAATACCACATACGAATTTGTAAGTCATTCGGTCACTCCTTTTCAAAGATATCGTTCGCATAATCCAGTCAAAAGGACAGACAGACGGACATTAATTAAGTCATATCTTTTGAACCCATTGAGCACCCAGTCTGAAAATTTTGTATTTTATGCGTAAATATGGGGGTAATATTCAGAAGAAAAATAAAAAAAATTTCAAATACTTTTTCAGGATAATCAAGGATTAAGGACATTTTCGTCCTTTTGGCATCCTTTATACACATTTAGTGATCATTTTGTGTTACTTAGAAAGAACGTTAATATCTTTAAAATGGTACTTATTTCATTTAAATCTGAACTTCCGTTCTAAAGTTATGACGACTTGAACATAGCTTAATTTTCAAAAAAAAAAAATATAGATGACCCACTTTGGGACCCTATAAAATCTAAACCGCTTTAAATTTTGACAAACGGTAAACTGTCAAAATTTCGTATCATCTTGTAGTATGCGCGTGCATACTAAGTTCATAAAAATTCAGAGTGGGTCGATTTTCTTTGGAATTACCCTATCGGCAAAGTAACATATTTGTAATATCAGTAGTAAGCAAATTCAATAATTGTGAGTAATGTAATATGGCACTTCGGGTAGGAGATGCCAGAAGAATGTTGAAAAAAGTTGTTCTTTCTTTGTCATTCCAATTGAAATAGGAAATATTGTTTAAAATAAAGAAATATGAAACAATAACGCCAATTTTTCACGTGACTGTAGGTACTATGAAAGCATAACACTTCATAAAATAACAAGAATTTTTATGGACTGTAATCAAAGTTCTAAGCCCTTAACGCTTTGTGCAAAATTCGACCCAAATTCCGGGACATCAGAATTCATTTTAGAGGTATGGTTCCTTCGGCAAAGTTTCTTATTTTGATCCCTAGAATATGATTTTCACTGAGCAATGGGCGATTTTTAAATCGACCCGCCCTAATGCTTAGAATACCCGTCATTCTACTAGTCTCGATCTTGTGTTTTTTCTGTAAACTACTCGCTTTCTTCATATTTGGGTCACCCCACAGTATCTGTGCAGTCTCTCACACTGTTTTGCTACCACACATAATTTTGTGAGTCATCACAGCACATCGAAAGGTCTCGAATTTGCACACGGGGAAAATTGCCATTTTTAATACGTTTGAATTGAAAGATTATATATTTGGAACCAAATGTATTTAAATATTATATATTTACGAACAAATAAATTTTATTTGAAAATCAAGAAATTATTTTTGAAACGTATATATTAATATGTATACTGGAACAAAACATATTTGCGAACTGACTTTCACAAGTAAAATATGTGTTTATATGCAAACAAAGTTATTGTTTAAGAAGTTTTCCAAACACATTTTATTTAAAATATAATTTTAAATATTTTTATTTTAAATTGTTCCTACATTTGGATTGAATGTTAAAAATGTTATAAGCAGTTCGATACAAATCTTTGTTAATATGCCAATATGTTTTTATTTGAGATATTTAGTTTGCAAATATATTTTGTCGTAATATATTAATACATGGGTTCCAAATACATTTTATTGATTTTCAAATGAAATTTATTTGCTCAGAAATTTGTAGTATTTAAAAATTTGTAAACCAAATATATTTTCTTTCGATTCAAACATATCGAAAAAAGCGATTTTGCCCAGTTACAGTTACGAACAGTTATACGATTTTCATTTTAATTGAATTTTACAAACATATAAAAATTCTAACAAATTACATTTTAAATGTCTACAAAACAGAAAAGTTTCCTTTAAATTAAAGCCCTCATATATTGTCAAAAAAACTTGAATACAAATTAATCTTTTTTTCGAAAGTATTACTCCAAATAAAAACATAGTTTTGTTTAGAAAAAGCATTCTTCCAAACATATATATAATATTTGTGCATGTCAAATATTATACATTTGAAGTGTACCCTAAACATATGTATATTTCAAGCAGAGCATGTTTGGGACAATATACTACAGAAGAGATTTTTTTCAGCGTGCATTACTTGAATTGCTCTGCCCTTTGAGGCCAAGCCTTTTCTCCGTTCATGTTAACTCACTCCGCTGTGTTCTGGCAATCAATAATCGTTATTTTACGGTCAAATACGGTTCTGGATTCGACTCTTACGGACGTTATTCCTTTGTTCGCCGTTTGGAGAATATTTGGAATATCGTACGATAAATCGTAAATATATGTATACGGCTCCCACCGACATATTCTTCGCTTGCACTTGGTTAATTTTCCTGATTTTCTGGCCAAACCCCTGCAAACTATACTTCTTTTACTTGTAAAGGGCTTTCCAACAAGAGGTGTTATTTTGGTATTCAAAGAAAAATTCAATTTTTTAAGATAAATGATCGGATGTTTATTTCATAACAAAGAGGAAGGTATGCCGTTAACAATAAACCAGTAAGGAAAGGCTAAAGTCGGGCGGGGCCGACTATATAATACCCTACACCACTCTCGTAATATTGAATAACTCTGATATATAAATTTTGTAATTCATATATAAATTGTTTACATAAATTTACTTTTGGGACATTTTATACTTAAATAATACCCTGTACCACAGTGTGGTGTAGGGTATAAAAACGATTGGATCTAAAGAGCCAAATCGGATGAAACATATATATGGGAGCTATAGCTAAATCTTTACCGATTTTCTTCAAATTCGGCAATGTTGGTTCATGGATCAAGGAACTCTACCATTCTAAATTTCAAAACGATTGGATGTAAAATATAGCTTCTATAGAACTAAAGGGCCAAATTGGACGAAACATATATATGGGAGCTATAGCTAAATCTTAACCGATTTTCTTCAAATTCGGTAGTGTTGGTTCATGGATCAAGAAACTCTACCATTCTAAATTTAAAAATGATTGGATGTAAAATACAGCTTCTACAGGACTAAAGAGCAAAATCGGACGAAACATATATATGGGAGCTATAGCTAAATCTTTACCGATTTTCTTCAAATTCGGCAATGTTGGTTCATGGATCAAGAAACTCTACCATTCTAAATTTCAAAACGATTGGATGTAAAATACAGCTTCTATAGAACTAAAGGGCCAAATCGGACGAAACATATATATGGGAGCTATAGCTAAATCTAAACCGATTTTCTTCAAATTCTGTAGTGTTGGTATATGGATCAAGAAACTCTACCATTCTAAATTTCAAAACGATTGGATGTAAAATGCAGCTTCTATAGGACTAAAGGGCCAAATCGGACAAAAGATATATATGGGAGCTATATCTAAATCTGAATCGATTTCAACCAAATTCAATAGCGATCTTAACAGCTGCGAAATACTCTAAACTGCAAAATTTCAGAACGATCGGTGTGAAATTGCGACCTGTAGTCGACGAACAACTTTACATGGACAGACGGACGGACGGACATGCTTAAATCGACTCAGCTAGTGATTCTGAGTCGATCGGTATACTTTAAGGTTGGTCTAGCTGTGTTATTTTCAGGTGTTACAAACATCTGCCGTGAAACAAACTTATAATACCCTGTACCACAGTGTGGTGTAGGGTATAAAAACAACATCAGCCAAATGCCCACCACGACCACGCTTACAGGACCATATCCTTTTCATGAAATTTTCCATAACCAAATCGCAAAGTGGCTGCCCTATGTCCTCGATAGCCTCACGAATTCTATCTCTGAGGTCTTGAATCGACGCTGGGCTGTTGGCGTAGACCTTGTGTTTCACGTGGCCCCAAAGGAAGAAGTCGCAAGGTATTAAATCACAAGATATCGATGGCCAATTGTGATGATCATTTCTACGAGAGATAACAGGGTGCGGAAACTTTGCCTGTAACAGAGCAATGGTTTGATTGCTTGTGTGGCACGTAGTAAACGTTGTCCATATCAATACCATCCAACTCCGACCATAAATAATCATTAATCATCTCTCGATAGCGCAATCCATTCACCGTAACTGTTGATCCAACCTCATTTTCGAAAAGGTAAGGTCCAATGACCCCGCCGGACCATAAACAGCACCAAACAGTCACACGTTGTGGATGGAGAGGCTTCTCAACAATAACTTGTGTTTTCCGAGCCCCAGATGCGACAATTTTGCTTGTTGACGTAGCCACCGAGGTGGAAATGGGCCTCATCAGTCAAGATGATTTTTCGATGGAATTCCGGATCATTTTCATGCATTTCAAGGACCCAATCAGCAAAGACACGACGTTGTTGATGATCGGCCGACTTGAGTTCTTGTGTTAACTGAACTTTATAATCCTTAAGACCCAAGTCTTTATGCAAGATAGGGTGTAATGACATTTCTGAATGCTCAATTCCAAAGAACGACGAGGAATGGACAAACCTGGGTTTTCTTCAACACTTTGGGCTACAGCAGCAATATTCTCAGTTGTTCTTGAGTGACGTGCACGGGGTTTTTTCTTCACATCACAAACTTGTCCCAACAGCTCGAATTTTTCCACCAATTTCTGTATTGCAGTCCGACAAGGTGCTTCACGACGACCCAAAAATGCTTTAGTTTTGCGAACTGTGACTGAAGGATTTTCAACATTTTTGTAGTGAATTTTAATAATTTCAATGCGTTGTTGAGTCGTGTATCGTTCCATTTCAAATGTCAAATGTCAGAGAATAAAAGCTTCAAAAGTGACAGCTACCGAAACACCGATTGATTCAAAATAACACATCTTTTTGGAAAACCCTGTATAGCGTACGTAAGTGACAATGACTGTACTATTAATTATTTTTAAATCTATTGTTATAATATTTAATATTGTATACATATGTAATCTGTAAGAGCTTCGCTCGATAGGTAATATTGAATAAATAAATCAAATAAATTTCTCAAAAAAAACCAGTAAGGAAAGGCAGAAATTCGGGCGGGGCCGACTATATAATACCCTACACCTCCCTACAATGCGATAATAATTTGGAATAATTGGTAAATCGGTAAGAGCATATATATGTGGATTTATCTAATTCTGAACCGATAATCGCTAAATTAAGCAATATTCGTTCCTAAATTGAGAAACATCTTTCTGGAGAATTCTGTAATGATCGGAAGTAAAGACAACTTCTATAGCGCTTTGTAGCCAAATCAGGAGGAACATATATAAGGAGGTTATATATAAATCTGAATCGATTTTCCTTGAATACTCATTCATGTAAAATATAAACCTCTTGCTGTAGAATTTCGTACTGATCGGATATAAAATACAGTTTCTACAACGCTTAGATGTCAAATCGGGGCTAACATATATATGGGGGATATATCTAAATCTGAGCTGATTTTCTCCGAATTTGGCAGTATTCCTTCATGTAATAAAAAACCTTATTCTGCAGAATTTCGCGGTGATCGGATATAAAGTACAGTTTCTACAGCGCTTGAATTTGAAATCGGGGGTAACATATATATGGGCCCAATGACTAAATCTGGACCGATTATCTCCAAATTTGGCAGTATTCCTTCATGTAATAAGAAACCTCTTTCTGCCGAATTTCGCTGTGATCGGATATAAAATACAGTTTCTACAGCACTTGAATTTCAAATCGGGGGTAACATATACATGGGGGCTATATCTAAATTTGAACCGATTTTCACTGAATTTACCAGTATTCCGTCATGTAAAAAGAAACCTATTTCTGCCGAATTTCGTACAGTTTCTACAGCGCTTACATCGGGGGCAACATATATATGGGGGCTATATCTAAATCTGAACCGATTTCCCCCAAATTTTGTATTGTCTCTAAGTGTATCACGAGACTACTCTCTGAAAATTTTTGTACAAATCGGTTCAAAAATGTTGCTTATACAGTGCATATATGCCAAATCGGAGGTACATATATATGGGAGCTATATGTAAATCTGAACCGATTTTAACGAAATTCAACAGTGATCGTCCTTGGGCCTAAATAAAGGTATGTGCAAAGTTTTGTTGAGATCGGACAATAATCGCGACTTGTACAGGGTTTTCCAACAAGAGGTGTTATTTTGAATCAGAATTCGGTAGCTGTCACTTTTGAAGATTTTATTCTTTGATAAGTAGAACTACGCCATTACTAACCAGTAAGGAAAGGCAGAAAGTCGGGTGGGGCCGACTATATAATACCCTACAGCTCCCTAACAATGCGATAAGGGTTATTGCGATAATAATTTGGAACAATTGGTAAATGGGTAAGAACATATATATGCGGATATATCTAATTCTGAACCGATAATCGCTAAATTAAGCAATATTCGTTCCTAAATTGAGAAACATCTTTCTGGAGAATTTTGTAATGATCGGAAGTAAAGTACAACTTCTATAGCGCTTTGTAACCAAATCAGGAGGAACATATATATGGAGCTTATATATAAATCTGAATCGATTTTCCCTGAATACTCATTCATGTAAAATAGAAACCTCTTTCTGTCGAATTCGTACTGATCGGATATAAAATACAGTCTCTACAGCGCTTGAATGTCAAATCGGTGCTAACATATATATGGGGGCTATATCTAAATCTGAACCGATTTTCTCCGAATTTGGCAGTATTCCTTCATGTAATAAGAAACCTTTTTCTGCCGAATTTCGTACTGATTGGATATAAAATACAGTTTCTACAGCGCTTACATGTCAAATCGGGTGCAACATATATATGGGGGCTATATATAAATCTGAACCGATTTCCCCCAAATTTTGTATTGTATCTAAGTGTATCACGAGACTACTCTCTGTCAATTTTTGAACAAATCGGTTACAAAATGTTGCTTATACAGTGCATATATGCCAAATCGGAGGTACATATATATGGGAGCTATATGTAAATCTGAACCGATTTAAACCAAATTCAATAGGGATCGTCCTTGGGCCTAAAAAAAGACATGTGCAAAGTTTCGTTGAGATCGGACCATAATTGCGACCTGTACTTTGATTACAATAATACGTCTACAGACAGACGGACAGAAAGTGATTACAAGTCGATCGGTATAATAAACAATGGGTCTATCTCTTCTCCTTTTGGGTGTTACAAACAAATGCACAAAGTCATAATACCCTGTACCACAGTGTGGTGTAGGGTATAAAAATGGAACGATACACGATCATCGAACGATACAAAACGATCGAACAAAAAAACGATATGAACGATACAAAATCATCTTGAATGATGAGGCCCATTTCCAACTTGGTGGCTACGTCAACAAGCAAAATTGTCGCATCTGGCGTTCGGAAAACTTAAGAGTTGTTGTTGAGAAGTCTCTCCATCCTCAACTTGTGACTGTTTGGTGTGGTTTATGGTCCGGCTGGGTCATTGGACTTTACTTTTTCGAAAATCAGGTTGGATAAACAGTTACGGTGAATGGATTGCGCAATCGAGAGATGCTTAATGATTTTTGATAGTCGAAGTTGGATGGTATTGATCTGGACAACGTTTAGTTTCAACAAGACGGCGCTAGGTGCCACACAAGCAACGAAACCATTGCTCTGTTACGGGAAAAGTTTCCTGACCGTGCAATCTCTCGAAGTGGTGATCACAATTGGCCACCGAGATCTTGTGATTTAACACCTTGCGACTTCTTCCTTTGGGGCCACGTGCAAGATAAGGTCTACGCCAACAGCCCAGCGTCGATTCAAGACCTCAAAGATAGAATTCGTGAGGCTATCGAAGACATAGGGCCGCCACTTTGCGATTAGGTTATGGAAAATTTCATGAAAAGGATATGGTCCTGTAAGCGTGGTCGTGGTGGCCATTTGGCTGACGTTGTTTTTCATTATTAACGGCATACCTTCCTCTTTATTATGAAATAAACATCCGATCATTTATCTCAAAAAATTTAATTTTTCTTTGAATAACAAAATAACACCTCTTGTTGGAAAAACCTTTACTTTGATTACAAGACTACATCTACAGACGGACGGACAGACAGACGGACAGACAGATGGACAGACGGACATACCTAAATCGACTCAGATTGTGATGACAAGTCGTTCGGTATAATAAACAATGGGTCTATCTTTTCTCGTTTTGGGTGTTAGAAAGAAATTCACAAAGTCATAATACCCGGTACCACAGTGTGGTGTAGGGTATACAAGAAAGTAAGGAAAGACAGAAAGTCGGGCGGAACCGACCATATACTACCCTACACCTCCCTAACAATGAAAGCATGTGCATTGCGATAAGATTTTGGCAGTGTTTATACATGTAATAAGAAAACTCTCTGCCGAATTTCGTACTGATCGGATATAAAACACGGTTTCTACAGCACTTACATGTCAAATTGAGTAAAACATATACTACTTATATGGGGGCTATATCCAAATCTGAACGGATTTATTCCGAAATTAGTAGTGTTCATGCACGTAAAACTCAGTCTGCCGAATTTCGTACAGATCGAATGTAAAATATGTTTTCTACAGCGCTTATACAAGGTGGCGCAAAAGTAATCCTCCTATCAGAAAATGCTATAAATTTTGCGATTGGCCCCTAATGCCTAATGTTGACATTTGTGTAGTAAACACATGCGAAATACACGTTAATAAACAATGTTACGCTACACTGCTCCAGAACGCGGAATATTGCTGACTATTTGACCAATTATATCCGCTCGACCTGGGGAATGGACCAACAATATCGATATTAACATGTTCAAACCTGCTGTCAGGAACAGGGAAATTTTCTAATTTAGCTCTGCATATTTTGGGTCTTTGACATTGTTGACATTCCTTTACCATTCTTCTTATATCTGATTTCATACGTTGCCATACAAAACTCCTGGAAATTAACTTAATCGTAACCTTTGCCCCAGGATGTGACCAGCCATGCATTGTATCGAAAATGGTCTGCTGTAAACCTGTTGGAACCACCGGACGAGGTCTTCCTAATGATACATCGCATATTAGCTCTACACCAGAATTTTCAGGCTTCAACTTACGAAGATTCAATGAATTCGTAACGTCATTTTGCAACAAACGTCTCAAGTCCTCGCAACTTTCCTGCTCCCTCTGTAACACGGCAAATGCAATAATCGAAGGAATATGTATAGTTTCTATTATTGACAGCATATCCGCCACTGGGTTTTCCATGCCTGCTACGTGTTTTATATCAACAGAGAATTGACTAATGAAATTCAACTGTCTTATTTGTCTTGGAGAGAGCTTCTCCCAGTACTTTTCAAATACATAGCAAAGTGGCCTATGATCTGTGAATAACGTAAATGTTGCGCCTTCTAGATAATATCTGAAATGTTTAATGGCAGTGTACATAGCTAGCAGCTCCCTGTCATACGTGCTGTAATTCCTCTCTGTATCCGTAAGTTTATTCGAATAAAACCCTAAAGGTTGCCAACTATTCTTGACACGTTGCTGCAAAACGGCACCGGTAGCTTTGTCGGAAGCATCTGTCATTACTGCCAACTGGCCATTTTTTACTGGATGAGCAAGTAGGGCTGCATTAGCCAAAGCCATTTTAAGTTCTTCGAACGCTTTTTTAGCCTCATCCGACCAATCTAACTTTCTTTTATCTCGTTTTTTACAGGGGCCAAGCATGGCCTGAAGTGGGATTTCTATCTCAGCTGCTCGTGGAATAAAACGGCGATAAAAATTTAAAAGAACGCAACCCTTGTACATCAGTTGGCGTCTTTTGTGACAAAATACAATCCAACTTTGACGGCAATGGCTTGATTCCATCTTTCGTAGCTAAATGGCCTAGAAATGTTACCGCGTCTTTACCCAATTGACACTTATCCGCATTCAATACCAGCCCGCATTCGGCATATCAGTTGATCTAAATTAGATTTATGTTCTTCTACCGACGAAGAGGCTACTAAAACATCATTCAAGTAGGGAAATGCAAAAGGCATATCCCTCGAGATATCATCCATGAATCGCTGGAATGTTTGGGCAGCATTCCTTAGACCGAACGTCATATATTTGAATTCAAAAAGCCCAAAAGGTGTTAAAACTGCTGTTTTTGGCACGGCCTCGGAGTTAACCGGAATTTGGTGATAGGCCTTCTTAAAGTCAATTACAGAAAATACTTTCTTACCCGATATTCCACTTGCGAAGTCTTGAATATGCCGGATCGGGTACTTGTCGTGAATTGTCTTGGCATCTATGTAAAGCTCTGTAGTCACCGCAAACGCGCCATGAATTGTTTCCCTTTCATCCCATATGCATCGGACTTGCCCATTGACTTTTCGAGCGTACGCATATTCCTCTCTCTAGCAAGAAATCAATTTCCTTCTTGGCCAATTCCATTTTTTTAGGCGAAATGCGTCGTAATTTCTGTGAAACTGGAGGACCTTTTGTTTCTATATAATGCATTACCTTTGATTTCTTTTCAATCTGCCTCCAAGAATCATTTATTAGTTCAGGGTATTTCGCCAACAGGGAATCGAACCAGTTAATTGGCGCTAATATCGCTTCGTTCGTCATATTCGTGACAAGCTGACATATGGTATGATTTTTTTCTTGGTGGTCAATCAGTGTCCTATTTTTCAGATCAATTAGAAATCCGAAATTTGTTAAGAAATCTGCTCCGATTATTGGATGAGAGACATCAGCAATGACGAATTTCCAGTTTAGAAATCTTCCTAAACCTAAATCCAATTTCATAATTCTCATACCATATGTATCAATTTGTGTGTTGTTTGCAGATATAAGTCGTACTAGAGATGGCACCGGCTTGTCTTGTGGTTTTTTAGGCACTACAGAAATCTGCGAACCAGTATCAATAAAAAATGTTAATTTAGAAGTGCGGTCCTTGATGAATAGGCGGCTACATATTTTACCCACCTCTCTGTTGGCCTTCACAATGAGGGGATCTATTCGTTTCCCGATACGTGTCGGCTGTACTTACAAGGAGGACGACACTTCGTCGATGCTTGTCTGAATGTGCGATGATACCAGCAAACTGCAATTCTGCAATTAATCTTCCTTTCAATGTTTCGTACTTATTATTTTGTTGTGGTTTCAAAATTAGATCACTGGCACACTTAAAAATGGATGAATCTATTTCGGCTACTACCGTGTGGAATTTGGTTTCATCCGTTGAAATACCAGCTCTTGCAAACTGTGCCTCCACTTGAGCGAACCACAATTTTGGGTAAAACTCAGCTTTGCAATCTCTCTAATCGATTCCATTCCGTTGGTTCAGTTTGCGTCATTCCAAATGTTCGGCGGGGTCACCAATTTAGGGAATAGTTTTCAATCCCAAATAGTTTTCAATAACTTTATTATAAAATTTAAATTGTATGTCTTTACAAGTAGACTCCAACAAACTGAATGAAAATTCATATTTCTCAAGAAAAATATTGACATAAAATTCAAATAATAAATGAAGTAAAAAACATAACATGTCTTATTCTAAAAGTAATTATGTCTATGATGAGTGATGACGCTACATATATATGGGGGCTATATCTAAATCTGAACAGATTATTCTCAAATTTAATATTGTATCTAAGTGTATCAAGAAACTTTTCTCTGTAAATTTTTATACAGATCGGTTAATTTGTATACAGACCTGTACCACAGTGTGGTGTAGGGTATAAAAATCATGAAATTGAAAGCACAAGGTTAACCGATATTTGCATACATGTTTTGTTATGCACTGTACTCTCGTGTACTAAACTTGTGTCAACTATTTCCACATCTCATAATGGTGATGAATTTGTAATATGGAATTTTTAATTTTATTATGAATTGTTTGGTTTTTTGTTCAATAAATCGTCACCTCAATAATAGAATAGTGTATAATTTTTTTGTAGTTTCGAGAAAATCACATTTGAAGTTTTTGTGAAATTATACTTCTGGTAAAATCGTTATATTTCAGAAGAGAATGGATGTTTTCCATTTCTTGTCTTTTTAATATGTAGGGGAATAATCAGGCTACTGGCAGATGATATTCTATTAGTCTAAAAGTGCGTTAATTGCAAATAAATGGGAGTCAAACTACCATGACTTTACGTAGGCTGTTTTGTATATTTTAGTATTACATGCAATGCAATATTTATTATGTATGGTATACACTATTTTATTTGAATATTTTACGTCATTTATCACGAAATATTTTGAATTTGTCGGGGAAATGATAGTGCAGTAAAACAATGTTTTCGAGGTTAACAATTCATTTTATTAATAATTCACAGTCATTTATGGTAAGATAATGGCTCTCTGTAATTAAATTCCAACATAGTTTCAAATAATTAAAAATTCTATGACTAAAATACAATATAAATAATAATATAAATCTATCAGTGTTTTCAGAAAGAACTGCTTACATACTTGTTTAGACCGCAGAGCGTATGTAAGAGACTTTGTTCTTCTGGAGCCGCCAACAAGGGCCCTCTGGCATTTCTTTACTTCTATGCACTGTCTTAAGTATATTTGTTGTTTTGCGTAGTCTGATAATCCTCAAAACTCTGCATTTATCGCAATACGTTCTTCAACGTTGACCTGCGTCATGTATTTATGCCGACAAGTGCAATTCACCGATTTTGGCAGTGGCTCCTTAATTAATTTTCCCCTTTCGGTTACGTAAGCTTTTCCTGACTGCCTTTTCCTCTTCCGATTAAGTTGCATCCATGCATGCGTGTTGGTCTGCAACATTTCATATAACCGTAAATGTAAGTCACTGATCATAAATTAGTCGCTTTGTCTGGATGTTACCTTTCTCTTTCGAGTAGTGGTCTTGAGCTCTGCCTCCTCCATGCCTTGATCCACTTCAGAATTCTCTTCCCGAACCGTAGTGACTATGTGTGATACCCCTGCTCTCAGCTCAGCATCCGCTTCTGCCTCTTCATCTGTTTCCGGAAAATAGTCGTCCGAAGATCCTACGGAAAAATCTTCTTCGTCCATCGAATCGGGCACATAATCATCGAACAATTCTGGAACAATTTCGATATGTTCCGGAAACAAATTTGGCGAAATTTCATTAACAAACTCATTATACGGAGCATACTTACAATGGTTTCATTGAAAATACTCACCACGACTTGATAGATCCATTATTTTCACGAAATGTCCACAAACAAACAATCAGGCAAATATGTGACAATAACAGTGTAAACAAATTTCAAGATATTGTTTATGTCAACTTTTGAATATACAGAGAAATTTTATATGACAAATACAATAGTGTAAAAGTGTAATACGTATTAACCGAAAAAAATGTTTTGTCAATGAATAGTGTATATAAACATACGATATTTTTCGATTTTATTTTTTTATGCGAATGGATTGTTTTGAAATATAAAAATAGTGTATACTTTGTATACACAAAATTATATTAAAAAAAAAACTAATTAAAACTCGATATCGGCAATTAGGCTATTATTCAAGAAAAAATGCAAACGCCTAATTATACACTATTTTTTCAATTGACCTTTTGACCCACTTTGTGGAAGTAGAATTTCACCAAATTTTTACCAGACATAGAATCCATTGCGTAGATTTTTATTATGCAATAAAAAAATAATGGTGTATATGCGTATACACCATTATTGAGGGGACGAAATAACATATTTTTCCTTCACTTTTTCAAAAAAAAAAAATGTACGGGGAAAAAATATTTTCGCATAAAATGTTAAAAAACTTTGTTCCCCTTTTTCGAGGGGCCTACTGATGTTCATAAACTTTGGAAGCCCATAAAAAATTGGTCACCAATTTGGTAGGAGAATCAAACGTATACTGTCAAGTCCGTATATTTTTCAATAAGTATTAATTTGTTGCATAGTGTAATCAATGTGGTTAAAAAGGGGGCATCCATTCTGATTGCTCCGACTACAGGGGTATAACTCTACTCAAATCACACTAAACTCAATGGATGACCAATAATTACGATATATTAAAGGGGGGTAGCGTTTATAAACTTTTTTTTGCATTTTTATTACATTTTTTTCTGAATGGGGAACCTTTCAAGAATATTCTGTGAAAATTGGAGGTGAATCGGAGCAAAAGTGAAAAAGATACAACAGTCTAAGCAACCGCGCTTCATACGTGACTCAGTACATCAGAAAAACTTTAAAGGTTTTTCCCAGAACCCATGTTTTCAAAGAAGGTGCCCCTCATAACTCAAAAACTACTGAACGGATGCAAAAATTGCATTTTTCATTTCAAATTGTTCCCAAAAAATTAAAAATTTTAATTTCGAAAAAAATCTATAGCGTTAGCTGGCGATAAAGATTATCTAACTAAATAAATTTATTTTTTTAATTTATTGCCATATTTTCTATTATTGTTTTTATGAAAATTTTACACAATAAACTTTGAAATTATACTTTAATGTACCCTTGGTTTCAATTAAAAATGTGCTTTTTTGCACGAATTAACGTGTAGTGTCTCTTTTCTTTCATTCTTTGACATGGAACATCTATTCCGAAGTTTTGTATACTAAAATTGTGTTTGAACTTACAAACATCTTTCTTTACTTAGCAAACTTTGTGGCTAAATATCTCGAAAACGTAATGTCACAGAAAAAGCGGATAATGCCATTCGTGGTACGTTGTTTCTTATTTTTATTTAATGGCCTTTGGATTTCATGTGTCATGTGCGAGTTTTGCTAGTCATGCATTTGCACTCTACTTCATATCTATTGCGGTGGAATGATGCAAGATTATCGTTCAAGGACCTTTAAGTGTGAATCATAAATTAGATTTTTTATTATTGATTTAAAATAGGATGGAGTTATTGCTTTTTACGAGACTTACAATAATTTCTTCAAAGATGAGCAAAAAATCAGAAAATACTCCAGTGGGTCCGAATATTTTATTAATACCCCACTCACTGCTCGAATTTGCTACACCCTCCTTCGTAAAGCGAACAACTTACAACTGTGTAGTCGGGTACTCCACTACTTGTTCTCACAAATCTTGTTCGTAGTCATAGTCATACTCTCCACTGGTAATCGTACTTACTGCCAACATCAACAGCTGCTTATGACCATTTTGGCCTTTTATTTCATTCAATGCTGAGCACCACTGTTTATTTGTGTGTGTGTGTGTGTGTGTATGCGTTTGACTATGTTTGTCGGTGTTGGTGCTCTTCCTTCTCCATTATAGTGTTGCCTCGTCGGTTCTTGGTTCTTCTCCTGTCTGTTGTACATTTAACAAATTTGAAGTGGTAATGTATTGGTTACGGAAATGGTACAAAATGTTCATTCCCCGTTTGTTGTTTTCTTTCCGTTTTTTTTTTTGTATGAATGGAGTTGGTTTTCTCTTGTCCTTCTAATGCAATGGCCTTTACTATTATTTGTTTTTTTTTTCTTTTTCGTTGGCGTTGTTCATTTTCGGGGGTAAATGTACGATTATAGGGCATTAAGATGATACTATTACACAATTGTAAAAATAAGTCGGTCTATTTATAAAACTGGAATAGAATTGTAGCGGAAGAAGAAGAATAAGACGAAGGAGAATAAGATGAAGTGGGTACATACAAACTACACACAGTAACCAAAATGAACAGCGGCCACCAAAAAAGTGCTGGAATTGCTCGTTTCAATGTTCAATTTGTCTAAATAAATTATGAGTGAATACCATGCAATTCCTCGTCTGTGTGGGTTCAGTTGTATATTTTCCCCTTAAGAGAAATTCCTAACATACAATGCAAAGGGAAAGGAAGGAGTAGTTGAACAATTGTATGGAAATTTAATAAAACTAATAAATTTTAGGTGAATTTAAAGGAAATCTAAATATATATTTTTCATATGATTAGGAAAAATCGGTCTAATATATTCCTTCTGATTTAGCATCTAAGCGGTACAGATGCATTTTGGAAAAGAGGAGTATTGTGATCCATTACCTAATACAATTAAAATTTAAGAAGATTCAATTATATGTAGGCTTTATATATGTATGTTTTCCTTCCGATTTGGTATTTAAGCAATACAGAAACATTTTATGTGCAATCATTTTAAAATATGGCATAGGGTATTATTGCACGCTGAAAAAAATCGCCTCTGTAGTATATTGTCCCAAACATATTCTGCTTGAAACATATATATTTTTAGAGTGCACTCCAAATATACAATATTTGACACATACAAATATTATATGTTTGGGAGGATGTTGTTCTAAACAAAACTATGTTTACATCCTAATATTTTTTATTTGGATATGTTATTTCCCAAACAAAGATCTATTTGCGTGAATATATATCTATTCTTTAATTGTTCTAAGTTGTCAGCAATTGAAAGGTAATTTTTAGAAAGTTTTAATGGTAGTAAAATTTCTTTATAAATCTAAATAATGACTTGGAATAGTTAGAAAAAAAAAATAAATGGTTTCAAGTAGAAGTTAATGCGAAGTATGCCATTTTTAATAGAAATGCATAATTTGAAAACAAGGAAAAAAATAAAACTAAAATTCGAAAAATTCAGCAAAGTTTTGAAAATCTTTTTTTAATAAAATATATTTGGAAATATTCGTAAACAATAATTTTATTTGTATTTAAACATATTTTATTTGAGAAAATTAGTTCGCAAATATATTTTATTTTAATATATTAACATATGGGTTCTAAATACATATTATTGATTTTCAAATAAAATTTATTTGCTCGAAAATATATAATATTTAAAAATTTGTATTGCAAGTATATTTTCTTTCGATTCAAACATATAAAAAAAGGCGATTTTGCCCCGTGTGTGACCTATAAACGGTATTCTGATAACACTTGTTTACAAAAAGTTTAATTTGTGTGAGAGGTACTAGAAGGGGCGTGGCTATAAAGCCCACTTTGCACTGAACTGTGGGTACCATAACAACACTACACTGCACAAAATTTCAAGTATTTGTATATACTGGTACACGCTGAAAAATAATCGCTTCTGTAGTATATTGTCCCAAACATATTCTGCATGAAATATATAAATGTTTGGGGTACACTCGAAACAAATCTTTGTTTCCGTCCTAAAATTTTTTATTTGGGACTATTAGTTACGAAACAAATATTTAATTGCATTTAAGTATTCAAATTATATCAATACCTTAGTTTTACGACAAGTTCTATGTTGCTCAGTAATTCAAAGTTATTTTTTTAAAATTTTAAATGTTCGTAAACAACATGACAAATGACAACATGGAATAAATAGAAATTGAAAATTAGTGCATTAAAACAAAATTTATTGCTACGTATGTATGTAATTTTAAATTGTAAGGTTTAACTCGAAATAAATGAAAAATAAAATTCGAAAAATCTGCAAGGTTTTTAAAAGCTTTTTTAAACAAAATATGTTTGGAGAAATTCCTGAAAAATAACTTTTTTGTATATAAACACATATTTTATTGCAGAAAATTAGTTTGCAAAAATATATTTTGTTGTAATATTTTAATAAACATAAAATATATTTGCTCAGAAATATTGATATTTGAATATTTGTGATCCGAGTATATTTTATTTCGATTCAAATATATCAAAAATACGATTTTGCGTTCCAAATAAATTTTATTGATATTCAAATAATATTTATTTTCTCAGAAATATATAACACTAGCTGGACCCAGAATTAGATTTCCAATCCCGTCCACGCCACCAAATACATAAAATATCAGCATTCCCCAAACCAATTGTTCAAAATATATGAATTTTAAGACATGGCTCATATGGGCGGAGTCACACGTTTTGGTCCGATCCCGCCCATTTTTGGATCAATGATGTAAACTGCCATCAAATGAATATTCGCATAATTACAGCACTCTCGCGTACAAATTGTGCTAGATATCGTAATTTCAAACTTTGACCTATATGGGCTGGGCCATTTGTCCGAACGCGCCCATTTTCCGATCCCGTCCATTTTTGGACCAATAACCTTGACTGCCACCAGAAACATATACACAAAATTACAGCATTTTCGCTAACAAATTGTGCAAGATATTTCAATTTCAAAATTTGGCTTATTTGGGCGGGGCCACGCCCGTTGGTCCGATCCCGCCCATTTTTGGACCAATGACGTAGACTGCTGCAAGATACATATGCGCAAAATTGCAGCACTCTGTTTAACAAATTGTGTAAGATATCTCAATTTCAATATTTGGCTTATACGGGTCCACGCCCATTGTTCGATTGCGCCCATTTTTAGACCGAACACGTAGACTGCTACCAGATACATGTACACAAAATTACAGCATTCTCGCTAATAAATTGTGCAAGATATCTCAATTTCAAAATTTGGCTTATATGGGCGGGGCCCATTGGTTCGATCCAGCCCATTTTTGGACCAGATACATATACGCAAAATTTCAGCACTCTCTGTAACAAATTGTGTAAGATATCTCAATTTATCACATTGGTTGGTTTCCGCCCATTTTTGGCAAATTCACATAACAAAATATGCGATTTTCCCCGCGTTTATTGTTATAAGCTGTTAACTTTTTGTACCAATTGGGCCGTCTGAATGGGGGTATCAAAAGGGGCGTGGAATTTTCGATCACAGGGAAAAAATAACCATTTTTGACGAATAAATACAATGATGCTATGTTTACATTATGACATTTCTCCCCCCCTTAATTTAATCAAAGTCAAGGTAGGAATCTGCTAAACGTTGAGGTACTCTTTGTTGCCTTGTTGATCGGCGGAGCTCGTCAGGAGTTGACGTGGAATTTCCTGTTCTCAGAGTTTCGTCGGGAACGTGAACTTTTTTATCAAAGTTTGGAGATAGAGACATATTAAAAGCAGTTCCTAATCACTACAGATTGAGCTGCTCTTTTAAATTTATCACTTATTGTCAGCGCAGTCACTACTAGGGTGCCGATGAGATTTCTTGGACCTATGTTAGTGGAACACACACAAAAAAAATATAAATCGGAAGAGAAACACGAGTTCCACGACCTTGAACATTTTCTTCACCCGATGTGGCCAACTTTGTGGCCCTCTAGCTCCGCCCTTTCTGATGTAGGGGGCCCAAATATAAAACTTAACTTCTCTGACACCTCTTCATCTACCTTGCCAAGATTGGTCGCAATCGGCTGTTTGGTTAAGAAACGGTCGAATGTTTTGCAAAAACAGACGAACATGTTCAGACTGGCCTTGGTATTTCGTCCATAACTTTTACAAATATTGAGTCTCACACTCTTTTTTTACTGTTCTGGATTTGTGGGAGTGCGACAAAAGTGCTGTGAAAATTTTTAGAAAATCGTGGGGGGAGCAATTTTTGCTACAAAGGCTTTTTCAAAAAAAACATTCGTAAACATTTTCCAAAAAAAATGTTTTACAAAAAATGGGCATTGTGTCCTCTTTTAAAAAAAGTAAACTTTGCAAAAAATCGGTTCAGCCGTTCGGGAGCAATTACAAATTTCGTAAAACACAAAAACTAATATTTCTAATTTTTAATTTTTTTTTAAAAAAAAAAATGTTTTCTAAAAAATGATAGCGAAATCTTATTTTACCTTTTTGTAACTGCTTAAAAATTTTTTTTCTTTTTTGTTTTTTTTTTTTACTACATGTTTCATATATTTATACCCTACACCACACTGTGGTACAGGGTATTATGACTTTGTGCATTTGTTTGTAACACCTAAAAGGAGAAGAGATAGACACATTGTTTATTATACCGATCGACTCAGAATCACTTTCTGAGTCGATTTAGCCATGTCCGTCTGTCTGTCCATGTATTCTTGTAATCAAAGTGCAGGTCGTATTTATGGTCCGATTGTGATGAAATTTAGCATAGTGCTCTTTTTTGGCCCAAGGACCTATTGAAATTGGTTAAAATCGGTTCAGATTTGGATATAGTCCCCATATATATGTTTCACCCGATTTGACATGTAAGCGCCGTAGAAACCACATTTTACATCCGATCTTTATGAAATTCGGCAGAGAGAGTTTTATTGTTACGTGAATGAACACTACCAAATTCGGAGAAAATCCGTTTAGATTTGGATATAGCCCCCATATATGTGTTTCAACCGATTTGACATGTAAGCGCTGTAGGAACTGTATTTTAAATCAGATCAGTACGAAATTTGGCAGATAGAGTTCTTTTATTACATGAATAAACACTGCCAAGTTCGGGGAAAATCGATTCAGATTATATATATAGATATAGTCCCCATATATATGTTTCATCCGATTTGACATGAAAGCGCTGTAGAAACCGTATTTTACATCCGACCTGTACGAAATTCGGCAG
Organism: Eudasyphora cyanicolor; assembly: GCA_963930755.1. NCBI lineage: Eukaryota > Metazoa > Arthropoda > Insecta > Diptera > Muscidae > Eudasyphora > Eudasyphora cyanicolor. The sequence goes on along the minus strand of OZ005736.1, from coordinate 48,864,252 downwards.
AGAAAGTTATCTTATTACATGAAAAAACACTGCGCAATTCGGGGAAAATCAGTTCAGATTTCGATATAGCCCCCATATATATGTTCTACCCGATTTAACATTTAAGCGCTGTAGAAATGGTGTTTTATATTCGATCAGTACGAAATTTAACAGAGAGAGTTTTCTTATTACATGTATGAACACTGCCAAATTCGGGGAAAATCGGTTCACATTTAAACATAGTCCCAATATATATGTTACACCCGATTTAACATGTAAGCACTGTAGAAACCGTGTTTTATATCCGATCAGTACGAAAATCGGCAGAGAGAGTTTGCTTATTACATGTATGAACACTGTCAAATTCTTATCGCAATGCCCATTTTCGCATTGGTAGGTAGGTGTAGGGTATTATATAGTCGGCCCCGCACCTCTTTCCTTACTGGTTTTTTAATAAAAATGTTACAAAACTGCAAGTTAATGCAAAAATGTGAGTAATTTGTATAAAAACATTTAAAGGTTAAAATTTATCCCCGTTTATATTTTTTCCCAAAAATGTTGGGTCGTTATTAAAAATGCTTACTCATATAAATGTTTACCACATATACCATATCGGAGCGATCCGATGAAAATCTTAGTAGTTTACAATTATTGAGTTCCCAAAAATCCAAATACTGTTTTGGATTTGTGGGAATATGGCGTATATTCTGTTCAAATTAGAAAAAAATCGAAGGAAGAAAACATCTGTTGCGATGCCGTTTTGCCCTCTTTAAAACAACGTAAACTTTGCAGAAATTGGTTCAGCCGTTCGAGATTATAAATTTCGTGAAACCCAAAAACTAATTTTTTAAATTTTTTCAAAACTGAAAATGTCGATGATTTAAAAAAAAATTTAAAAAATATTGCGAGATCTTACTATTTGTAACTGTTTATACACTTTTTAGCCAAAAATTAACTACAAAGGTCGATATTAAATATTCTGACCCATTATCATTTTCATCTCCCTCCTCCTTGGAAAAAGCCTTGATGTCACGTCCTCATAATTACTTTAGTAGCTGAAACGAAACCAATTATTCCAATTTATTATCTCAATGTGACGTGTGGTTTTCAATCTGGCAAAACTTTTTCGGAGTTGGTATTTTGACAGCTGTCACTTGATTTATGCTAAGTTTTGTTTGGCATTTCATAATGAATAGACTTACTCCGAGACATCGTTTGCAAATCGTGCTAATTTATAACCAAAATAATGGTTCGGTTCGCGCGAAGCATTGCGCGCTGCGTCCAAAAATGTTGTTCAGCGATGAAGCTTTTTTGGATGTATGAGTACGTTAATAAACAAAATTGTCGCACAATCCATTGTTCAGATGCCGTTACATCCACAAAAAGTCACTGTTTGGGGTGCTCTAAGGGCAGATTGAATCATTGGTCCATATTTGTTCAAAAATGAAGCCGGCCATACTGTTACAGTTAATAGGGAATAGGCTCTATAAGCCATGGTTAAGGACTTTTTCGTGTCTGAATTGAAGGATGTTGATGTGGACGACCTTTGGTTCCAACAAGACGGCGCTACATGCCATACAGCCAATGAAGCAACCAATTTGTTGAAGGAAACTTTTGGTGAGCGCATTATCTCGCGTCGTGGGCCTTTGGCGTTGCCTCCAAGATCGTGCGATTTAACACCGCTGGACTATTTTTTGTGTAATTTTGTGAAGTCGCTTGTCTACGCAGATAAGCCCGACACGATTGATGCCTTGGAAGAGAATATTCGGCGCATTATTGCTGACAAACAGCCCCAAATGCTGCAAAAAGTGATCGAAAATTGGGTCTCTCGGCTGGAATTTATTCGAGCCGGTCAGATGAGAAAAATCTTTAATCCAGGCCGGGGGCGAGACTTTGGTCCACGTAACTTAGAAGTTTTCAAGAAAGAACACTGTTATGTTTCACATCTAGATCAAGTATAATTATCTGTCAATGAGATGATCAATTTATTGTCAGCACCGCCCGATTTTACTCTTCGCCTTCTGGGATTTTAATAGCATAATTGGAAACATACGGAATACCGCTATTATATAAGTAAATTGCAGACCGATATTAAAATTTTAACTTTCAGTAGTATAAACATGTTTCTTGGAAATCTCGTATGTATACATAAATAATACAAGTCAAATTACAACACAATTTATTGCCGATATTCTTAATAAAAAAGGGGCTAAATTGACTGCAATAAAATCTACATACATAAACTGTTTCATTTCCAATTAAACTTAATTAAAAATACATTAACATTTACCATTACTCCTGAAACAAATAAGTATGCAATACCCCATGTATCGGTCATAACTTTGAAAGAAATTTAATTTTTAAAATATACAAAATTATAAACTTGGGAAAAACAATTAAAACCCTTTTTACATTCAAAGTAAATTTGCTCAATTCACTTTAATAGATTTTCACTGGAACACTTCATCGCTGTTTTACAGTCCAGATTCCCTCCTTTGAAATTTAAAGGTATCTCGGCCGGAAACTAAGGACAACACAGCAGGTCCTGCTCAACAGCGATATAGAGAGTAAGTAAGGAAATTTGAATTTAAAGCACGTAACAAACTAAAGTCGTGATGACGGACACAGTTCCGAAGCAAAGAGGGTGGCCAATCAAATGGAATGGAGTGTTGAAAGGTAACGAACAAATCTTAAATTTGCCCTTAAAATTGTGCAGCGCATGGGGATGTGGGGAGAAGAGAAATATCGGCTACGGACGTCATGTTGTTTCCTCTGAAAGGGTACTACTAAATAAGCTTGTCTATGAAATGTAGAACAGGGCATTAGAACAATATTGACTTATTCTTATGCAAAAACAAGCATAAATTTGCTGTGTGCCAACCGAGGCATAAACTACAACGACCCAACAAGTCCACCCCCTCCAGTATTCCTTTGACAAAAGTCTATTAAAATTTCCTGTGATTTAAGGTCAGTGTTGAAAATTGGCAATTTTATGGGATTTCTTACCAACTTTAAACACGACCCTGGAATTGTAACAAGTTTAAGATTCAAATCAATTTCGTTCACATAAATACTTCCCAGTAATAATGCTCGTAATAATGTTCGTCAATCATCGTGCGGTATTCGTTTGGTGTGTTCTCAAAAGTCATTTGGATTCTTATGGTATTGTGGCTAAACTCAGTAATCCCCATCGATTTATTACTAATTTGAAGCTAATTGACATTGTACGAAAGTGTATTACACTCATAGACACACAGCCAGAGACACACACATACTTTCACACATCAATTTGTGTGGCTGTTAAAGTTTATTACATTTCACATATAACTCCTATATGTACCTATATATGCATGTGTGTGTCTCATTCATGTGTCTATTGGATAATGATAATTATTACCATTAATTGAGACACGCGACTTTGTGGTCGAAGAGTGTGATTAGTCTCGGACAAACACACATAAGTACATGCATAATATACATACATATCCTAAATTCCTTAGAGTAATTAAGCCAAGTTTAGTGGAATCGGTACCACAACCTTGAGGTATGTATTTTGTGGAATAAATGGGAATTTAAGTAGTCAATTATTCTATAGATAGCAACCAGAGATACCGGAGTGCAACCCCAGGCAGACATGTGAAAGGGTCATTGTGTCTGATATGTATAATGGAAATGTAGATACTGATTTCCTGTTTCCATAGAATTTTTTTTACAGTATCCTTATTAAAAACACTGGGCAACAAATTTATGCTAAATGTCCGGAGGAGTTGAACGGTTTCATTTCCAATCGGCAGTCTTAGGTATATGGAAAATACCTCTAAAGGTCGGGTTAGCCCTAGATCGAACTTGACTACATAAATTTGACGTTTTTGTACCAAATGTGGTTATTTTAAACAAATCTGTGCAACGATATTTTCAGTGAAATCGCACAAGGTATAATTTTGATCTTATATACGAGTATCTAGTGCTTATGGAAATTTTTATTGTTTTTGCGCGAATATAGAACATTTACATTTAGGTTCGCGAAACGCATCCTGATTTTCACAAGTAAATTTTGTTCAGCGATGAAGCTCACTTTTGGATGAATGAATACGTTAATAAAAACAAGTAAAAGCGTTAAGTTCGGCCATGCCGACTCTTATGTACCCTCCACCATGGATTGCATTCAATTGTATTACTGGAAAAAACTTTTGATATGGAGCAAATCACGAAAGGATCCTTGTTGTTTACGTAAATTATTAAAAAACAAGTAAGAAAGTTTCAGTCGAGTAAACCGACTAAGGTATACCCTTACTTTGTGTGTACAGTAATATTAAAAATTACACGAATTAATCTGTCAATTTGTATGGGTTTAAGAGGGTTTGATAATTTTTTTTACAATTTTTTATTTTATTTCTGAATAGAAAGCCTATCAAGAATATCGTGTGAAAATTTGAGGTGAACCGGAGCAAAACTAACGCAGATACAGCAGCCTAAGCAACCGCGCCTCTTATGTGACTCAGTACATCGGAAAATCTTTAAAGCGTTTTTCCCACAACCCATATTTGCAAAGACCGTGCCCCTCATAACACAAAAACTACTGAACCGATCGATCCTTGTGAAATTTTTTACAGTATAAGATAAATTTATTTTTTTAATATCAGATGATCCGGTATCGAGTTATGAAGGGCACCGCAATTCAATTTTTTTTTCGACAAGATTCCGCATAAATACTGTAATTGCCATATTTTTAAAATATTTTTTTATGAAAATTTTACACAATAAACTTTGAAAGTTATACATTAATGCACCATTTGCTTCAATCACAAATTTTTAACCGTTTCGCCACAAGAAAATCGTAAAAATTAGCCTTTTGTGCACGAATTAACGTTACGTTATTGAAATGATTTCTTGCCAAAATAGAATACAAACTGCAAAGATTCAGCAAAATTTCTTAGAAAATGTGGTGTTTGTGGCTTAAATAAGCCTTCTATAGGTGGACTATAATAAAATATGGACAGATTTAAATACAAACTGCAAAGATTCAGTTAAAATTCTTAAAAAATGTGGTATTAACGGCTTAAATTCGTATATTTGGGAGCGACTCTATATGGTGACTATAACAAAATATGAACCGATTTGTAAAATTTTTGCTGTGATGAATTCTTGTCAAAATTGAATACAAACAGCAAAGTTTCTGCTCAATTGCTTTAAAACAAGTAAAAAAGTTTCAGTCGGGTAAACCGACTAAGGTATACCCTCACTTTGTGAGTAATGTAATATTGAATATTACTCGAATTATTCTGTCAATTTATGTGGGAGGTAACAGAAGGGGTTTATCAAATACACCTTTTTTTCGCTGAACATTACATACTTTAAATTCATTGCACTGTGCCGACTTATAAGCATTTATGTGCATTGGTATTAACGTTATGAGACATTAAATTGTGGTATAATTTGGGCATTTTGTGTGGGAGGTACAAAAAGGGGCGTGGCAATAACGCCCATTTTTCACAGGGCTATAAACACTATAAAAACATTACACTGTACAAAATTTCAAGTATTTTTATACCCTCACTTTAGTGTGACGAGGGTATATATCATTTGCTACGGAAAAAAGTGTAACACGTCGAAGGAGTGACCTAAGACCCCAAGTATGTTCGGAGGAAATCCGTTTTGGGTCATTTTAAGTCGAATGAGCAATGTCCGTCCGTCTGTCTGTCTGTCTGTCTGCTGGCTGGTGCGCACGATAACTCTCGAAAGGAGTAACCGATTAACCTCAAATTTGGTATGTGGTAATATTTTTTTCTATCTCCGGCTAAGTTCGAAGATGGGCCATATTGGTCCACTCCTTCTAGTACCTCCCCCACAAAGGGTTAACATGTTGTGAAATATTGATTCTTTAATAACTGCTATACTACTTATTCGAATCTTTTGAAATTCCACACATAGTATTAGCTTATTAGTCGTTATCAACTCGAGAAAAATGGGCGAAGTCGCCATGTCCCTTTTGGTACCTCCCACACAAATGCACCATTTTGCACCAAAAGTTAACAGCTTATAACATTAATAACAGTGTATAAAAATACTTGAAATTTTGTACAGTATTGTGCTTTTATATTGCCTATAGTCCAGGGAAAAATGGGTGTTGTTGTCACGCCCCTTTTGGTACCTCCCACACAAAGGTACCTTTTTGCACCAAAAGTTAACAGCTTATAACATTAAAACCAGTGTATAAAAATACTTGAAATTTTGTACAGTGTAATGTTTTAATAGTGTCTATACCCCTGTGAAAAATTGGCGTTATTTCCACGCCCCTCTTTGTACCTCCCACACAAAATGCCCAAATCATACCACAATTTAATGTCTCATAACGTTTATACCAGTGCACATAAATGCTTATAAGTCGGCACAGTGCAATGAATTTAAAGTATCTAATGTTCAGCAAAAAAAAAGGTGTATTTGATAAACCCCTTCTGGTACCTCCCACATAAATTGACAGAATAATTCGAGTAATATTCAATATTACATTACTCACAAAGTGAGGGTATACCTTAGTCGGTTTACCCGACTGAAACTTTCTTACTTGTTATACACTGTTTTTAATGTTATAAGCTGTTAACTTTTGGTGCAAAAACGTACCTTTGTGTGGGAGGTACCAAAATGGGCGTGGCAACATCACCCATTTTTCCCTGGACTGTAGGCAATATAAAAGCATAATACTGTACAAAATTGCAAGTATTTTTATACACTGTTATTAATGTTATAAGCTGTTAACTGTTGGTGCAAAATGGTGCATTTGTGTGGGAACGTGGCGTCCCAAAAGGGACGTGGCGACTTGTCCCATTTTTCACAAGTTCATAGCGACTAATAAGCTATTACTATGTGTGGAATTTCAAAAGATTCGAATAAGTAGTATAGCAGTTATTAAAGAATCAATATTTCACAACATTTTAACCCTTTGTGGGGGAGGTACTAGAAGGAGTGGACCAATATGGCCCATCTTCGAACTTAGCCGGAGATAGAAAAAAATATTACCACATACCAAATTTGAGGTCAATCGGTTACTCCTTTCGAGAGTTATCGTGCGCACCAGCCAGCAGACAGACAGACAGACAGACGGACGGGCGGACATTGCTCATTCGACTTAAAATGACCCAAAACGGATTTCCGCCGAACATACTTGGGGTCTTAGGTCACTCCTTCGATGTGTTACACTTTTTTCCGTAGCAAATGATATATACCCTCGTCACACTAAAGTGAGGGTATAATGAGCCTTTTGTGCACGAATTAACGTTACGTTATTGAGATGAATTCTTGCCAAAATAGAATACAAACTGCAAAGATTCAGCAAAATTTCTTAGAAAATGTGGTGTTTATGGCTTAAATAAGCCTTCTATAGGTGGACTATAACAAAATATGGACAGATTTAAATACAAACTGCAAAGATTCAGTTAAAATTCTTAAAAACTGTGGTATTAACGGCTTAACTTCGTATATTTGGGAGCGACTCTATATGGTGACTATAACAAAATATGAACCGATTTGTAAAATTTTTGCTGTGATGAATTCTTGTCAAAATTGAATACAAACTGCAAAGTTTCTGCTCAATTCAAAATAAAAATATGGTATCTACATATGGCTCAAAGAAAATATATTTTGTAGCGACATCTATAGGTGAGCTATATTAAAACATTGACCGATATGGCCCATTTGCAAGCCCAAACAACCTGCAAGTATTAGAAATATTTCTACCAAATTTTATTAACATAGCTATATTATTAGGGACTGTAGCGTGATTACAACAGACGGACGAACGTACGGAGGGACAGACGGACATGGCTAATCCTCCCTACACCTCCCTAACAATACGATAATGGCCATTGCAATAATAAAAGTACAACTTCTATAGCGCTTTGATACCAAATCAGGAGGAACATATATACACTCAAAAAAATGTATTTCCTAAATTTTAGTAAAATCCATACTCCAATTTAGTTCAATGTTTTTATTCATATTGAGTTAATTTTTTCTTAAAACTGGGAAATTTTATTAAGTACTACCAAATTTTATTTTTTTGGGGGATATGCAGAATAGTTCGTTAACTACAAATGAGGACATATTTTTACTAAAACAATTTTTCTTGAAAAAAGTTCGAATATACATATATTTATCAAATTGAAACATATACGGTGGACACCCAACATAGACATAAGGAAATTATGAACTAATAATGGAAAGCATGATTTTTAGGAAATTTTAACTAAAAATAATCCTGAATCCTTATTTCGAGTCCATGAATTTGAACTCAAAATTAGGAAAACATACTAAAATCAAGGAAAAATTAACTATTTTCGGACTATGTTGTAGTGTTAAAAACACAAAAAATTCTGTCCTTTTTCGTTCCGCAATTTTTATTTTTTCGCAAATCGTTACTTGCAGAAGCTTAAATTTATGGAGAAACATTAAAAATGTTACGACCGGGACGAGAGTCGAACCGACAACCTTATGATAGTGAGCCAGATACACTATATATCGAGCTACGAACCTCTTTTGGGATTGATATGAGAATGTCATTCATAATAAAATTTCTTCGTCGCCTATAAATATAGTATATGGCAACTCTATTTATCATTCTATGATGGCAATCCTGTTATCAAATTCAAGTGTACATAATACATTGTTTCGAATATTTTGGTATATATACATAATTGTATTAAAAACAAATTTTTCATAAAAATTTAAGTGTCTACGTAGCTCAGTTGGTAAACATGTGGTTCAGAAAACGGAAGGTTCTGGGATCGAATCGCATTCGGAGGTAAAATCTTATATACATAATGTTTAATGTTTAATAAAATAAATTGCAATTCCTAAAATAAAGCAGAAGAGAGAAATCCAAAGAGGAAGTGGTAAGAGAGATATTCCAACATATAAATGGAGGAGGAAAGTGATGAAGTAGGATCGAAAATCGCAAAAAAATCATGAACTAAAAAGTCCAAGAAAAATTTTAATTTTTCTTTTCTTTTTGCCTAAATTTAATTAAATTTTCCTAAATTTGAGTAAAAATTTACTTGCAATAAGGACAAAAGTATGCTGAATTTGCATAATTTCAAGTCAGAATTTGCTAGTATTGAGATAATTTTCCCTATTTTAATTTCAATAGTTACTTAAAGGAAGTACGAGTTAACTAGAAATAAGTTAAAAATATTTCATAATTGTGAGGAAATATATGAACTTGATATAAGGAAAAATAGCTTTAGCGAAATACGAAGTTCAATATTCCTACAGTTAAGTTCATTTTAACTTGCTCTAGGGTTCACTTTTTTTGAGTGTATGGAGGTTATATGTAAATCTGAACCGATTTTTCCTTGAATGCTCATTCATGTAATAAGAAACCTCTTCCTGTCGAATTTCGTACTGATCGGATATAAAATACAGTCTCAACGACGCTTACATGTAAAATCGGGTGTAACATATATATGGGACCTATATCTAAATCTGAACCGATTTCCCCCGAATTTGGCAGTGTTAATTTATGTAATAATAATTCTCTTTCCGCCGAATTTCGCACTTATCGCATACAAAATACAGTATCTACAGCGCTTATTCTTCTAATCGGGAGTAACATATACATAGGGGCGATATGTAAATCTGAACCGATTTTTCCCAAATTAGGCAGTATTCACTTATGTAATATGAAACCTCTTTCTGCCGAATTTCGTACTGATGGAATATAAAATACTGTTTATACAGCACGGACACGTCAACTCGGGGGGTAACATACACATGTATGGGGGATATATCTAAATCTGAACCGATTTTCGCCAAATTTGGCAGTGTTCATTCCTGTAATAAGAAACCTCTTTGCTGAATTTCGTAACGGTCGGGTATAAAATAATGTTTCTACAGCGCTTCCATGTCAAATCGGGGGTAACATTTTAACGGGGGTTTTGTATATGCTGAGCTTAATGGTTGCCAGAGTTCGCCCTACGGACCCACGAACCTTAAATGATAAGACTAGTATTTAACCCACTTGGGCTTATTATTCACCTTTATTTATCTTACAGTAATAGCAAGAGCAGTGTGAACTAAAAAAAAGTAAGTAGGGCTCTGAGTGTTTCGGCTTCGAATTCAGGTCACTTCGGTTCGGCGTTCGGCTTTACGAACGAATCGCGGTTAAATACACTTTAAACTATGTTCTAAAATACTGTTTAGATGAATCGCAATCGTTTTTTTAATCTCCTTTTGTGTGTTACAAACAAATGCGCATAGTTATAATACCCTGTTCCACAGTGTGGTGTAGGGTATAAAAATCAAATCTTGATTTATATAGGGATACTTTTAAAACAAGAATTCAAGGACCAAAAAAAAAGCAAGATGTTAATTGCAAATAAAACAAAAAAAATTATGACAGAAGGATCTATGACAATTATGTGTGAAACAAAATATCAGCCAAATGCTCGCCACGGTTTCGGTGGCATACCTCTATCCGAAGCTACGGTTCATATTTTCAATGACTCTGAGGCATAATTGATGTCCAAAGCCGTTAATGTGCCGAAATATCTCGTCCTTCAGCTCTTTAATTATTCTTGGCTTATTGACGTATACTTTATCTTTTAAACATCCCCAAAGAAAGAAGTCAATTAATATAGCCACGACGTGAGATAACACGTCGCAAAAGAGCCATTGTGTCGTTGGCTGTGTGTCAAGTGGCACTATCCTGTTGGAACCACATATCTTCAAGGTCCATATCCTCAATTTCTGGCCACAAGCAGCCCGTTATCATCTTGCAATATCGAACACCCCGCTCATCCTCTTTCCCTAATAACTTCCCTACATAAATAACAATATATCAAAATTCGTAGAAATCGATGAATTTTTGGGTAATGTATTCGACAAAAAAATTCCGTGTACAAAATCACTATATTTTCCCATAAGTTTTTTATGTTAAAGTTTTATTTAAAAAAAAAAATCTTTAAAAATCCAATTTTCGTGGAATATATCGGTTTTTATAATAGAGACATAACAATTTCGTATCTTTATGCCAACGCACCCTCAAACATTTGTAACGATCTTTCAGTGTCAAAACGTAAGTCGAAGTCAACATGTTCAGCATAAAAGTAAAGTTCACTTACTTGCAACGTTTGAAAGCTTAAGAAATTATTACCAAAACGAAATTCTGAGCTTACTCCAATTTTCGGCCGTAATAATCGTCACACCCGACAGGCTGTGCGTGCTATAGTAGATAAATTTGATTCCAAATTTTCACTTTTGGATGTTCCGGTGCCAAAGAGACGCCGTACCGTTCGAAGCGACGAAAATATCGCATCCGTAAGTGTATCCGTTCAAAATGAGTCAAATCAGTGGATTCCACGTCGTTCTCAGGAATTGGGCATCTCTCAAACCACACTGTGGCGTATTTTGCGAAAAGATCTTGTCATTCATCCTTAGAAGATCAAACTGACTCAAGAATTAAAGCCACTTGATCATTTGAAATGCCGAAACTTAGGTTATGTCCCTAATGGAAAACCCTTTACCTTCAGTATGTGGACCATATTTTTGAAGTTTAAGCCCGATAGGGCATCGATAAATTAAATTAATGAAAATTATGAGGGCAACAAATGTTGGGAATATCACTATCACTTAGACATAGTGGTTTAGTAACTGTCGTTAAAGCAATCAGAAAGAAATATTTTAGCCACCCTATAAATAGCGAATTTTATATTTACAGTTGTGACAATAAATCAATATCTACACATTAAAGAGTTACTGAGAATATACTTTTTCCTCTGATATTTAAAATTGTATGATTAGTCGTCAATAATTAATTGCATATTTATTAATGCAATTAATTGAATGACGAAAAATCACTTGACAACTAAAACAGTAAACTGTTTCCTTCCCCTATAATGTCTGTCAGTTGAATTAACATATTTTTTTCGCTAACAAAAGTCTAACATAACAAAAACAAAAAAATTCCCGAGGAAGAAAGGAAGATTTCAAAGGAAATAAAGTTAATTCCTAAGAATGCCTTTAAAAACGAAACTCACTTGGCGCATAATTTAATTACACAAAAGCACTTGAGGGTTGAAGGAGCCACTTTGGGAGATTCTCCAGTAAGCCAATGAAGAGTTCTTGGTGTTGATGGCTATGGTGGCAATGGTTGATGTTGCCGTGCCGCATCCTACCGAGCCATAGCAACATCAAGGAAATCTTGTAATAATGTTGGAAAAGCAAAGCATTGTAACGAATGTATAAACAGTGCGAGCACCGCTAGACAAGTGCGGCCCATCTTCTTTAACAATTCGTAGTCGTAGTCTCTCTCACCCGCACTCACACAAGAGTAGAGAAGAACTGCAAAAAAGATATGAAGTGTACAAGTGTTAAAATGCAACACGTTCAGCATAGTAATTAGAGTTGTTGCTGTTTTTATGTTGTGCGTTTCTCCAAGAAGTCCTGAAGCACAACGCACACACTTTCTCATACAAATTGTAATACTCTATACACAATAACAAAACTCTAAACAAGGATACCTTTAGACAAGACTTTGTTCTCATTCTTGGTCTTATCTGTTCTTGTTTCATCGCTATTTTGTTGTGTGTGTTTGTTGGAGAGAATGACATCCAACCATAGACGTCCCATAGTGTCAGCGACAATACATGATTTATTGAGTGCCTTTTTTGGGGGGATCATATTGTTCCAGTATAATTTCTTTGTGGGAAGAAATGTTCTTGTCATTCCCTGCATATAGTGTTGCTTTCCTGCACAGTGGCTTACACATATGATGTTTATAAAGGATAGTTGTTGACATCAATTTTAAAATGTTATTTTTTTCACATTTTCAAATTGTTGCAAGCAAATTATGAAAAGTTTTTATTGAAGCTATTTTATTTAACTTTTTATCAAACACAGTGATTAGGGACACATGATGTTGGGATTCAATTCTGAGAATTGGACTTTAAAGTAGCACCAAAAATTGGCTCAATTAACAGTTTAATGGCCATGCGGGTTTTTTTGCTCAAGGTGGAGTTTTAGCGCTTTTTCTATATTTTAACACGGTTATATCTCGGTATACCGTACGGAATATCTCTTTTGTGTCTGAAGCAATATTGTAGATAATGAATAGGAGAATAACAAATGCGGAACAAACATATTCAAAAAAAGTGCATCCAGTGCCTTAAAAAGTGTTATTTGGAGCAATACGAATTCGTCAAGCCCAAAATCGTGAAAAACGAAAGACCCTTTCTCGAGTTATGAGATTGTGTTCCCTCATTTGACCAATCCTAAAGTTTACTCCATAGTCTCCATCATTGAAAAATATGCATTCATCAAGGCCAAAATTATAAATTCAAATGATTCGGTATCGGGTTATGAATTTGTGACGGCCGTGTCGCGTGGCTTTGAACAATCCTACATTTTCTTCCATGGTGTCTCACCCCTGTAGTTAACCCCTCATGTTTTGTTTTTTTAATTAAAACAACTATTTATTATTTACTAATACTAGTTCACAAAATCTTACGAAGTACTACTTAAAAAGCTACAGCTGTAGTACGAAAACTTCCCAAGTTGTCAGATTGTCTGTCATTCGAAGCCGGCTGTCTTGGTGCTGCCACAGCCACTCCCTCTCCAGCGACCAAGTCAGGATCTGATACCGGATCCACTAGTGGGTGTTTTCCGCACAACTGGAAGTTCAGTGGACTACGTACTCTGAGATAATGTTGACAAGTCTTGAGAGAATGTATGAGGACTCGATAGAGGTGTTGCTGTTGTCTGTGGACCAAATAAGTTTTTGTAGCAATGTAAAAAATACTATTTCAGATTGTGCGTGGAAAGCGGGTTAGCCCACTGACTATATCATGTTCAATAGGAAGTCAATTTCCGCTCTAGCAGCTGCATGTATCTCTCAAGAACGAAAGTCTTCGTGGACAGTCTTCAACAGAGTTTCCGATTGTTTCAATATTATGAAAAATAGTTGCATCACTCATCGATTTATGCGTTTGAGTAGTAGTAGTATAAAAATCATAAATAAGGAACGCACAACAGGCCGAAACACAGGTTTAAGTGTATGTCCATGGAAATGAGACGTTTAAACGTCTTACCTAAAGTAGTAGTTGTGATGTCAATAAACTCTTTAACCAATAAACTCAATAAACTATACAACCTTTTTCATGGAATGGACCTGTCGATGACGATTATATTGAAATACCAAATTTGTTGGTCTTACGAATCTCACCACAACTTATTAAATTCGTTGGCTGTGCATAACATGTTCCGGCGTAAAATGGTGCCCTTAACACGAAAAATATAAAAAATGTATGGTAAATTATATTAATTACAGTTACACTCTTTCTATTGCAAAAATTTAATAAAAACCAGTAAGGAAAGGCAGAAAGTCGGGCGGGGCCGACTATATAATATCCTACACCTCCCTAACAATGCGATAAAGGTCATTGCGATAATAATTTGGAATAATTGGTAAGTAGGCAGGAACATATTATCTAATTCTGAGCCGATAATCTCTAAATTAAGCTATATTTGTTCCTAAATTGAGAAACATCTTTCCGGAAAATATCAATGATCGGAAGTAAAGTACAACTTCTATAGCGTTTTGATACCAAATCAGGAGGAACATATACATACAGGGTGGTTGATATGTAATGCAACATAGTAAAGCGCTATATTTTTTTAATTTTTTTTTTTAAATTTTATTGTTCAAAAGCAAAAAATGTCGGAAATAAAATAACAATTTAGAAACAGTTTAGATTTGTTCGAATTGGCCACCTTTGGCACGAATTATGGCCTTCAAACGGCCGACAAAGCCATCACACGCCGCACGAAAGTGGCTCTGCGGTATTTTGGCCCATTCCCGGCGAAGCGCCGTCTTGAGATGATCGATACTTTGGTATTTTTATACCCTCACTTTAGTGTGACGAGGGTATATATCATTTGCTACGAAAAAAAGTGTAACACATCGAAGGAGTGATCTAAGACCCTAAGTATGTTCGGTGGATATTCGTTTTGGGTCATTTTAAGACGAATGAGCAATATCCGTCCGTCTGTCTGTCTATCTGTCTGTCTGTCTGTGTGTCTGTCTGTCTGCTGGCTGGTGCGCACGATAACTCTCGAAAGGAGTAACCGATTGACTTCAAATTTGGTACGTGGTAATATTTTTTTCTATCTCCGGCTAAGTTCGAAGATGGACCATATTGGTCCACTCCTTCTAGTACCTCCCCCACAAAGTGTTAAAATGTTGTGAAATATTGAATCTTTAATAACTGCTATACTACTTATTCGAATCTTCTGAAATTCCACACATAGCATTAGTTTATTAGTCGCTATCAACTCGAGAAAAATGGGCCATGTTGCTACGCCCCTTTTGGTACCTCCCACACAAATGCACCATTTTGCACCAAAAGTTAACAGCTTATAACATTAATACCAGTGCATAAAAATACTTGAAATTTTGTACAGTGTAATGCTTTCATAGTGCCTACAGTCCAGTGAAAAATGGGTGTCATATTCACGCCCCTTTTGGTACCTCTTACACAAAGGTACAATTTTGCACCAAAAGATAACAGCTTATAACATTAATACCAGTGTATAAAAATACTTGAAATTTTTTACAGTGTAATGCTTTTATAGTGTCTTTTGCACTGTGAAAAATGGACGCTATTTCCACGCCCCTTTTTGTACCTCCCACACAAAGGTACCATTTTGCACAAAAAGTTAAGAGCTCACAGCATGAGTACCAATGCACGAAAATGCAACAACATTTTGCACAGTGTAACGCTTTTGAAGTCCCTACAGCCCTGTAAAAAATGGCCGTTATCACCACGCCCCTTTTTGTACCTCCCACACAAAATGGCCAAATCATACCAAAATTTAATATTTCATAACGTTAATATACCAGTGCAAAAAACGTTTATAATTCGGCGCAGTGTAATGTATTTAAAGAATTTACTATTCAGCGAAAAATAGGTGTATTTGTTAAAAACATTCTGGTACCTCCCATACATATTGACAGAATAATTCGTTTAATATTCCATATTACATTACTCACAAAGTGAGGGTATACCTTAGTCGGTTTACCCGACTGAAACTTTCTTACTTGTTTAGTGCGAACCTTACTCTCTAAAATGCCCCAGGCGCAAAACTCCAACGGATTGAGATCCGGAGATCTTGGTGGCCATTGTGCGGTAGAAATGAAGCGAGGAACCTCCTTTTTAAGCAATTCTTGGTTGACGCGTGCAGAGTGCGATGGTGCTGAGTCCTGTTGGAATGTCCACGGTCTGCGGCCGAAATGTTTGTCTGCCCAGGGCTTCAATACTGTCTTTAGGACATTTTCCCGATAATATTCGGCATTTATTTTGACCCCATGGTCGGGTCAAAATAAATGCGGTTACGGCGGCCCACACCATTACCATCGGCGGCTCTTGAGTTCTGGTGGCCAATCGAAGGTGTACATTTTCAGCTGACATCTTTGGCAAGTAAACCCGATCATTTTGTTTGTTCACAAACTGCTCAATTTGGAATGACTTCTCATCGGAGAAAACCGAATTCGGTAACTGGCCACTTTCGTGCAAGCGAAGCAACTCCTTGGCTCTTTCCAGTCTAACTTTTTTTGTGCAACGGTGAGCTCTTGCACTTGCACCATATTTTTGGAAGTATATGCTTGATAAAGCCCTTATATACTTTAAATTAAAGGAAATTATGGGGACCAATGTTAGTAAAGACACATCCACGTTAAAGCAGAAGCTTAGAAACTATCGTAAAAACAATTAGAAAAAAATTGATTTTTTCAAACGTTTTTTGCTGGTGCGAAAAAACCAAAAAATATAGAAAAAAATGAAGAGAATCTATGGATAAATGTAGAAGTTATAGCACTTTCGGTAGAAATAAGAAAATTTCAACAGAATCCTGTTTCTATACACCCAGTATTTTGAAGAACTGTATGTATCAGATGCTGCAGGCCAAAAGTGTAACATATCGATGGAGTGACTTTAGAGACCCCAAGAATATGTGGCGGAAATCCATTTTGGGCTATTTAAAATGTTAAAGGCTTATAACTTTGATTCACGTCCATAGAAATGCTTGGAATGGGTCACAATTTATACATTTATCCACAGATATTTTGCAAATAGGCATTGTTTCCTTCGGCAGGATGACAGTTATCTAGAAATGGAACAAAAATTTTGGATTGTTTTCTTTTTCAACGGATTTTTAAAAAATAAAAAATACATATCTATTTGTTTTAACGAAAGCTACTAAATTTTATCGGCTTTATAAAGTTTATACAGGATGGCGCAGAATGAGCTATATGGTTTAAATTATTTATAACTTTTTTAATTATTATTCTTTCTTTGTTTTTTTTTTCAGCATTTTGTTAAGGAGACTTGGCGATATAATTACGAATCGAATAACGTACAAAAATTATTGAATTTTTCCGAAAAGTTATGGAAAATATGCAAAAAAGAGCACGTATGTGCGAAGCAGAAAATGAACATCACTTACAGGATATTATTTGTCAAAGCTCATTGCAAAAATTCCCCCATAGTACACTGCATTTAAAACCAGTAAGGAAAGGCAGAAAGTCGGGCGGGGCCGACTATATAATACCCTACACCGCCCTAACAATGCGATAAAGGTCATTGCCATAATAATTTGGAATAATAAAGTAATATTCGTTCCTAAATTGAGAAACATCTTTCTGGAAAATTTTAATGATCGGAAGTAAAATACAACTTCAAATCAGGAGGAACATAGCTTTAATATAAATCTGAACCGATCTTCCATGAATCCTAATTCATGTAAAACGACCTCCTTCTGTCGAATTTCGTACTGATCGGATATAAAATACAGTCTCTACAGCGCTTACATGTCAAATCGGGGGTAACACATATATGGGAGCTATATCTAAATTTGAACCGATTTTCTCCGAATTTGGCAGTATTCCTTCATGTAATAAGAAACCTCTTTCTGCCGAGTTTCGCACTGATCGGATATAAAATAAAGTTTTTACAGCGCTTACATGTCAAATCGGGGCTAACATATATATGGGGGCTATATCTAAATCTGAACCGATTTTAACCAAATTCAATAGGGATCGTCCTTGGGCCAAAACTATGTGTAAAGTTTCGTTGACATCGGACCATAATTGCGACCTGTACTTTGATTACAAGAATACATGCACAGACAGACGGACAGACGGACATAGCTAAATCAACTCAGAAACTGATTCTAAGTCGATCGGTATAATAAACGATGGGTATATTTCTTCTCCTTTTGGGTGTTACAAACAAATGCACAAAGTTATAATACCCTGTACCACAGTGTGGTGTAGGGTATAAAAATATAATAATCGCATAAATAAATAAGTTATAATCCATTTAAACCATATAGCTCATTCTGCGCCACCCTGTAATTAAAAAAATATGGTTCAAATACTAAAAGTAACTCCAATTTTTAAAAAAAAGTTTAACCATAAGAAATTAAGATAATAAAATAGTATGCCCTAATCTATTAAAAAAGTTGTTAGGTCTCGGACACCTGAAACAATTTTTGTTGAATAGTGTTATCGATGAGGCATTTCGTTTTAAATCAATCATCAAATTATAATGAGCTAAAAAATCTGCTCCCAAGCTAGGCGACTGGACATCGGCAATGGTAAACAAGAACTTGAGTACACGACGTAGACCTAGGTCTAATTTAAAAACACAATGACCATATGTTTAAATGTTACTGCTGTTTGCTGCAAGAAGTCTCATACCGGGCGGCTTTAGAGTTGTTCCGATTAAGGATGGATGTACCACTGACACCACCGATCTGAAACCGATTAAAATTCGAGACTTTGTAGATGTGTCGTAGATATGTAAACTATTCTCATTTACGGGGTTGTCATTGCCGTTAATTGCAGACATCCTCATTAGTTTTCCTAACTAGTGTTGTAGCGGGGATAATTCGGTTTACAATGTTGGCCTGCATCCCCAAACTTCTGATGATACCAGCAAAGCGTATTGTCAGATTGTCTACCATTTGTACGTGAATGACTGTGAGATCTGGATCGATGACGACTGTATTTGCTGTGATTGTTCGCTTAAATAGTATCCACTTTAGCAGAAAGATCATTTACAGCCTGTTTCTGTAACCTAAAAATTTGCTTTCGTTCGCCTGCCAGACGACAAACAGCTGATTTGGGTTTCAGTAACTACCATCAGAACGACAAGTCGTACGATAATGAACTCGTACGAAAACGTAATCATTTCAGTGCAAATTTTGGTTTCTCTATCTCTCTTTGCTGTCATCTCGGCGAACACAAATGTCAGATCGAGTCACATTATTTTATTTGTCGACTGATAGGAACAATGACAAAAAAACATTATTAAAAGCAAAAAATAAGTAGATATTAATCTAATTATGGTAAAAACAATTAAATAATAATAAAATTGTGTACATATGGTGTATATTGTGTACATATTTAAGCATACAGAAGTCAATATTGTTTGCTCGCCAAGATGGAAAAAAATTATCAGTGCACAATGAGAGAGACGGGAGAGAGAGAGAAATAAATGAGAGTCTTGGTGCAGCTCAACTGACCACCCAGGGTTGCTTTTTTGGTCATGGCTAGTGTGAATAGTACAGAGATGTATTTGCTAAGGTCGACCATACACAAATGGATGCTTTTTTAGACCGGAAGTTGTGAAATTATTGATCTGGCAATTACATTATTTTCCAATTGGTAAATTGCTAACGTCGTTGACGTAAGGCCAGGCGAACGAACGATAGAACGTTAGAGAAACCAAATTCCTGACGAAAGTGAGTGACTTGTTTTCGTTCGCAGAGACTTTCGTTAGAAATACAGAAACAGGCCGTTAAAGTCTTGCAAATATCAGCTCATGTGAATTGACTGCATCAATCGAAATGTTGGTATCAGAACATGGTGGTGCCCCGAAAACTGCACATACAGTATTTCCTGTAGCGTCGTACATTTTGTCTGCCATTTTAGCAAGTTTGTCCAAATCTTCCTCTTCCCACACAGTTTATAGAGGATGAATCAAGTCTAACATTGGCCCGAGAAATATTGCCCGAATAATCCTTTCTTTTCTCTACCAGATGCCAAACGTCTCATGTGGGATATATATTTCCGACGGCTTCATACCCGTTGTCTCACCAACTTGCAATAGACGTCGCATTTTAGACTCCGAAGACTCAGCAAATTTCGAAATGAGTCGCTCCTTCAATGCAGAATATTTGTCGTTTTGCGGCGCTTTTGTTATGAGCTCCTTAACCGACAAGAATATGTCGTCTTCATGGTGCACAGAAACAACATCAAATTTGTCCGCATCCTTTAAACATCACAGAGATTAAAAGAGCGTTCAACCTGGGCAAAAACCAATTGCTGATTCTGTTTATTGAATTTTGGAATATGCACATTCTGCAGGTTCGATTGCTATCCATCATCAGCGTTTCCTTGTAACTCTCGAAGAAAATGTACTTCAAGTTGTAGTGTTTTTGTTGTAGCAGCTTGGAGACGCTGAGTTGATAATCGTTATGTATAGTATCTATTAAAGACCTCGTTCCGGCATATACTCGTATCTGATTATCGCGGGAACCTAATGTTCATCCGGTTGAAATTCAATGTTGTCCGGTTGAAAATTAACATTCGTCTATTAATTTCAGGGAATGGATGTTATTTGAGTGTTGCCGTTTCTATTCTCCACTAGAAGCGCTGCATTTCTGTTAATAGTCATGGTGTATGAGTTATTTTTAGCTGCAGAAACTCGAATTATGATGAAAACATGAAAATGTTGATGTTAAATTTTTCCAGTGCCCTGGCTGGGAATTGAACCCAGCAGCTTCGTGATCCAAGTCGAATGCAGTAACCACTGAGCTACCGCAGGCCAGTTGTAGGCTGAGTTGAAGCGCCTCCATTCGCTGAATTAGATTTTCCATTTCCGATATGTTTATGCTGCTACTGTCTAATAATTCTATGTCGTCATCACTGAGCGAATCTTCGATGTAATTAGAATGTTCTCTTTGCCTCAAGTTGTACCGCTTCGGATGCATAAGCAAAAACGTATTATACCGCAGGCCAGTTGTAGGCACCTTCCAAGAAAAGTTGAATTTCAAAAAAAAAAAATTAATTTTTTTTTCGTGTTTATGATAACAAATTACACCAGAAAAGTCAGACAGTTTTTGACAAAATTCTGTTGCCAAAGAAAATCCAGGGGGGCATTAAAATCAAAGACAATATAATTTAAGAAGACATTCCTTCCTGTAGCGAGTAATTGTCAGTTACGAACGAATAGGAATTTCATTCCAATGAGTGAGGTTTTTCGCGGATTTCCAGACCAATTTTCCTGAATTTTTTGGAACACTCACAATTAAAAAATTAATATTAATCAATAAGTGCAGAAAAAGTTCAAGCTATGTTCGCGGAATACTGTTTTTTCGCGTGTTACAATTAATTCTTATTCGTTCGTAACTGATTGATTTTGACGTTTCGGCCTGAAGGAATGTCTTCTTATATTCTATTTGTCTTTGATTAAAATATCATATTCATTTTATTAAATCCTCTCCAAAAATCTTGCAAACTTTCCAGATCTTTAATATATTAAAAAGCTTGCCTAGGACAACATATTGAAGTTATGCGTTTCAAAGTTTGTAATCAATATAAAAATGTTGGTCCCACCTGAGTTGGCCTATTTAATATCTTCCTTTATCGCGTCTACGAAATAACAATGCTGTAATTTTATTTCACATCCTAATTACTCGAATTACTCATTTAAATGGAAAGAATAAATCAGTTAAACAACTACATTAGAAAATAATACAATTTTGTTAACAGATTCTATAAAACCAAAAACAAATTGACTAAGAATACATCGAAATTTTATTTTAAGCAGTTGTTATGGATCCTTAAATATTTAGACTCTTCTGAATTTTGTCTCTGAAAAAGCTAACTATGATTTTGATCTCTCAGTATTTAATTGCCAATACTTTTACTTCCCAATCCACTGTGGCTTGTTAAAAAAAGTGCCATGCATTGCATGAGTGTGGAGTAACACAGGTTCCGTTTACATTACACTATGCAACAATATTTTTGACGAAGGGCTGCGCCTAACATTTTCTTATGGAATATGGAGTCCTTAATACGAAAAAAATATGAAAAAATGTTTTTATGCTAATTATTTTTTTTAATTTTTTCTTTAAAATTCCTATTTTCTTGGAAGGTGCCTTTAATATTTGGACCATATTTTTGAAGTAAATGCTCAATAATGCCGGGATATACGTTTAATTTAAGGAAATTATGAGGACTACAAATATGTCTTTAAAACAATTAAAAAACTGTGATAAATAGAAAACAGTAATAAATAGAAAAAATCGCCAAACTAGCTTCCTAACGAAGAAAACAATGCCTAATTGAGGAAAATCTATGGATAAATGTAGAAATTATAGCACTTTTGGTAGAAATAAGAGAATTTCAACAAAATTCGTTTTTTATACCCCCTATTAGAGTTGGGCACTATAGTTCTTTTAAGTGATCGCTCTTTTTAGTTCAGTTCAATTAATTGAACTAGTTAGTTCATTTAGTTCAACAGCTCACTTTAGCACACCAACTCTTTAGCTCACTTTACTTAAACAGTTCATTTCGTTCAGTAGATCACCAGTTCAAATCAGCAGCTATTAAAGGAATCTGATTGGAGTATGAATGAAATGAGTTGAAAAAACTTATACAAAGGCGTTTGTATAGGTAGAATCATACATGACTTAAAAATGGAAACAACACAAAACAGCTGAGAAGAGCAAAAATAATAAATAATAAGATATGTCATCCCAGAGCGAGTAAGTTGTCAGTTACGAACGAATAGAATGGGCGAAGCTGCCATGTCCCTTTTGACACCACCCATGTAAATGGACCATTTTGCACAAAAAGTTAACGGCTTAAAATTTTGATTCCAGTCCATAGAAATGCTTAAAATTTTGTGAAGTGTAATGTTTTTAAAGTACCCATTGTATATTAAACCAGTAAGGAAAGGCATTTTAATGATCGGAAGTAAAATACAACTTCTATACCGGTTTGATACAAAATCAGGACGAACATATATATGGAGCTTTAATATAAATCTGAACCGATCTTCCCTGAATACTCATTCATGTAAAAAGACCTCCTTCTGTCGAATTTCGTACTGATCGGATATAAAATACAGTCTCTACAGCGCTTACATGTCAAATCGAGGGTAACATATATATGGGAGCTATATCTAAATCTGACCCGATTTTAACCAATTTCAATAGGGATCGTCCTTGGGCCTAAAAAAAGATATGTGCAAAGTTTCGTTGAGATCGGACCATAATTGCGACCTGTACTTTGATTACAAGAATACATCTACAGACAGACGGACATAGCTAAATCGACTCAGAAAGTGATTACAAGTCGATCGGTATAATAAACAATGGATCTATCTCTTCTCCTTTTGGGTGTTATAAACAAATGCACAAAGTCATAATACCTTGTACCACAGAGTGGTGTAGGGTTTAAAAATGGGCGTTATTGCCACACCCGTTGTGGTATCTCCCAAACAAAATTGCCGAAATAAAAAATATGAAAAATTATTTTTTTGAATTTCCCTATTTTTACAATATGGGTCATAATATATACACAGAAAGAATAAATTGAGTAATTTGTACTTGAATCAAGCCGCAGCGGTGTCAAAAGTACGTTAAGTACAGATTTTCTTAAACCAAGTACAAAATACTTAAATCAAGTACGGATTTTTAAGCCCTGAATTCTTAATCTTAGCGCTTATTCAGCCTGATTAGGCTTGATTTTAAGCCAAAAAATTCTTATTTCAAGCATAAAGCAACTGATTTAAGAATTTTATCGGATTAATTTGAGTGCGAAACGGGCTTCAATAAAGACATTTTTTGATTGAATTAAGCGTGTCCAATACTTGATTTAAGCCTGATAATACTTGACTTAAGCCTGTTCAGTTCTTAATTTAATCCTAACCAATACTTGATTTAAGCCAGATCAGTTCTTGATTTAAGCCAGATCAGTTCTTGATTTAAGCCTGGTCATACTAGATTTATTGTGCTTTCGTTCATTTTATACCTACATATATACCATTTACATAATTTATACCATTTATGTCACTGTATTGCAAAGAATGCAATTTTTTAAAATGGTATGTCAAAATACAATTGCTTGACAGCAAAAGTAAAAGTTTTGCTGCATTTATTCGATTTAAATATGAAACATATAAGGAATAGCATCAACGAAACGAATAAGAATTATTAACAACTTCAAAAAACTAAAATCAAAAAAATCACGCCAAGTAATGTATTTGCAAACTCTGCTTGAAAGAGAATCGAATTGCACTGAAAAAAATTAGTAATACAATTAATGACGACACATTCTTAAATTAAGTATGCGACCTCGGCATCAATTCAATCACAATTTTCATTAAAATAATGAAAATTTACATGTTTTTTACGAAATTTTCCTTAATTTAAAGTTTTTTCAATTTGAATTAATGACTATCTAGTCATTAGTTTTGTGTACGCCCTTCTTTACATATACGCCTTTAATTTGAAGAAAATAATCATAATTTTTGTGACAATTCGCATTATTTTAAGTAATGTTTCAATACTTTCAAGGATTTTCCACATTAAAACTATGACGTAGACATGACATAGTTTTAACGCCGAATCGGACTTAATTGATAGTATGAGATATTTCAGTAATAAATTTAAGGTTACGCTCCACTTAATGGAAAGGCTGCCTTGGTAATACATTTTATGACAATTGCCATTATTTTTAAGAATACATACGCGAGAAAAATACAATCTCTCTCCCTCTCTCGATCGGAGAATCAGTTTCGTTTGTTAATATTTGAATCAATAATTGTTATGGGATGCGAGTGCTCTTGTACTCTCTGAAAATAAGAATCATTTTGTAGTTCGTTTTCTTTTAAATCGTCAGTTATTTACAAGCGATGGAGGGAAATGGTTGTCTGGTTTTGGGACGCGGATTGTGGAAAAATGAGACTGCGGTGAATATGTAAGTATACGTGCATACATACACACGTGCATATTGCACCGAAAATAATTTTATTATGAACTGTTAACAGTTATTTTTGCTAAAGCATAGTAACAACAACAAATGAAACCGTCGGGTACATGTGTGTGTGTGTATGTGGTTATGCCGTCGGCGTCACCATTGATCTTGGTGATAAGGGAGTGCGTGCGTCATAGTTATTTTTGCTGCATGTTATTTATGGTGAGGCACATACGTTTTTGAAGGAGATCTTGTTAGTAAGTCCTGTGAAGAGATTTGTGCGAAAACTAAAAAATGGACGATACAAATGTGAGCAATAGGTTATCTAATACTGAAAGAGACAATAGGAAAATGTTTAGATACGTGAAATATAATATTATAACCCTGAAATAAACAACTTATTGGCAATTACAAAATAAACAAAACACAACACATTTTAATTGAAAGTATATATTTATTAAAAATAACTGCTAACGGCGCATAATGCAGAAATGTACAATTATTGAGTTACTAATAATATGTTATAAATATAACTATCTTTCTTAATTTTTTTAGAAAAACAATTTTAGAATGTGTCTTTTGGGAAAAGAGTGACAAATTCTACCACATATTTCAACGCAAGTATTATATATAAACGGTTGAAATATTTATCTTAGTTTTCACAGTTTTCCAATTGTGAAAAAGGTAAAATTTATTTGTATTTTTCTATTTTATTTCTTTTCAGAAAAAATTTAAGTATTTTAATTTTAGATCGCGCAATATTTAAAAATAAATGTTATGGATATATGAAAAATGCAGTCCTGAATGCCATTTATACAGAAATTACAACAAATATGTGAGCATACACCTACACGGGAATGTTTGAATTGAAAGAAAATATATTTGGAAACAAAATTTGTAAGTATAATGTATTTGTGAACAAATTTATTTTATTTGAAAATCAAGAAATTTAGTTTGGAACTTATATATTAATATATTAGAACAAAATATATTTGCGAACTGACTTTCACAAATAATATATGTGTTTTCACACAAACAAAGTCATTGTTAAAGGAGTTTTCCAAATATATTTTATTTAAAAAGATTTTTAAAACTTTTTGACTTTTTCGAATCTTAGTTTAAATTTTTCCTAGATTTCGTGTTACACTTTATAGTTAGACCTGTTGTTAGATTAGGCCCATTTGGTCCAATTTTTCCTTTAAAAACGGTAATATATGTATATTGCATTATAATTTGGTCCATGGGATATTTTTGTTTTTTGACATCAAAATAATAAACCTTTTTTACAAACATCAAAATAATAAACCTTTAACATATATATGGGCGCTATAACTAAATCTGAACTTATTTTCTCCGAATTTAGCAGTATTCCTTCATGTGATAAGAAACCTCTTTCTGTCAAATTTCGCTGTGATCGGATATAAAATACAGTTTCTACAGCTATTGAATTTCAAATCGGGGGAAACATATATATGGGGGCTATATCTAAATCTGAACCGATTTTCTCCGAATTATTGGATATAAAGTACAGTTTCTACAGCGCTTACATGTCAAATCGGGGCTAACATATATATGGGCGCTATAACTAAATCTGAACTTATTTTCTCCGAATTTAGCAGTATTCCTTCATGTGATAAGAAACCTCTTTCTGTCAAATTTCGCTGTGATCGGATATAAAATACAGTTTCTTCAGCGCTTGAAATTCAAATCGGGGGTAACATATATATGGGGGCTATATATAAATCTGAACCGATTTTCTCCGAATTTGGCAGAATTCCTTCATGTAATAAGAAACCTCTTTCTGTCGAATTTCGTACTAATCGAATATAAAATACAGTCTCTACAGCGCTTAGATGTCAAATCGGGGCTAACATATATATGGGGGCTATATCTAAATCTGAACCGATTTTCTCCGATTTGGCAGTATTCCGAATTTCGCTGTGATCGGATATAAAAAACAAGTTTCTACAGCGCTTTAATTTCAAGTCGGGGGTAAAATATATATGGGGGCTATATCTAAATCTGAACCAATTTCCCCCAAATTTTGTATTGTCTCTAAGTGTATAACGAGACTACTCTCTGTCAATTTTTGTACTAATCGGTTCAAAAATGTTGTTTATACAATGCATATATGCCAAATCGGAGGTAGCTATATGTAAATCTGAACCGATTTTAACCAAATTCAATAGGGATCGTCCTTGGGCCTAAATAAAGATGTGTGCAACATTTCGTTGAGATCGGACCATAATTGCGACCTGTACTTTGATTACAAGAATACTTGCCCTGAAATTAAGGCATTGATACTTTGCCAAAATACTTCAATTCAAATTAATCTTTGTGTCGGAAATATTAGTTACAAATAAAAACATATTAGGATGAAACATAGTTTTGTATAGAACAATATCCTCCCAAACATATAATATTTGTATGTGTCAAATATTACATATTTGAAGTTTACCCTAAACATATGTACATTTCAAGCAGACTATGTTTGGGGCAATATACTACAGAAGCGATTTTTGTTCAGCGTGTACGAACTTCAAATATTTCGGTGGTGTGTTGGCCGGTTTATCTTTATAGATACAACTAAAATACTGTTTTAGATTATAAAATTTTTAAAGTTATCAGTAATATTTCTTATACATTTATTGTATTTTCTAATACTAAAATAACCAACACAATTTTTAGAAAAAGGAAGTGTTTTGCATTTATCTTCTTAACTTTTATACAAGAATCGTATTTTCTACGAATATTGAAATGGTTTCAGTCGCTTTAAAACAAATGATTATTTAGTATGAGTGGCATTAGAAAAAATACAATGTAAGGAATTTCCCCTATATATTTTAAACAACTTTATTTATGCTTTAAATTTTATGATATTTTACTACACATAAGCACGAGTCATACTTAAATTTACACCAAAACGTGCTTATTTTAAGACCAAAATTAATTAGTTTTATTACCAAATATTCTTGATTCAATGAAATGCATCATCAAAACTTTACGACAAATTCTTTGATTTTCAGTACGCTTTTTTTTAGTGTGGGGTTGAATAACAATATACGAAGGTCTGGCGCTTTATTAAAAGACGCATTTCAGTTAGCTTAGGATCAAAAAGAAAGATTAGATTGATTTAGATCTAGGATCAACTAACCTCCATACATTTTTCAGCAGGATATAAATTTAATTTTCTAAATTTATGACAGAAAACGCACTGCTTTTCTTGTTATTTTAGTTCTTAACTTCAATCTCCGGATAATGTTAAGGACACCTCAATCTTTCTACTGGATATTGCTAGTCCTTATTTGTGTTAAAGTGTAAATGGATATCTCGACATATGTATGTGTTTGTATGGCTCTGTCTGTGGCTGTAAGTGTGTGCGGTTACGTGTGAGTGTGCCCCAAACGGGGAGAGAGAGTGTGGTATACCCAAGAGTTTCGGTTAGCAATTTAGCAAAACGTTTTTGGTGGGTTGGAATCTGCAATTCCATCTTCAGCTATTCTTCTCATTGTGGTTTTGATATGCTGCTGCTTTGCTTTTCCATGAAAGCCCCCAATGAGGGCGTTGGGGAAGTGTGTAGAGTAAGATTTAATCTTTTGCATCTTATTCGTTTGTATGTAGTGGTGTTAGTTGTAGTTTCTTGGTTAGTTTGTGTTTTTCCCTCAGATTTCTCTCTTATGATTTTATATAAATTAGTTATTTTTCATTTACGGATGAAGGGTGTGAAAAAAGGGCGGGTGATTGTGTGATGTTTGTCTGATGTGTGTTTCGGTGTCTTCATTCTATTAAATTAGAAACTGATAAGACTTTCCTTCTTTGCTAATTTCATTACATTTATCAGATTACCATCTATGCTCTCCGACATTTAATAGGTTTTGGTTTCAATGAATGAATGAATCTGTTGAGAATGAACCAGGGAACCAATGGATAGATGGATGAATGAATCAATGAATAGTTGGTATAAACGAAATGAAAAAAGAAAGAAATAAAATGTAATGAAATAAATGAAAGGAAATTAAATTGGTTACACACAACTCAGTAATACAGAAAAACAACCACACTGAATAAAAAATCTTTTTAAAATTTTTTGAAGACTATATTTTGTTCTAATAGAGCTGTTCCCAATCGACGCAGGTCGATATTGACAACCTGTAGTGGCCATCTAATTTTGGCGTCAACTGAGTTGATGATTTTGTTTGTTAACATTACCACTTAAGTGAAAATGGGCTTCGTCGCTAACACCATCATCAGCCCAAATTTGGATTAACTCTGGGGGTGCGGATATCCCAACTTAATGTAATAAGTTTTACCACTTCAAATACATTTTTCGTGAAAATTAAACTCTTTTTTTTCATTTACTACCAAATGGTAGGCAATTTACACTGTGACATTACTTTTGGAAATTATTCCAGATTTAGAGCAACACTATTTGTGTCACATAGTCGACATCTCCCAATTTCTGACTTTCCGTACTGAGTTAAGTGAATATATTCGTCGAATATATGAGAATTCAGAATTTCCTAAAGATTTAAAACATGATTTACATTTTCAACCGTACTACATTTGTATTTATTTATATTATTACATTTAGTGTGAAGAGGGTATACTCGTATATCATTTGCTACAGGCCAAAAGTGTAAAACATCGAAGGAGTGACCTAATACACCAAGTATGTTCGGCGGAAATCAGTTTTTTGATCATTTTAAGTCATTTCAGCAATGTCCGTCCGTCCGTATGTCCGCTGGTTGGTGCGCACGATATTCTCGAAAGGAGTAACCGATTGACTTCAAATTTGGTATGCGGTAAAATTTGTTTCAATCTCCGGGTAAGTTCGTGAAAGGGCCATATTGGTCCACTCCTTCTAGCACCTCCCACACAAAGGGTTAAAATAAACTTTTATACTACTTACTTAAATCTTCTGAAACACACATAGCATTAGTCTAATGTTGCTACCACCTAGAGAAAAATTGACGAATTTACCACGCCCCTTTCGGAACCTCCCACACAAATGGATTATTTTCACCAAACCTTTAAAGCTTATTATTACCCCCCTTGTGGTACCTACCACATAAATGGACCATTCTGCATCAAAAGTTAACAACTTATATCTTTAATACCAGTGAATACGTTAAAATTATTAATTTATATTAAATTAAATTTAAATTTTTATTAATTTAATTAAAATATACACACATAACGGCTTAACATCTTATTAGTTGGTTTCCTGCATATACAAATACCTGAACTTTTGTACAGTGTAATGTTTTTATGGTACCGAAAGTATATATACAAAATGGGCGCTATTGCACCGCCCCTTTTGGTACCTCCCAAACATAAATACCAAAATAAAAAATATCACATTTTTTGTGAATTGCATTAATTTTGCAATATGGGTAATTATTATATTATTCATAGATATTTTGCAAATAGACATTGTTTTCTTCTTTAGGATGATAGCTTTCAAGAAATTTTTTTTGCGAATTTTTTTTTATGTCTTACGGAGTTTTTCTGCCAGCAAAAAAATAATTGTTTTGAAAAAAAAACAATTTTTTCTAATTGTTTTAACGACAGTTGCTAAATAAAAAAAATTGTTTTGGCTTCATAAAGTAAGTACATAATTTTTTAAGGATCCTATAGATTTTAGCGACGTTGTTGCCGGATGAATGGTTAAAATCTCTGCTTATCGCTCAATAAAAAATAATTTGGTTTCGACGCCATGGATTAATTAATAACATGTTTTTCTTACATACCTTAAAATGTTTGAATTCAACGTTGCAGGAAAAGTAGATAGCCATGTCCTATTACCCTTAGATCTATTGACAATGTACTCTAATGCCTAATGCACCAATTACAAAACCTAACTTCAACATTAAGCATGTCTTTAACGTTCTTTTTGGTACAGAACTGTTGGCGTCTTGACACAACTTTTGTGTGCTACTCAAAAGTGATTAATGGTATTTTTTTGCATTTCAATCCGGCCTATTGAGCATTTTGAGAAATACTGGGACAAACTTGTCATAATGATTAAAATATTTCTCGAGAAAGACAAAAAAGTCTATCGTGGAACTTGGGTATATTGTACAAGAAAATTTGTGCTAAAATACCAAAAATAAAAAGGCGATTTTTTTAAAAGTTATTTTTATTAAATATTTTTCCAAAAATTTAGAAAAAAAAATCGTTTTAATTTTATTTTCTATTTTTCATTAAGAGTGCAAATAATTACTAACATTTTGCAAGAAGTCCCATATTGATAGCTTTTACCAATAAAAAGGTACGAGTATACTCGTATATTTTTTATAAACCCAGTCTTCCTCAAAATTCACAGTTTCGAACATTTTTTAATTTGGTTTTGCAAAATAATTTGCATGGGTTGTTGACAACACTTAGTACAACCATTATATCAAGTTTCATAAAAATCCGTAATATGAGCCAATAATACTGTGATCAGCTATTTATTTTTTGATGTTTTGAAAAGGTTTTAATTAAAAATTATTATAATTTTCTCAAAAAAATTGATTTTTCCGCAATATCTTGTGAGATATAGCTGAATTGATTTTTCCGCAATATCTTGTGAGATATTGCTGATTGGATGAATAAACGATGTTAAAAGGATATTGGTAATGGGAGTTTGGTGGCTCCCGAAACAGATCTGTCTATCCATTACAACCGCCCCAATACATGTCACTTACTTCTTCTTTAAGTTTTAACAAAGTTGTTTTCATATACTGAAAAAACAATAACAATCTTGAGCCTGAGTGCAAAAACAAAATATGTACTATGAAAGCAGATCGAATAAAACAAAACAAAAACAAAAACAAGTGTATAAAATCGGGGCTTCATCTGCAAGTGGACTGTATTGTATTTCTCGAAAGCGCCCAAAATTATAAATATTTTGACCGTTTCCATGAAACCAAAGAGAAATAAAAGAACATAGATTTCAGTTTCAGTCAAAGAGAGTTCAGTTTCAGTTTATTCAGTTTGTTCTTACCGCTTTCAAGTCTGCTGCACAAGTGAAGTTGTGCGGCAGAAAAGAAAAGCGACAGAGAGACAGTGCAGGGTATTCGGGATATTCAGCACCACAGTAACTGGAAATTTAAAACTAAGATGGAAACTCTTTATCCAATGAGTGAAAGCTTTTCAGTAGGAGCAATCATTGGATAAAGAGTTACCACGTTTACAGACTAAGTTAAACCTGAATGAGCACTAAAAGAGGATGGTCACAGTGACCGTTAATTCAATTTGCAATTCAATTCAGTTTTTATATTCAGTACTTCAGTACAATCTAGAAACTTAAACTATAGTTAAAACACGGTTTAACAACAAGGATAAAGTCACTTTCGTTACATCCCTAGTTGGTATAAGCAGGTCCCATCCCATAAATCGGTTTTAAAATATTAAAGAAATTGGCATAAGCTTTCGTTTGAGCAAAAAAATTAAAATGTACTTTTTCCAAAAATGCAAACCAATTTTTAATTTCGCAAAAAAAATCACAAAAATAATTTTTGCGAATTTTTTTATTATACCCTACACCACACCGTGGTACAGTGTATTAAAAGTTTGTTTTATGTCATATGTTTGTAACACCTAGAAATACTACAGCCAGACCCATCTTAAAGTATACCGATCGACGTAGAATCACTAGCTGAGTCACGATTACAGGCCGCCGTGTACAGGTCCAATTTTACTCCGATCGTGCTGAAATTTGCTGTTAATAGTCTATTGTACCTGGAAAGAAGCCTTATGAATTTGAATAAAATCGCTTCAGATTTAGATATATCACCCAAACATATGTTTCGTCCGATTTGGTCCATTAGCCCTATATGTAGACGCTGTAGTTTACATCCAATCGTTTTGAAATTTAACATGGTGGAGTTACTTGATCCATGGACCAACATTGCCCTATTTGAAGAACATCGTTTCTGATTTAGCTATAGCCCCCATATATATGTTTCGTCAGATTTGGCATATAAGTCCTATGGAATCTGTGTTTTACGTCAAATTGTTTTGAAATTTAGTAGAGTTTATTATCTAGGGATCAACATTGCTCAATTTGAAGAAAATCGGTTCAGATATAGACATAGCTCCCATATATATGATTCGTACGATTTGGCTCATTAGCCCTATAAAAGCTGTAGTTTACATCTAATCGGTTTGAAATTTAGCATGGTAAATTTTCTTGATCCATGGACCACCATTGTCGTATTTGAAGATAATCGGTTCAAATTTAGCAATACATATGTTTCGTACGATTTGGTCCATCAGCCCTTTAGAAGCGGTAGTTTACATCAAATTGTTTTGAAATTTAGCATGGAAGAGTTTCTTGATCTATGGACCAACATTGCCGAATGGAGCCGAATTCAGATTAAGATATTGGACCCATATATATTTTTCGTCTTTTCTTGACTACAAAGGTTTCAAAAATCTCTCTTGATATGAAATCCCCAATATATTTATTGATTTTTTGTATTATTGAATGTTTAATCCGTTGTAAAGTGGACCGAGCCATGCCCAACTGCTGAGAACGGCGTTTTTGGGATGTTCTTGGGGACCTCTAAACACTGGCTCGTACGGCAGCGATATTCTCGGCAGATCGCCTTGGTCGACTTTTATTTGGCCTCTTCGGATTAGAAAGAGCCTCACCAGTCGAAAATTTTTCGTATAAACGCTTAATGGTGTTCTTAGAAGGCGCACTTCTCACATTTTTTAATATTTTAAAAGCACGTTGAGTTTTCACAATTGACTTCTTCTGTTGAATGTAAATTTCAACTATTTCAGAGCGCTCGCGTGGCGTGTATTATTCCATGGTAAAAATCTGCTTGGACTGACGCTTCAAACGCGGTATGTCATTAAGCGATCTGACATCTCTGTCAAAAGTTATGGCGTTGCCAGATGGGTCCGTCGAATATGGGCAACCCTGTACATATATATGGCGAATATATCTAAATATGAACCGATTTTTTTGAAGAAACTTCTTTGTGTCCAATTATATACAATTTGGTTTAAATATATAGATAACAGGTTGCAAATTTTAGGAAAATCTTAACGGATTTTCACCAATTTACATTGGGATCGTCTTTGAGCCAAAAAGGATGTTCCCGCCAAATTTCGGAACGTAATTGCGACCTATACTTTGATTAAAAGAATACATCTTCATGCAGACGGACATCGCTGAAGCGACTCAGAAAGTGATTCTAAGTCGATCGGGCTATCTCTTCTCCTTTTAGGTGTTACAAACAAATGCACAAAGTCACCACAGTGTGGTGTAGGGTATAAATATATTTATCTAAATCGATTTGGTCAGTTTATAAGAGATTCATACCATAGATGCATGCATAGATTTATTATACGGATAACTAAATGGCATCTTAGGTGTCTTATCAAATATTTTAAAGTGAAATGAAATAAATTTATGCTTTATAGATTTTTAAAATTTTTTTGGGATAATTTTGGACCCAGTATTCTATAATTGTAAGTATTTTATGTATTGTATGTATTATAAAACATTAAAACAAGATAATCCAGAGTTTTTTTCAGTGCACCTACACACATGAAAAGGGTGTGGTGTGCTTGTGTATGCAAGTGATTTCTTTATTATTTCGGGTTAAAGGTTACCGATTTAAATCTCTCCATCATCACCAATCACTTGTTACAGCTGAAGGAAGATTATTTGGGATTTGTGTCTATTTCTTTAAGACTTCATTCACTTCTCGGCATCAAATGCAGGAAGTATTTTTAGTGGTTGCTGTGAAAATACATTTATTTTTATGTTGATCTCTTTAAATGGTATTTCTTACTTCTCTTCGTCTTTATTTTATATATTCTCCTTTCCTTTTGCCCTTCATGACTGGGCACACATCGAAAAGTTCAGCGTTCACAATGTCAAAGGACAAAATGTCACATATTGAAAAGGATAACAAGCAGTCAGCCAAAAAGCAAAAAAAAAAAAATAAAGCTTCAAAAAATACCACCTAGCCGTAGTGTGGATTTGAGACAAGTTTCTTTTTATGATTGTTTTATTTTATCGAAAAGTTTGTCATCAAATTTTATGTGAGGCTGTGCGGAAAAAACGACAAAGTTTGTTGTAGACATTACTTTCTAGCTTCTTTTTGCGAAGTGACAATTTAAAGGTTTATTTGATTAAGAAACGCTTAAGGATTTCGGGAAGCTCCTTGTTTTATTATTTCCTGACATTTTAAGCGAAATTCTCATGACATGTTGTTTCAGTTATCAAAGGCCGCATGTTGGGCTCTGATGATTGGAAAAATGTCAGCGTGTCACAAAAGGTCAAGTTAATATTATATTTTGTATTCAAGGGACATACAAAATGGTGATGTTAAAGGCAATGTATATGCTTATGAACGAAAATAGTGTTGAAATAAAATTTAAGAGCATTTTTAGTGCCCTTGAGAATAAATCAAATTTTTATGTAAGTTTCAAATAACTATTTTCATAATCAATAATGATTTACAGCGAATAAATCCGAGAGACTATCAATATTTAATGATAAATACATATATTTCGAAAACACATTTTTGTAATACTATTCCGTATTGACAAACTTTATTAATCGAATACTAAATATCGCCTAATGAAAACTGATCAAATTATTCATTTAAAACATCTGACTAAATCCTTATGAATCGTAATAACCTATAAATATATATTGAACTTCTGGTTTAAGTCTAGTTTTCATTTTGAAGAATTACAAAATATTTTTTTTACCCGAAACCTAAAAACTTTTATATATACAGTTGCGGTCAAAAAATTGCACCACATTCATCTCCAGCCATGTGGATATGCAATTTTCATTTCTCCTCAAAAATATCTAAATTTTGTAAATTAAAGTAATAGATTGTGTCATTTTAGGGGTTTCTTGAAGTAACCTCTGAATCAGGCCAGTCAAAAAAATAGCACCATCGACAAAAAGTTGATAAAGCTTTACCAATTTTGCGATTCAGAACATCCATAAATGCCACATAATTTAATATAAGGCTACATCTGTTATTCTTAAAAAATTCATAAATGCATTTATAGAATATTTTTTAATATTAGAGCTTTATACCGCTGGAAATTTTAATTTCATAAAATTTTTTCTCAAAATATGATTAGCATGAAAAATCTTTCAGTTGTTCACAAAAACTGATCAAAAATACTATAAAGTTTTCTTCACGAAGTGTAAAGTTTTCTCATTTATCTCATTTATTGGTTAAAGGTTTAGTCAGGACGAGCAATCTTAGGCTTTGTATGATGAATAAAGGAGCCGCAAAGATTTTTATGTCTAAAGAAAGGGTTGAAATAGTTCGCAAATATATGCGGGAATATAAATTAATTGCTTCCATCCCAGAAAAATGGTCTAGGTTAAAGATTTTCATATTGGTAGTTTTGTATAATGTAATATAACCCATTGGAAATCGCCCAGAAAAAAATGGCGCAACTTTTTTGGTTCAGTTGAGTCGGAATATATATTATCTTGAGGTAGGTAGTGTTGGCCCTATAAAAAATTTACCAACTAATGCAAAATGGAGTCAGAAATTTACAACCAAAGGAAGAAAACTTCACTATGGTTTGAGCAATGTTTTGCCTATTATAGAAAAGGAATTTTACATTGTATAAAAACTATCACTGATTCATCCGTATATGAAGTAATTCTTAATAACATATTGTGGGTTAATGCATATGAAGAAATAGCTCGTCCGCAGTTTCCAACAAGATACCGTTCCAAATTTCGAGCAAACTAATGATATAATGCTTTCTCAATAACCAAATAAGCTCATTATTATGCTTATATGCCATATTACTACAAACAAATGTGGATAATTAATTATTAAGGGAGATCGTATAAGAATAAATTAAAACTCGCAAAAGCTTTAGGGAAAACGTGAAAGTCATTTAAACACTCGATTTAGCAGGTAGGGGTCAGAATCTGGAAAACTATTTTTGAAGACATGGAAGGGCATTGTTGCTCTCAACGAATTAATGCTGAATACATATTTTGTGACTAATATAACGTTAAGACAACCACAAATAATATTTAATAGCTATCCGTAAATGTTCCTCTTGTCCAGCTATATAATATTTAGTACAAATGCTTGAGGTGCTATTATTTTGACTGGAGATTTTTTGCACATTTAAGAAAAAAATTATGTTTTTTCATTTATTAATTCAAAATACCGAGATATCTGCGTTACTAATAATTTCTGTATATGTAGTATAGGGTTTATGTTAGCCAAAGAAACCAATATCAGTAATGCAATAGTTTTAGAAGTAAAGGGTCCGAAAAATAACTTTTTTTTTTGAAAATGCTATAAAAAAGCTACTGAAAATGCATAGGATGGTCAGTTGGCTTCAACTCCTGAACCAACTGGACTTTGTATGGCGTCATACCAAGGTCTTTATGCAAAATTCGTCTCAATGATGTCTCAGAAATGTTCAATTGTTGAGAACGACGGTGAATTGATGTTGATGGCGCTTCACGCACACTTTCTGCCACAGCAGCAATATTCTCGGGTGTATGTACTGTTTTTGGCTTTTCACGCTTTGGTTTATCGATGAGGATGCCAGTTTCATTCCCTTTTTTCCCAAGATAACGAACATACGGAGCTGACGGTGCTTCTCTTCTTCCAAAATCCGTACGCAATTTTCGCACACATTCTGCAACATTACCATGATTTTCAAAGTAATGTCGCAATATACACATATTCGTTCAGCGGAAGGATAAAACTAATTATCTGTCAAATCAGAAGCTAAGTGTTACCATTCACGAAATAAGCACTAGTTGAAAAAAACGTTAGATGGCGGACCCTTTATTAACTTTTGATCCAAAATTGTCCATTGGTGAGGGAGGTACCAAAAGGGTCCTGGCAACTTCGCCCATTTTTCTCGAGGTAATAGTGAATAATTAATTAATACTATGTGTAGAATTTCAGAGGATTCAAATAAGTGTATAGAAGTTATTAAATAATCAATATTTCACTAAATTTTATCCCTTTGTGGGGGAGGTACTAGAAGGAGTGGACCAATATGGCCCATCTTCGAACTTAGCCGGAGATAGAAGAAAATTACCACATACCAAATTTGAAGTCAATCGGTTACTCCTTTCGAGAGTTATCGAGCGCACCAGCCAGCAGACAGACAGACGGACATTGCTCACTCGACTTAAAATGACCCACACATACTTATGGTCTTAGGTCACTCCTGCGATGTGTTACACTTTTGGCTCGTAGCAAATGATATATACCCTCCTCTCTAAGGTGAGGGGATAATTATATATTGAAAAATGAGATGGGGTGGAGGGCGGCCCCAATAATAAGTGAGAAGAGCGGAAAAAAGTAATGTTGAATAAAAAGAGGGGAGGATAGCTAAGTTCCTGCAGTGGACAATGCCGTTTAGGCAGATGGATGAGCGGTTGTCAACCCTAGCCACTTCAGGCAGCTAATATAATTGAGGATGCTGACGATTTTGGCTTCGAGATCTTCGATCGTAAAGTCACCTAGGTAGCAGTGTCTTCTTCTAGAAAGAAAAGGACATTGGCAAAAAAGGTGCTCGATCGTTTTAAGCTCCTCTTCTTCTTCCGTACAGAGACGACAGTAGCCTTCTGTGTCTCGTTGCCACTTTGATGTAAACGCTGTAACGTTACAGTGGCCTGTGAAAACGCCCACTAACAGGCGTAAATCTCTCTTTGTGAGGTTCAGCAAGTCCCTTGTTCTGGTTTGTGACATACGTGGTCAGAGAGACCTAGCGATATTACAGTCCGGTCTGGCTAACCAATTCTGGTTAACTTGATCCCTGTAGAAGCGCTCTATCATGCCGCACTAGTGGTTTCCATCGCTGACCCATTCCGTGCGAGCTCATCATCCTTCTCGTTTCCAGTGATGTCACAGTGTCCTGGGACCCAGCAGAGCTTGAAGTTTTTTTTTTTTTTTTTTTAAATTTATATTTATTTGCAATCTATTTACAAAAGAAATAATAAGCAAATTTAATGAAATATGTACAGTGGCATATACTTAAGTTCCATTGAACTTAAAACGTTTTATATATATATACATTTATTATATGATAGATATTATATTATTCGTAAACTATACAGAAGATGAATATACATTTATGTGAATGGGAGATCTAGAATATGACGTCTCTTAAGTCTTCTAACCTCATTGGTATCATCTAGTAAAGTAATAGCTAATACATTTGGATGGTCACTGAGTCTGTTTAGATAATTTGCGCTATACTTCTTAATTTCATCTGTTACTGTAGGAATTTTGAGGTCGTTATGTATATTGCGGTTGTTGACAAACCAAGGTGCATTAGTTATCATTCTGAGTGTTTTTGACTGGTACCTCTGAAGAATTTCAATGTTGGAATTACTAGCGGTGCCCCAAAGTTGTATACCATAAGTCCACACCGGCTTAAGTATAGTTTTGTAAATTAAAAGTTTATTACGCAAACTAATAGTCGACTTCGATCCAAGAAGCCAATACAATTTCTTTGTTTTAACATTCAGTTGTTTTCGTTTGTTTTTTATATGGTCCTTCCAGGTCAATCTCCTATCTATTTGAATACCTAGGTATTTGGCGCATCTAGATTTTGGAATTAAATCTCCGTCTATGGCTACAGGGGGACAATCATGTTTCCTGAGCGTGTATGTGACATGGCTCGATTTATCGGCGTTGACTTTATTGTTCCATTTTTTATACCAGTTTTGCATTTTATTTAGTTGTTTTTGAACATTGACCGATGCTTCTATATGCGAAGTGTTTTTAGCTAAGATTGCTGTGTCATCCGCATAGGTTGCAATAGTCACATTGCTATCTGTTGGCATATCAGCCGTAAAAATTGAGTATAATGTCGGACCCAACACACTCCCCTGTGGGACTCCAGCCTTTATATCACCAAAATCTGAATCATCGTTATTTATGTTCACGTAGAAGCGTCTTTGGTAAAGATAGGACCTAAGTAATAAAAAGAAAGGTGCTGGGAGTTTTAGTTTCAGCTTAAATAAAAGTCCTTCATGCCATACACGGTCAAAGGCTTGCTTTACATCCAAAAATACCGCTGAGCAATAACATTTAGTTTCCAAGGCATCTCGAATTTCATTAATCACCCTGTGGCATTGCTCTGGAGTTCCGTGTCTATGTCGAAAACCAAACTGATGTTCTGGGATTATTTTCGAGTTTTCAATGATTGGCATAAGCCGTTTCAAAAACAATTTTTCAAATAATTTTGAAAATACAGGAAGTAAGCTTATTGGCCGATATGAGGTTAGCTTGCTTTCTGGTTTGTTTGGTTTAAGTACCATTATTATCTTGGCAAATTTCCATTGATTTGGGAAATGGCATAATCTTAGTATAGCATTAAATATAATGGTAAGATATATAGTAGCTTTTTTAGGAATAGATTTAATTACTCTTGGATCAATATTATCATAGCCAGGCGACTTTTTAGGGTTTAGTTTTTTGATCTCACTTTCTATTTCTGCTACCCTAAAAGGTTTTATTGGTTTTGACATTTGGCAAGCTACGTCTAGAAAATCAGTAACAGCATTCTCATCGTTATCCGCACAAAATTGAAAAGGCGTAAAAACTTCTTCCAAATAACTCTTGAATGCATCGGCTTTAGTTTTGTCCGATCTACACCAAATTCCATTGGCGTCCTTTATAGGAGCATTTCTATCCTGCGGTCGCCTTTTCATGTATTTTGTTGCTTTCCATAAGTTATAATCGTTATTGTGTGATGGTGTCAAATTACTTAAATATGTGTCCAGAGACTCGTTTCTAATTTCTTTAAGGCGCTTTTGTAGATTTCTAGTAGCTCTATTGTAGATAGATTTGTATGTTGAATGTCCTGTCCTCTGCCAACGTTTTCTTAAACGTCTTTTAATCTTTATCAAATTTCTTATTTCTGTAGTAGATCTTATATTCGAGATATTTTGTTCTGGGGGAGTTGCGATAGATGCTGCTTCGTGAACAAGTCTTGTGAAACGTTCTATCACTTCTTCCAGCTCGACACTTGATTTTATTGAGACATTTAAGTTTATATTGTTTTCCATCCAACATTTGAAAGACTGAATATTTGTTTTATGCGTGAAAAGCTTAAACACCTTTTTTCGCAGGATTGGTGAGGTTTTAAAATTGATAATAATAGGGCTGTGGTCAGAACTCAGATCATCTGAAGCTACAACATCAAAATGTGAACTCGGTATACCCGAGTATACAACAAAGTCCAACAAATCTGGAGTTTTTGCAGGGTCGCTGGGCCAGTAAGTGGGTTTTCCTGTGGATAACACATTATAGTTTTTGTTCATTAAACATTTGTGAAGTTCATTTCCTTTAGGATTTGATATTCGAGAGCCCCACCATGGATGTTTAGCGTTAAAATCTCCACCAACAATAAATTTATTTCCAAGTTTTACAAAGAATCGTTCAAACTGATCGTATTTAACGCTAAACCTTGGTGGAAAGTATATAGAGCATACTGATATGTTGCTGTTACAACACTTAATCTTGACGCCTGCAGCTTGTAAGTAAGTTTCAGTTATTGGTTCCATAGGTTCATATATAATATTGCTTCTAATTAAAATAGCCGCACCGCCGTGTGCTTTTTCGTCTGGATGGTTAGCTGTTATTAAGTCAAAACCACCAATTCGAAAAAATGACTTACTAGTGAAATGTGTTTCCGATATCAATAAAATATCAACATGATTGTTCTTTAGAAATTCTTTAACTTCGTCTACGTGTTTTGAAATACCGTTGGCATTCCATTCAGCTATAATAACATCTAATTGCATAATTTATTCATAATCATTGACATCATATTAATCAATGTATTAGTTAGCTCGATTTGCTTATTGAGCATTGATTCTATTTTCTGCAATAGACTGCTTTGATTTGGATCAGATCCCCTTACTGCTTGGGAGTAGGTCATATTTTCATATTTTTCATTATATTGAAATTCATTGTTATTATTGGCATTGTAATATGACTGAATGTTATGTTTTCTGTTTTCAATATTTACTCTTTTTCTTACAATATTTTTGTACACAGCACAACCTCTGTAACTGGCGGCATGTGCTTCCGAACAATTGACACACTTAGGGGGTTCTCTTCGAGTTTTTTTTACAATCTGTTGTAGGGTGACCCAATCCGCACTTTACACAGTTAAAAGACTTTTTATAATATGATTTTGTATGCCCATATTCTTGACAGCGATGGCATTGCACTATGTCATCAAAATGTTTAGGTGGGATTACTTCAACTATTGAATTTTCAATAGCTTTCACATCATAAATTGAATGGTTATTCGGGTTAGGATCTAAGTCAACGAAAAACATGGGTAAAGGGAATTTTGTTCTACGACTAATGATGTTCCTAACACTTCTTACTTGATGTCCTAATGAAAGTAAATGTGCTTTGATATCAGAAGTTGGAGTAGAATGATGCAATCCTTTGATGACAACTCGAAATGCCCTTTCCTGTTTGAGTTGAAATGTGTGGAAAGATTTCTTTTTAGATTCTAGATGTTTAACGACTTTTCGGTATGAATCTACAGATTTAATAACTAATCTAATTTGACCGTCATTTAAAGACTTAAAATTAAATTCATTCTTATTAATAACCTTGCTTATATCATTAACCATTTTTCCGATGTCGTCCACATCAGGAATGAAAATTGGGGGCGGTCTAGGTTCCTCGGTTGATTGTTGATTGTTTTTGTCATCTTCTTTCCCATCAGTGCGAAGGCTTTCATATCTGTTGTTGGATGTAGAAGGTTCGTCGTCATGAAGAATTCGCTTAGGGTGAATTGTTTTGGCTGACCGTGTAAGTTTTCTCTTTACCGGTACCTGCTGCCAGTTGGAGTCGTCATCATCATCACTGCTATCATCACTTAAGTTAACACCAGCATTTGACATACTGACAATGTAATTTGAATAGTAAGTTTGTATCGTGGGTTGTGTATCAAGTGTGCGTGTACGCACCGCTTGCACTGAGTTTTTGTTCACTGATCTTTTTATGACCGGCGGCCGATTCGCTTGAAACCGAGAAAAAAACAACAAATTCTTAATATTGTTGTTGTAAAAGTTTTTTTTTGTTAGAAAATAAATGAATTTAAACAACTATGCGCAGAGTACGTGTTTCAGCGATCACAGTCTAGACGGAACTGAGCTTGAAGTTAACTGTTAGTTTTTGCATTTCTAATATGCAATCATTTACTAATTTCAGAGCAGCTTGACTATCAACATAGATAGTTATGTTTTCACACTGCCTGGAAAAACCATCGTTTATTAAACCCAGGGTAACCAGGATGGCAAAAACCTCCGCCTGAAAGACACTGCAGGCGTCTGGCAATTTGTAAGATCTGCTAATGCTAAGAGATTCACTAAAGATGCCAGCCCCCGTTCCCACATCCATCTTTGATCCATCTGTGTAAATTGAGTGACCACGAAAGGGATCTGATCTAGAAGGGATCGTCATGTTCAACCTTGTGGAGAAATTCAGAACTGGTGGCAAATAATCAGTTTGTCCTGTTAGAACCCTCAGCCTGTTAGATGCCTCATTTGAGTGCCCACACTTACGCCACATAAGATTCGCAGAGTCTAATAGCACACTTGGTGGCGCTACACTTAATATATTGACCTATCGGTTGAAGGTTTAGTAAAGTGTTCATCGCCGCTTGCGGTGTACTCGCTCTCGCACCGGTTATGAATAGAGAAGCAATTCTTTGAATCTTCTCTAAAGATTTTAGCTGGTGTCTATATCCAGTTGCTTTCCACCACACCACTGAACCATAGGTGAGGATGGGACGCACAATCGCGGTGTAAATCCAGTGAATAGTACTTGGGCGGAGCCCCCAACTTTTACCTATGGAACCTCTGCAGGAGTAGATTGCATTCGGTCCCTTTTTGACTCTTTCCTTGGTGTTGCTTTTCCAGTTTAATTTCTGGTCAAGTATGACGCCAAGGTACTTAGCCTCTGGGGACAGTTTCAACTCCACCCCGTCGAGAATAAGTTTATGGAAATCTCCTATCTTAGTGAATAGGACTAACTCTGTCTTAGTTGGATTATATTCCTAGCCAGTTCGCCATTGCCCATCTAGACAGCTTCCTATGCGCACTTTGAATAAGATCAGTAATGGTTGAGAGGAATTTGCCTCCAACCATGATAACCACATCGTCGGCATATGTGACAACTTTTACTTTGTCTCTATTGAATGATTTGAGTATTCCGTTTATGACTACAAGCCACAGGAGAGGAGATAGAACCCTTCTGTGGTGTACCTCTAGTCACTGACTTCCTAATGGAACCCTCTGCTAGAGTTGAGTTGATGATCCTGCCTTTCAACATTATGTCAATACAGTCAACCAGCAGGGGGATGTGCTCACATTCAACAAAGATTCGTGTATGGATTCGAAATTCACATTATTAAAAGCCCCTTCTATATCTAAGAAGGCTGCCAAAGTGAATTCGCTTTTCTCCGGGTTATTTTCAATGTAGCCACTACGTCATGAATAGCA
Source organism: Eudasyphora cyanicolor (assembly GCA_963930755.1). Taxonomy (NCBI): domain Eukaryota; kingdom Metazoa; phylum Arthropoda; class Insecta; order Diptera; family Muscidae; genus Eudasyphora; species Eudasyphora cyanicolor. The sequence goes on along the minus strand of OZ005736.1, from coordinate 48,819,730 downwards.
CTATCAACTGAGCGCCTTTGATGTAGGCATGATGACAGTTACTGATTAGTGACGGTTGTAAACTATCCCTAATATATGTAGGTGTCAATAAGTCTTTCCAACGTTTTTAAAACAAACGATGAGAGACTAAATGGTCTAAAGTCCTTGGGCGTGGAGTGGCTGGGTTTTCCCGCTTTGGGAATGAAAACCACTTTGACCTCACGCCATTTTGAGGGTATATAATTCCTAAGTAGGAATTGCCTAAAAATCAGCGACAGCATATCAATTGCTATTGGCCCTGCATTCTGTAGCATGGCTGCATATCACCATCAAGTCCGGCAGACTTAAAGGGTTCGAAGGAGTTAATAGCCCACAGAATTTTCTTGTCGGTTACTAAGTCATTTACCACAGCGTTCATCACAATGTGGTGCACTTGATCTAGTACTGATATTGGGAAATTCCTCCTGGACTACATTCGAATACCCAGGATAGTGTGTCGTCGCTAAAAGGTCCAGAGTTTTTAAGCTGGACTCAGTCCAAGTCCCATCTTCCTTCTTAATGCGCCTTTGGATCTTTTGATAGCAATCTTCGGAATCTGGAGGACTCGTTCACACCTTCTATACTTTCACAGAAGTTGATCCAAGAGACTAGCTTAGCCTTTTTTTCCTCATTCTTGTACGGTTTGGAAGATTCCTTATAGCAATTCCAATCTGCACTCAATTTGGTTTTAATGGCTTAATTACACAGTCTCCTTGCATTCTGCCTCAAACTACCACGGTCTTTGGTCCACCACGAAGGTTGAGACCTCTTACCCGGGTACGTAAGGGGATATGATTTCTCACAATTAACTACCAAGGCTGCAGTAAAATCGTCAACCGCTGCTTCCAGCTCGGTATTGTCAGTGAAGTTATGCATCAACGACAGTAGCTGTCTGCCAACAAGTTCATTATACTGAGCCCAGTTAGTCTTCCTTGGGTTTCTGAAGGGGGTTCATTGCAAGTTACCATATTCAGGGTAAAAGGAATGTACCTGTGGTCGGAGAACGAATTCTCCTTGGACACTCTCCATCCTGAAAGAACGTTATCATCAAGATAAGTCAAGGATATGTCTATTACCTCCGATCTTTTTTTGACCTGAAAAGTGGGATCACTACCAACGTTACAAATCTTTAGACCAGAATTTAAAATAAAATCATAAAGTGACTCACCTCGAGTGTTAATGTTAGAGCTTTCCCAGAGAGTGGTGGACGTTGGCGTCGCATCCCAAAACCAGCATTGTTAAGCGTATATTGTCGTGCACCAGCTTGCTCACTAACTCGTTTGGCGGGTTGATTTCCTTATATGGTAAATAAACTGATGCGAGTAGTAACGGTTTGGTGTTTTTCGTTACTAATCGCACAGTTGTCTGATCACCATTGCTGTAATTATGTAAAAGGATAAGGTTTACATTTTTCCTACCTACAATACAAGTCCTCACCTTATCTGTAGTAGTAGGTGAGTACGTGATAAAATTTACATTGTTCAGACCAGTTACCTTATTCTTAACGATATAGGGTTCCTGGATTAGAGCGATGTCAACTGAAGAGTTAGATAGGGCAATTAGAAGTTCGTTCGAGGCTGCTATAGAATGATGCAGATTAATCTGCACTACTCTTAGCTTACTCGAACTAATTTCCTTTTGAGGTTTGTATGCGGATCTCAACCATGATCGCATGATCTCAACCTTATCCCTACAAAACTGCAATCAAATATTACCATATGTTGTTGTCTTTGAGGAAAATATTCCTCGCGAAAAATATTATGGGACCTTTCTCAATGTTTTTATGAGGACTAAGCCGATTTAGGGTTATTACATAACTTGTGTATTTTTCTACTCATACAAAAAAAAAATATTTATTGATAGTAATTTTTTAACTTACATTTTCGTAAATTAACTAGTGCTAATTGATGAAAACGAAAACCGGGGTTAAACTAAATAAGCTACGCTGAATCCAATGGCGCCAACCGCTTTTTAGATTAGCTCTCAAAAAAAGTTATCAATATGAAATATTTTAGTTTTTGTAATAACCAGACGAAATTGATATATAAGTTGGCATTGGACTGCTGCGCCTCAAATTAAGTTATTGTACATTTTTTGTAATCCTTATTATATTTTCAAAGTTTGAACTATCTTGTTCCATTTTTTGACATTTTCCATAGAGTACATTCAAACAAAATTACACTTAAAAGTCTAAGAAATCTTTAAATATCAGCTTCAAATTTGGTTTATTTCTTTATCATTTTTTTTTGGAAAAAACTTTCTTTTTGCTAGTATTAGTTTGTACATTGTACTATTGTACCAACTTTTGCTTCCCTTATCGAAACAAACTTTGACATTCGCGATACATTTGATATTTGACTCAATTCAGTTTTTGTACCCTACACCACACTGTGGTACAGGGTATTATAACTTTGTGCATTTGTTTGTAACACCCAAAAGGAGAAGAAATAGAACCATCGTTTATTATACCGATCGACTTAGGATCACTTTCTGAGTTGATTTAGCTATGTCCGTCTGTCTGTCCGTCTGTGCATGTATTCTTGTAATCAAAGTACAGGTCGCAATTATGGTCCGATCTCGACGAAACTTTACACATATCTTTGTTTTGGCCCAAGGACGATCCCTGTTGAATTTGGTTAAAATCGGTTCAGATTTAGATATAGCCCCCATATATATGTTAGCCCCGATTTGACATGTAAGCGCTGTAAAAACTTTATTTTATATCCGATCAGTTTGAAATTCGGAAGAAAGAGGTTTCTTATTATATGAATGAACACTGTTAAATTTGGAAGAAATCGGTTCAGATTTAGATATAGCCCCCATATAAACATTACCCCCGATTTGACATGTAAGCGCTGTAAAAACTGTATTTTATATCCGATCAGTGCGAAATTCGGCAAAGAGAGGTTTCTTAGTACATGAAGGAATACTGCCAAATTCGGAGAAAATGGGTTCGGATTTAGATATAGCCCCCATATATATGTTACCCCCGATTTCACATGTAAGCGCTGTAAAAACTGTATTTTATATCCGATCAGTATGAAATTTGTCAGAAAGAGGTTTCCCGTTATATGAATGAACACTTTTACATTTGGAAGAAATCGGTTCAGATTAAGATATAGCCCCCATATATACGTTACACCCGATTTAACATGTGAGCGCTGTAAAAATGTTATTTTATATACGATCAGTGCGAAAGTCGGCAAAAAGAGGTTTCTTTCTACATGAAGGAATACTGCCAAATTCGGAGAAACTCGGTTTAGATTTAGATATAACACCCATATATATGTTACCCCCGATTTCACCTGTAAGAAAGACCAGAAAGATGTTTCTCAATTTAGGAACGAATATTGCTTAATTTAGCGATTATCGTTTCAGAATTAGATAATATGTTTCTACCCATTTACCAATTATTCCAAATTATTATGGCAATGACTCTTATCGCATTGTTAGGGAGGTGTAGGGTATTATATAGTCGGCCCCGCCCGACTTTCTGCCTTTCCTTACTGGTTTAATATATGTATTAAAATATCTAAGATGGAGGCGTGTAATAAGTTTAATTACTTTTGTTATGTGTGTGAGAAATATGCAATTATGCCCAGTCGCCGTAAAATCACTATTGAGATGATTAACATGCACGAAACATATTTCTTTTTTAGTGTTATATGTGGTAAGAGTTGGACATCGTCGATAGTGTGCACAACGTGCGTTTACCGTTTTAAGAAAAGGAAAGAAATCGGATATGCCATGCCATTTGGTGTTCCAATGATTTGGAAAGATCCTATATTACATGTTGAAGATGAGTGTTATGCGTGCATAACAAAGTGAATCTATATCTTACACTGCAACAGCATATGCTCAATTTTTGCTGCCACATTCTAATGAAATTCCTGTTCCGGAAATTCAAATACCAACAGAAGATATTCCCTCAATATTTCAATATGTTCAAACCTGTGGAGCGGCTGTATCAATGTATCACCCGTCCATGCACTCACAATGAAATCGCGCAAAATCGTCTGGATTCAATGGTACGGCGCCTAAAATTGTTGCAAAAACAGAGCATTCTCTTGGCAAAAAATTTAAAACAATTTTATATTCTGACACCAGGTTTTAGGTTTTTAGGTTTTATTGAGCCTTCTTTTAAATCGTTATAATTACTCTATTATTATTAGCTACATATTTTAAAGAGAACTTAAGACTATAACGTAATATCTTAGATTACTATAATAAATATGAAAAACAGCACCATGCTTTTTAAATATTACAGATATAGTGAATTTAGTATTAAATTATTAATAATAGTGTGCATAAATGTCCTTGCTCCCGGGACTACAGTGGCTTGAGAGTATAAAATTCTCATTTAAACTTAAAATCTAATAAATAAACAAAGAAAAGAGTAAAAAAAAAAACAAATTAAAATTAAATTCCTAAGCATCTCGTACTACCCCCCGGTGCGTATTCGACAATGCTTTCTCATAGAATCCATGTCGAATACTGACGGAAATATCAAAATTCGCAGGGACTTCATTAATATAACCGATTGGTGACAAATAATTTGTATTCGACCAGTTAAAATGTTTCTGTATATCGTAAATTATAGAAACATACTCGTTATCGTGTTGGACAACTCTATGGACAAATTTTGAAAGTAGGTCGCAAACGTATAAACCAACTGGAGTAATTCTAGATTCACCATAAATTACTCTGTTCGAATACCGTCTACAACTTGATACATAGTGTTTACCAATGCAGTGACGTATTATTTTTCTTTCTAAAATTTCCATTTCTCTGATAACTGTGGGGGATATATTAAACCATATCGGGAAGCCATACAGAAATACTGGTCTTATACTCGTTTTATATAATAACAATTTGGTTCTAGCTGGGAGATTTTTATTTGAAAGTATCTTTGAAAATTAAACAAGAATTCTGTATGCCTTCTTTAAATTTCATGAGATTGTTGAAATGTATTCCTAAATATTTTATATTGTTCCTAAATGGAATTTCAACGTTATCAATACTCATAGTCAATGTTTTACTCTGGGGAACAACAAATCGTTTACATTTGCCCGATGCGTTTCTAATACATATAGCCTCGCTTTTCGAAGCGTTAATCTTAATTCCCCAGAGATCATAAAAATTGGGCTATACTAAAAATATGTGCTTATGTAATATGCGATTTGATAGCGACCAGTACAATACACGAGATTGGCATTTACGTGAGGAAATTAGATTGTAAAGAAATTATATTATTGAACTTAACAATAACTTATGTAATTTGACCAATGTCAATGCAATAGTCCAATGCCAACTTATATATCAAGTTTTGTCTGGTTATTTCAAAAACTAAAATATTTCATATAGATAACTTTTTTAAGAGCTAATCTATAAAACGGTTGGCGCCATTGGATTCAGCGTAGTTTTTTAGTTTAACCCCGGTTTTCGTTTTCATCAATTAGCACTAGTGTAATTTACGAAAATGTAAGTTGAAAAATTACTATCAATAAATATTTTTTTTATGAATGAGTAGAAAAATACACAAGTTATGTAATAACTCTAAATCGGCTTAGTCCTCACAAAAACATTGAGAAAGGGCCCATAATATTTTTTCGCGCGGAATATTTTTCTCAAAGACAACAACTAAAAACCTCGACGATTTATAGTCGTTTGACATATGCTAAGGTTTGATTGCAGTTTTTTGGGGATAAGGGGTGAGAAACGTGGATGACTGTTTTGAGTGAAATAATTCTTGAAGGGTTTCCTTCATTTCGTTCGTTGGACTGAAGTGTGTATTTCGAAGCCTTCCCCTTCAAAATCACCACCGATATTACTTACCTCTCTGATTTCACAGCAGACTTTGTGGTCCAATATCTCGAAAACAAGAGCTGACATAGAAAATCGGTTAGCGCCATTGGATTCAGCGTAGCTGATTTAATTTAACCCAGCGGATGCCCCGTTTGTCGGATTTTTCAACTAGCACAGTGTAATAATTCTTATTGACAATTTTGCCTAAGTATTGTTTTTAATAGTCATTACTATAAATTTATTCATATGCATTAAAAATGTCAGCCATAGATTTTTAATAAAAAAATTGGGCCCTGCACCAAATACCGGCACTCTCGCTAACAAATTGTGCAAGATATCTCAATTTTAATTTTTTTCTTATATTTTTTCCATATACATAGAATGTTCTCTTCCAGGGATTTTGGTTTCAACCACAGCCAATGATGATTCCCTCTGCCCATATATCACTCCAAACAGTGACTCTTTGGTCCGATCCCGCCAATTTTTGGACCAATCACGTAGACTACACCGAGATACATATGCACCAAATTACAGCACTATCGCTCACAAATTGTGCAAGATATATCAATTACAAAAATTGCATTGGTCCAATCCCGCCCATTTTGGACCAATCACGAAGTACCACCAGATACATATGCAAAACATTACAGCACTCCCGCTAACAAATTGTGAAAGATATCGAAATTTCAATTAATTTTTGGAACAATCACGAAGACTGCTACCAAATACATATGCACACATTGTACAAGATATCTCAATTTAAAAATTTAGCTTATATGGGCGGGGCCTCGCCTATTGGTCCAATCCCGCCCATTTTTTAACCAATCACGTAGACTACACCGAGATACAAATGCACAAAATTCCAGCACTCTCGCTAACAAATTGTGCAAGATATGTCAATTTCAAAATTTGGTTCAAATGAGCGGGGCCACGCCCCTTGGTCCAATCCCCGTCATTTTTGGACAAATCACGAAGACTAACACCAGATACATATACACAAAATCCCAGCTCTCGCTAAAAAAGTGTACAATATATCACATTCTTAACATTTGGCCTATATGGGCGGTGTACGCCCATTGCACATCTAGGAGGACAAAAGTCGAAAAAAAATGTTTACTGAATATCACAATCTTTATACATATATGTCATTAAAAAGAGTTCCACTATTACAGAAATAATTATAAGAAAACACAATAACTTTGTCCACCTAGATTGCTCAAATGACACACTGTGCATTAGTCCGATCCCGCCCATTTTTGGACCAGTCACGTAGACTGCCACCAGATATATATACAAAAAATTACAGCACTCTCGCTAATAAATTGTGCAAGATATCTCAATTTTAAAATTTTGCTTATATGGGCGGGGCCACACCCACTTATATGGGCGGGGTCACACCCATTGGACCGATCCCGCCCATTTTTGGACCAATTACTCAGTCTTGTACCAGATACATATAAGCAAAATTTCAGCGCTCTCTTTTAAAAATTGTGTAAGATATCTCTATTTCAATATTTGGCTTATATAGACGGGGCCACGCCCATTGCTCCCATCGCGCCCTTTTTTAGACCAAATACGTGGACTGCTACCAGATACATGTAAACAAAATTAAACGCTCTTGCTAAAAAATTGTGCAAGATATCTCAATTTAAAATTTTGTCTTACATGGGCGGGGCCACGCCCATTGGTCCGATTCCGCCCACTTTTGGTCCAGTCTCGTAGACTGCCACCAGATACATATGCACAAAATTACAGTACTCTCGCTAACAAATTGTGAAAGATATCTCCATTTCAAAATTCGGGCGTGGCCACGCCCATTGGTCCAATCCCGCCCTTTTTTGGACCAATCCCGTAGACTACCACCAGATACATATGCACCAAAGTACAACACTCTCGCTAACAAATTGTGTAAGATATCTCAATTCCATAATTTGGCTTATATGGGCGGGGCCACGTCCCTTGGTCCGATCCCGCCCTTTTTTGGACCAATCCCGTAGACTACCACCAGATACATATGTACAAAATTACAGCACTCTCGCTAACAAATTGTGCAAGTTATCTCAATTTTAAAATTTGTCTTATGTGGGCGGGCCCACGCCCACTTGATATATCGAAAATTCAAGTACCCGTCCCACATATGTACATTCTGTGAAAATTTCAAGAAGATCGGTCCAGTCGTTTAGACGTCTATTCGGTACAAACAAACCAACAAACAAACACACATTCTTCTTTATATATATAGATAGATTTAAAAAATTTATTTTTGAGTTATAAATTTAAAAATTTTATTAAACACAAGGGATAAATATCTTAAAAAACGTTTCTTGCTCGTTCGGCGCATTACTTGTTTGTAGACAAATTATCATATTAAGTTTTAAAAACTTAAATCTATTCGATCTATAAAATTTAAATCTTTACCTTGGTAAATAGTTGTTTTCCAATCTAGGCCAAGAAAAAGTAAAACTACAAGGTATTGGCCAGACAGCAAAACAACAAAGATATTTAAATACTTCTTCTTGTCATTCATTCCCTTCCAAAGTTTGTCTGTAAGCGAAAAGCATTGAAGAAAATGGCATTTAACAAGAAAGTGCCTAATTTCACCATTAAAAGTAAACAATTGAAACTGAAACAAACAATTCCAAGATATTCTGTATAACCCTTATTTATGCCAACAAAACAAAATGGCCAACAAAAATTGAAAAGTCGCAGTGAAGAAAGTAAAATAAAACTTTGCCGGCAAAACTTCGACATTAACCATTGAAATCAGGAGATTTCATAGTAATTTGGAACTGTTGACACTGGAGAGTAACTGATGAAAATGCCAACAAAAGTATGAAAACATAAAGTAAAAACAGAAAACGACAAATAGCAAAAAACTTTACAAATAAATACGTATACACCGAGCATTGTGCTATAGTTAATGGCCAGCGATGTTGTGAAAAGCTGAAACTGAAATTGAAACTGTTTCACAAGAAATGCGACTTATTTTTGTTTTTTTTTTTATGGTGGAATGATGCTGCAAATCCACCGAGATGTCAGACCTGTTATGCAAAAAATCATAAAAGAATTAAATATAATAATTTACAGGTGAAATTTTAATTATTATACCCTACACCACACTGTGGTACAGGGTATTATAACTTTGTGCATTTGTTTGTAACACCCAAAAGGAGAAGAAATAGACCCATCGTTTTTATACCGATCGCCTTTCTGAGTTGATTTAGCTATGTCCGTCTGTCCGTGTGTCTGTCTGTGCATGTATTCTTGTAATCAAAGTACAGGTCGCAATTATACTCCGATCTCGGCGAAACTTTACACATATCTTTTTTTGGCCCAAGGACGATCCCTATTGTATTTTGGTTAAAATCGGTTCAGATTTAGATATAGCCCCCATATATATGTTAGCCCCGATTTGACATGTATGCGCTGTAAAAACTTGATTTTATATCCGATCAGTAAGAAATTCTGCGGAAAGAAGTTCCTTATTATATGAATGAACACTGTTAAATTTGGAAGACATCGGTTCAGATTTAGATATAGCCCCCATATATACGTTACCCCCGATTTGACATGTAAGCGCTGTAAAAACTGTATTTTTTATCCGATCCGTATGAAATTCGGCAGAAAAAGGTTTCCTATTATACGAATAAATACTTTTAAATTTGGAAGAAATCGGTACAGATTTATACATATAGCCCCCGATTTGACATGTAAGCGCTGTAAAAATGTTATTTTATATCAGATCAGTGACAAATTCGACAAAAAGAGGTTTCTTTCTACATGAAGGAATAATGCCAAATTCGGAGAAAATTGGTTCAGATTTAGATATAGCCCCACATATATGTTACCCCCGATTAGACATGTAAGCGCTGTAGAGACTTATTTTATATCCGATCAGTACGAAATCCGACAGAAAGTTGTCTTTTTACATGAATGCGTATTCAGGGAAAACGGTTCAGATTTATATATAACCTTCATATATATGTTCCTCATGATTTGGTATCATAGCGCTATAGAAGTGGTACTTTACTTCCGATCATTAACATTTTCCAGAAAGATGTTTCTCAATTTAAGAAATATATTGCTTAATTGAGCGACCCATTTACCCGTTTACCAATTATTCCATATTATTATCGCAATGACTCTTTTCGCATTGTTAGGGAGGTGTAGGGTATTATATAGTCGGCCCCGTCCGACTTTCTGCCTTTCCTTACTGGTTTTTTTTATGATTGCATCGCTCTACAGTCAACATAATACAATAAATATACAATTTCGACGAAATTGGCGAAAACAAGTAAAAAAGGTACCGACTAAGGTATACCCTCACTTTGTGAGTAATGTAATATATAACATTAAACTAATTAATCTGTCAATTTGTGTGGGAGGTACAAGAAGGGGTTTAACAAAACACCTATTTTTCGGTAAACAGTAGATTCTTTAAATACATTGCACTGTTTGGATACTATTAGCGTTTATATGCACTGGTATATTAACGTTACGAGCTATTACATGTTGGTATGATTTGGTCATTTTGTGTGGGATGTACAAGAAGGGGCGCGGTGATAACACCCACTTCTTCAAAGGTTATATAAAAATGAATCGTGGTTTGTTCGACTGCTTAAAACATGAAAACTACTTGACCAAATTCGATACTTCCTTCTGCGGAATTGTTCGTAATTGCCACGCGAAGGTTTAGGAAAAATAAAGATCGCAAAATTATGAACAGGAGGCTCTGACCACCTGACGCTGAGGCTACTGTAAGATCTAGAAAGCTGAAATTTTGCACAAGCATAGACCAGAGTATTGTATAAACAACAGAATTTCCACGTAGTAATTTTTTGCCCTGTGGTCAGTTCTAGCGCTAGCACAAAATTGAGTATTGTTTCAGCAGCAACTTATAAGATCAAAGGCTAAAACTTTGTAAATATGAAGTGCTATACACGACAAATATAAAAGCGAAATAATTTTGAATTCGCTGACTGTGGTCAGTGTAGAAGTACCATCATTTTTTCATTATTTTAGTGATTTTAATAGTTATTTAAGAGCTAACAATCTACAAATGTAAATGTACTTGCATAACTCAAAGGGGATGCGAAAATAACTATTAAATGTCCAGCCTGAGGTCACACTGCAGTGACCAAAGCAAATCAGTACGAAAAAATCTTTTAAGAACTATTAGCCTGATGTGCATACGTACAGATCTCCAACGTCTGTGATTTTACCCCAAGTGTTTTTTGGCCACTTGGCCGCTGAGTCTCCTGTAAGAGCTAGAAAGCTGAAACTTTGCATGTGAATAGACTCGAGTGTTTTATATACCCCGGACTTTTCACACAATTGGATTTTGGCCAGAGGACAGTTCTCGCTATCAAAAACATGAGTGTTATTTTTATCCTTTAGGAAGCCTTTTATATGAGACAACCCTAAATCTTTGTAAATATGTAGAACTATTCAACGAAAATTTCCCCTCTTGACCACTGAGACCTCCTATTAGCAGTAATATGCTGAAAACTTGCAAACATATTGTTACGAGTGTGACTTAAATATCACGCTACTTAGATTCATGATTTATTTAGGCTATTATTCATTTAACAACTCAGCATATTTTCTTTCTCATGTCATAATGTGAGCAGTTTTTATCGATTGTTAAAATTAAATAGTTTTTTTTTACGCAATACACACATACATATATATTTATATATATCATTGTGAATCTGTGAAATATATGTTTGTGAGTGATATTTTTGATCGATATTTGTTACTATGCCAAAAAGAGGTATTGGTAACATTGGTCGGCGTTCTCAGAATGCACCGCTAATCCGAAATGTTGCGCAAAATCACACGAAAGAGGTCCGTGCTATTGAACGAGATTCAGCTCGGGCGCGACATCAAGAAGCCATTACTGACGTTTACAATGAGCAACAACGATTGAGATGAAGAGAATATGTTTTTCGAAAGAACTGATGAGCATCGGAAATGGACGGTAGATACTCTCAGTGGTTTAATATCGATTCCACACGCCATTTGCCAATTCACTCCAACAAAAGATGAAATGAAATGCAAATGTGAATGAATTGAATTGGACGATTCAAAATCAAAATCCGGGAGAATTGCATTCATAAAAATTAATCGATACTGTTGAAAATGAAGACTCAATTATCCCGCTGAATTCCTAAACTCATTGGATTTGCTTGGCCTGCCGCTCCATAATTTACGTCTTAAAGTTGAATCTCATTAGTCATTATGTTACGAAATCTTCATGCCCCGAAACTGTTCAATGGAACACGAGAGATTGTGACGAAGCTAATGTGGAAGGATTTTGAATGGGCAATTCAAAGTGGTAGAATACCTAATTATGCGAATTCCTTTGACTTGAACGGATTTATCATTCAAGTGCAAACGTCATCAGTTTCCAGCGAAACTTGCATAAAAAAGGCAGAAGGACAATCGCTGGAAGTGTGTGGGCTAATCCGGAAATGTCATGCTTTTCACACTGGCAGATGTATGTGGCGTGTTCTTGAGTTAGCTAACCATCCTCACCTTCATGTATGTTCCAGAGCATAAAACAAAAAATGTTGTACATATGTCGGGATTAAATTGATGTCATTAAAACTAATATTATTTATTCATTGAAATTAATACTTTATTTAATTCTATTTTCAACACATATTGGACGGTACAAAGTCTGTCGAATCAGCTTTCTTATAAGTATTAGTTAACAATAGCTAATTTTTGTCCAAACAAATCTTGGCGGAAACGTAAATGTTCAAAATTAATGGAACCAGGAATATATGTTGGGCAAAACGAAGTTTGCCGGGTCAGCTTGTGTTTCATAAATTATAATAATATTATACATATAAAAATTTCGGAGAAATTTTCTATAAATTTGCAATTTTGAAATTTTGCTACAAATGTAACTCGACGACATTATGAAAAAATGCAATCTGGCCGAAATTTTTTATGTAAATGCATTTTCGATGAAATTTTCAATAATAAATTTCGACAAAAATCTGTTTGTGACTGTTTGAAATCTACGGATTTATGTTATGTATCTCCCAATGTGTACCGTTACAATGACGAGAACTCTTCATATAATTCGTAGACGTCAGACAGAATTTATTTACTGAAATTATTTTTATACAAATATTAAATTTCGACGAAATTTCTATAAAAATGCAATTTCGACGAAATTTCTATAAAAATGCAATTTCGACGAAATTTTGTATATAATAATACAATTTCGAAGAAAGTTTCTATAAAAACGTAATTTCGAAGAATGTTTCTATAGAAATACAATTTCGAAGAAAATTCTATACAATTAAATTTCAACAAAATTTTCTATGAAAATGAAATCTCGACGAAATTTTCTATGAAAATGTAATATCGACGAAATATATATATATAAAGAAGAATGTGTGTTTGTTTTCACAGAATGTACATGCGTGAGGGTGGTGAAAATAGGGTACATAAATTTTCGATGTACCAAGTGGGCGTGGCCCCGCCCATATAAGCCAAATTTTGAAATCGATATACCTTGCACAATTTGTTAGCTTGAGTGCTGTAATATTGTATATATGTATCTTGTGGCGGTCTACGTGATTGATCGAAAAATAGGCGGGATCGGACCAATGGGCTTGGCACCGCCCATATAAGCCTAATTTTGAAGTAGACTTATCTTGCACAATTTGTTTTGTGCATATGCATCTGGTGGTAGTCAACGTTATTGGTCCAAAAATGGGCTTAATCGGACAAATAGGCGTGGCCCCGCCCATATAACCCAAATTTTTAAATTGATATATCTTGCACAATTTTTTTAGCAAGAATGCTATAATTTTGGCATATGTATCTGGTGGTAGTCTACGTGATTGGTCCAAAAATAGGCGGAAACGGACCAATGGCACTGCCCATATAAGCCAAATTTTAAATTTGGCTTATATAAAATTGACCCCGCCCACAAAAGCCAAATTTTGAAATTGAGATATCTTACACAATCTGTAATTTTTGTAATTTTGCGTATGTGTCTGGTTGAAGCCTAAGTGATTGGTCTAAAAATGACCGGGATCAGACCAAAGGGCGCCCAGGGCCCCGCCCATATAACCCAAAGTTGAGCTATATTCCACAATTTAGTAGCGATAGTACTGTTTATATGTATCTGGTGCTAGTCTATGTGATTAGTTCAAAAATGGGGGGGATCAGACTAATGGGCGTGGCCCTTCCCATGTAAGCCACATTTTGAAATTGAGATATCTTGCACAATTTGTTAGCGAGATTGCTGTTATTTTATGTATATGTATTTGGTGGCAGGATTCGTGATTGGTTCAAAAATGGACGTGATCAGAAATCTCAATCTGGGGCAACGAAGTGGACCGGGTCCAGCTAGTTTTCCATAAATTTGCCATAAATATGCGATTTCGACGAAATATACGCTAAAAATTCAATTTCGAGAATAAAATGCAATTACGACAAACTTATCTATAACATTTAAATTTTGGAGATATTTTCTATAAATTTGCAACTTCGACGTGAAAAACTGCAATTTTCTATAAATTATAATATTGTAAAAATAAAAATTTAAAATGCAATTTCGAAGAAATTTTCTATAAGAATCAAATTTTGACGAAATTTTTTTATATAAATGCAATAATTTTTACGAAATTTTTCTATAAAACTGCAATTTCAACGAAATATTTAAAAAAATTCACGAAATTTGCTCTAAAAATGCAATTTCAATGAAATCTATGTATATATGGGCATTTCCAACGAGATGTCAACCGCAGCCAAAAAATTTAAAATCTATAAAATTATGTTGTTTTGTCACTTTTTTATAGGGAATCAATCAAATTTAACTAAATTTCCCAAAAAAATCATTTATGTTTAACACATTTTGAAAAATTCCAGTGCAAATTAGAACAATGTGGTTAAAATTAAATAAAAAATAAACTACTTAATATTTTTTTATACAATAAAAAACATTATTAAGACACATCATTGCATAACATTTTAAAATTAGTCGCATTCCTTCAGGTTTCGCTGAAATCGGTGTTTAATTTGGGCGGAATAAAATTGGGCCCCAGGAAAATACACCCCAATATTTTTATGAATGTGGGCCCAAAAATAATATAGCAAACAAGAACAATTCTATTTGGGGCTAAATTTCATTAATTTCTGCTTTTTGGGGTTTAATTTCATTTCTTGTCTGCTTTTTGGGGCTTATTTTCATCTATAAATTTTGATAAAGGAGATGCTACGAATAAAAGCTTTGCTCCACGTTGCCAACTTTGGATCCTGTCCATATGAGAAAGTCTTAAATAGAGGCCGAAGGCCGTAGCCCGACCGCACAGGAAAAGATTTATAATTAGGATAGTTTCGTATACTTGCTTACTTCCCAGATTTACGAAGATAAAATTTTGTAGTATATTTGGGGTTTATTTTCATTTTATGCTGTTTTCTTGATTGGGGTGTAAGTTCCTAAATTAGTTTTTGTAACGAAAATAGGTCCCAAATTTGGAGCGTACTTTCATTTTCAATCTGGGGTGCATTTTCTTGGGGTCCAACTTCCGGCCGCCTTTAATTTGTTAGCTTTGATAGATACTTCTGTTTTTGTCGCGTGCGAATGTCTTGTTTTTTTGTAATTATCTTGAAAACAAACAATTGGCCAATTGGCTGTAATTTTGTGCATATGTATGTGGTGGTAGTCTACGTGATTGGTCTAGAAATGAGCGGGATCGGACAAATAGGCGTGGCCCTGCCCATAAAAGCCAAGTTTTGAACTTTAGATATCTTGCACAATTTGTTAGCGAGAAGGCTGAATTGTGTGCATATGTATCTGGTGGTAGCTTTCGTGATTGGTCCAAAAATGGGCGCGATTGGACCAATGGGCGTGGCCCCGCCTAAATAAGCCAAATTTTGAAATTGTCATATCTTGCACAATTTTTTAGCGAGAGTGCTATAATTTTGTGCGTATGTACCTTGTGGTAGTCTACGTGACTAGAAATGAGCGGGATGGGACAAATAGGCGTGGCCCTGCCCATAAAAGCCAAATTTTGAAATTGAGATATCGGACCAATGGGACCTCTCATGTGAGCCATGTTTTGAAATTGATATATGTTGAACAATTTGTTAGCGAGAGTGCTGTAATTTTGTGTATCTGTATTTGGTGACAGTCTACGTGATTGGTCAAAAAATGGACAGGA
This sequence comes from Eudasyphora cyanicolor, assembly GCA_963930755.1. NCBI lineage: Eukaryota > Metazoa > Arthropoda > Insecta > Diptera > Muscidae > Eudasyphora > Eudasyphora cyanicolor. Next base: position 48,803,717 of record OZ005736.1, on the reverse strand, counting down.
TCGGCAATCTGAAATCTGGGCCAACAAAGTGGACCATGTCCAGCTAGTTTTCTATAAAATGCACTAAATTTTCTAAGAAAATATATATATTAGGGTGGGTCGAGTTGTAGGGGACCGAAAAAATGTACAAAGGTGTATCGCGATTATTGTTATGTGGGTCATTCCAAGAAACTTTGCCAATTCATTGAAATGCCCCAACATTCCGGTTAATGATGGAACACCTCTTCATTCATATGGCTGCCGCGGTTGGCCTTGCAGTAGCTCATTCTGTGTCCACCCACTTTTTCAACACATTTTCGCTTGTGTGGCCCTCTATGACTGCAATTTCGTGTTTTATGTCATGAATCGTCTCCGAATGGTTGGCACAGCATTTATCCCTAATGGCTCCTCACAAAAAATTGTTCAACGGAGTCAAAGCTGCAATGCGGCCATAGTTCAAAAAGCAACCGCTTCAACTGAGTGAACTTTTAAAACCTAAGTCTTCTGATCGTGATGGAGCTTGTACAAAGTTTAGTCCTAGTAAATAGTAGTTATGACACACAATTTCAATTATATCGTTTAGGAACTGTCCGAGTTGGAGTGTGTTGCATTTTGGTGAAACGGTCCTTTTTTTCCCAGACATATAACTAATTAATTTGCCTATGGGTTGTCGATAATTTTTTTCAGTATTTTAAAAACAAAACTAAATTATTTTTGTGATTTTTTTTTGCGAAGCTAAAAACTATTTTTACCAAAAAATATATTTTTATTTTTTTGCTTTTGGATGCGACCTGCTTATATAACAAAACAAAGATAAACATTTAGAAAAATAGAGGTTGAACCATTGAGTTTACCATAACACGAGACCCAATTATGCTGATTGCTACAGGAAAGCTTTAAAGAATCCAAAATTAAGTAGCCTTCATCTTCTTCTAACATAATTTTTTCTTCCCATCAGCGGTTTCAAAGATATTGCGAAAAAGCAAATTTTTCTTAAAAACCTCGAAAAATTAAAAAAAAATATTATTTTATCTTCTGATCGGTCATGAATAAAAAGAACATTCCAGAGAAAATCGATGAATAATTTAAAAAGTTTTAGCTAATTTAGCAAATCTACCAACCAAACAATTAATCGAAAAAATACCAAATGTAACATAACATTATGATAAATGACATAACATCATCATAACAACACACCACAAAACTGTACATATGATTATAACCTACTTAATTAGTACAACTCTTTAAATTACACAGTGCGACAGTCCAAAAACCAAAAACCGCGATTTTATTTTGCTTGTAGGTCTTGGCGAGTTGAACAACGTTTGTTCTACGAAATTTGCCGGACAATCCCAAAATCCGGATTTACGGGCCAAAACCCGATTGCCTTTTTTCACTTCACTTTACTTCACCTACAAACACATTTTTTTCAATTTTTCCCTTCATTTTCTAGTTTAGGCAATGTTTTTACCAATTATTTTGTGATATTAATTGATTTATATATATAGTATATTTTATAAGGAAAAAAATGCAACCAGTCCCTTAAATCCGTTTGCAATTGACGGAGTTATTAAAGTTTCATTAAAACTAAATGTGTACATAAATATTAGTTTTGACGATGATGACGGGTTAAAAATGAAATGCTCAAGCAGACATTATTGAGTTGAATGGCCAAAACTAGTGTTTATATACCGATTTAGTTTTTATGAAACTTTAATAACTCCGTCAATTGCAAACGGATTTTCAAGAGAATAGTTGCATTTTTTTCCGTACAAAATATACATATTATCTACGTAAATTAATTAATCGTGTGGATATCTCACAAAGTAATTGGTAAAAACATTGCCTAAACTAGAAAATGACTGACAAAAATTAAAAAATGTGTTTGTAGGACAAATAAACCTATATTCATACAGACTCAAATATACAAAATATACATCGTTAGAAAGGTCTAATTCTCTTCTTTCCAAATTCTTCTGATTAAAAATTGGTTGTTAAGTACCAAAGTTATATGCGTGCAAGTGAAAAAAGGATTTTCTTACGGTTGTTTACCCGTAAATCCGTATTTTCGGGGGTGTCCGGGGAATTCCAAAAAAGATTCGTGTTTTACTCGACAAGACCTACAGAAATAATAGTACCGCGTCATTTGCTTCTCAGCTTGAGTTTATTTTGTCGCACTGTGTTATACAACGATTTTCTCGGAATGGTCTAATTTTATTTCTGGCCGATATTGCTGTTTCTTAGTTTCCGAATTCAAATTCATCAAAGAATTGATTAGCTTTTCAATTTCCCTGCTTTTCAATTAACTTCGCCCAAAAAGTTTATGTGACTTGCCCACTCATTGTTTTCTTATCCTTTGCCTCAAACCATTTTCCTAGAAAGAAACCCGCAAGAACCTCATAGGTTGACCACACCAGATTTAAAAAGACCACCACAAAAATTGGCTTAAGCCAATTCTGTGGGAGAAAAACTCGACAATAACCAAACCGAACCAAACCAACAACAACTAAACGAAGGACACTGAGAACAGAAACAAGAATCGGCGAAGAAAACTTTTTAAGGATATTAAATAAATATTGAAATTTAACAACAACCGACAATGTCTTTCGGTTGTGTATTTAAATTGCAATTGTTTTAAGAAATTAAAGAGTTATTCTACAAGAGGAAATTGATGGCATTTAAAACAAACTTCTGTCAAAACGACTGAATGAATGAATAAATATATACTATATACATATATACTATTATACTATTATACTATGTATGTATGTATATTGGTAAAGTTTTGTGCCACAAAATACTTTTGCAAAAATGTAAGGACTGAGAATTCATAAAATTTTACAAATTTTCTTATGAATTCCTTTGAAGCACAGACATTTTGCTGCACATATGAGTTCATAGGGACATGTGTTCAGCCATCGCATCGCAATTTGGTCTTATTTACGGACACGGCCGGGTAGAACATCGGAATCTTTCGGAATGGAAGGGCATCGTATTGGAAGTCACAAAGTCCTGGCGTCTCCTTTGCTATTCTGGTTAACAAACAAATATGATAAAAGCTCTCCATTTTGTTGTTATTTATTAAAAGGGTGAAATTCGTTGAGTTACCAGACTGTAAAAAGTGCATATATTAATCTTAAAGAAAACTTAAGAGAAATTTAGACATTATTGACATTATTGTTAGTTTTTAATTTTAATCTCTCTAAGTCTTCGGACTCAAAATTTTGCTTATTTTATCCAATCACAAAGCCTGAAGAATGTCGATCCCGAAAATACGGGAATTCTCTATTCAGTTATCCTTAAAGATGAATATAAGTTTGTAATGATTTTTCCAAAGAGCCTTTGATGTAGCACAGAAAAAAGTTTTTTTTTGTTTGTTCTCTATATGATCTTAGCTGTTAACCAGGGCTGCGGAGTCAGAGTGTTGGAGTGGGACCCGGGGCAATTTTCCTGGAGTCGGAGTACCGATTCCGAGATGAATTGTGAAAAATGTACCATTTATGTGATAAAACTTTGCACTCAAATATTTTTCCGAAAACAAAGAAGAAAACAAAAATTTTAAGCTTTTAAAAAATTGTTTAGGACTTATTGCCGAATTCCTTAATTAGAAATATTATTTCAGAAAATTATGTTATTTGGAGTCGGAGGCCGAGTCGGAGTGGGATTCGAATCATTTTAAAATCCGACTCTGGGAGTCGGAGTCGACTAGTTTTGGCTCGACACCAGAGCACTACTGTTAACTGCGATTGAATATATAATTGCAATTTCCTTTTACAAAAATCCCCCATTGTGTAGTGTTAGAATGACAATAACTCTTCATGTAATTTGTAGACGAAGGGCACAATTTATTTCAATTATTTTTTATATTTTCTTCTTCTGTAAAATGGTTCACCAATGCGTATGGTTATTATTTTCATGTATATGAATGTTAAATTATTCATAAGCATCCATGAATGATTTATATGTTCAATTTATCGTTAAAATCGATTTAGTTAAGAAACAAGACTTTTAGATTGGAACCGAATACCGACCCTATAATTATGACTGGGCATGTTGAGTAGATCATGTTTGAAGAATAAAATTATGGTCAAGCTGCTCTGAATTTGTTTAAAGTGGGTCAAAATTTTTCATTTTTTGTTGCTAATTAAGGGTAAACAGGTTTATTTACAACTTTGGTGTCTTTGGTGACCCCCACAGAAAATTTCCCCAAAATTTTTCGTGGAATACTTTAATCCTCAAATGTACGTTTTTATAGGACTTTTTTATTTTCTCGAAAATAAAGGGAGGTGCTAGATATAGGGTTAAGATCTTTCACAAAAATTATCCTCATAAAATTCCACTATACATATAACTCTGACAAGAAGAAATCTTACAATATATTTGTATACCCTACACCACACTGTGGTACAAAAGGAGAAGAGATAGACACATTGTTTAATATACCGATCGACTTGTAATCAATTTCTGAGTCGATTTAGCTATGTCCGTCTGTCTGTAGACGTATTCTTGTAATCAAAGTACAGGTCGCAATTATGGTCCGATCTCAACGAAACTTTGCACATATCTTTCTCTAGGCCCAAGGACGATCCCTATTTGGTTAAAATCGGAGCAGATTTACATATAGCTACCATATATATGTACCTCCGATTTGGCATATATGCACTGTATAAGCAACATTTTTGAACCGATTTGTACAAAAATTGACAGAGAGTAGTGTCGTGATACACTTAGAGACAATACCCCGATTTGACATGTAAGCGCTGTAAAAACTTTATTTTATATCCGATCAGTATGAAATTCTGCAGAAAGAGGTTTGTTATTACATGAAGGAATACTGCCAAATTCGGAGAAAATCGGTTCAGATTTAGATATAGCCCCCATATACATATATGTTAGCCCCGATTTGGCATCTAAGCGCTGTAGAGACTGTGTTTTATATCCGATCAGTACGAAATTCGACAAAAAAAAAGGTTTCTATTTTACATGAATGAGTATTCAGGGAAAATTGATTCAGATTTACATATAACCTCCATATATATGTTCCTCCTGATTCGGTTACAAAGCGATATAGATGTTGTACTTTACTTTCGATCATTACAAAATTCTCCAGAAGGATGTTTCTCAATTTAGGATCAAATATTGCTTAATTTAGCGATTATCGGTTTAGAATCAAATATATGCACATATATGTTCTTATCCATTTACCAATTATTCCAAATTATTATCGCATTGTTAGGGAGGTGTAGAGTATTATATAGTCGGCCCGCCCGACTTTCTGCCGTTTCTTACTGGTTTTATTTAGTATAATGCTACCTTCGACCAAAACATTAAAAAAAATCAGCCCGGCTGGACCATAAGTTTGTTCACCAACAATGATATACTGAGAATGCCCTTTCAAAATAATGGGGTCGCTTCCAAAAATGCTGTTGGACAGTGTTATCTAAAGTGAAGAAAGTTACTTCCTTCGTTAATGTATTTATTCTTTTACGTGGAATCATAACCTAAAAGCATGCTGTACATTTTCGTCAGCATTTGGTAGACATGGGATAAAGTCATATGTTACAGTTTTTGAGAAAACTAGATCCACCAATGAGTGTGACATTTATTGAAGTTGGCAGAAAAGCGCGGAAATAGGCGCATAGTAAATAAATGTCAACAACATTTCTCACAATTAATAGGTTTAGCTATTTAACTAATTTTTCCAAGAAAATTTATCACTGAAATTAAAAAGCATTCTATTTACCCAAGAAAAGAATCGGCTTATGAATTAAGACAAGATGAAAACATAATTTTTAGAAAATATGATAAAATGCTAGTAGAAATTTCGCAAAAATATACAATACAAAGATTATTAAAGATTACGAAAATATAAACATTTTTTTTGTATCCCAAATAGTTTCGAAAAATTATGTCTTATATAATTCATTGGTTTTCTGGAATCTAGAATAAAGCCTATCTCAGAAAGGATCGATTCCGAGATTTTAGTATAAATGTATTCAGTTAATCAGTATTTTTCGATCCATATATGACACATCAAGTTATATACAATTTTTGGTGTCCTTTTCAACACTCAACTATGCACATTTTGTATCAAATGTACACAGAAAGAAAAAAGCCTGATCAGTTCTTGATTTAATCCTAACCAATACTTGATTTAAGCCTGGTCATACTAGATTTATTGTGCTTTCGTTCGTTTTATACCTATATACCATTTATATTAATTATACCATTTTTGCCAAGAATACAATTTTTTAAAATGGTATGTCAAAATACAATTGCTCGACAGAAAAAGTAAAAATCGATTTAAATATGAAACATATAAGGAATAGCATCAACGAAACGAATACGAATTATTAACAACTTCAAAAAATTAAATCAAAGAAATCACGCCAAGTAATGTGTTTACAAACACTACTTGAACGAGAAACGAATTGGATATGGTCGCGCACAAATGTTTATACATATACATCTCGACAATTTATATGCATGTGTGTTTGATGTTGCGTCAGCCAAAATCAACCACTTGCATGACAGCGGTTGAGAGGGTAATTTTATTGTGCTCTATAATGGTTCTGTCTCTCAGAGATTAAAGTAAGCTGTTTTGCTTACTTTAAGCCATATTAGGCTTAATTTTCCTTTTCAAGAAATGTTTACTTGATTTCAAGCATAAATGCTTGTTGTAAGCGTTTCAGCGCTTGGTTTTTTTCAATTTAAGCCAATTCATACTTGTTTTAAGAAACGAAGTACGAACGTAGTTAAATTTTTAAGTACGATTTCGGCTTAAATTAAGAATTTTTTACTTGAATTTAGTATGGCATTTTTCTTTATGTGTGCTGCGATAAAAAAAAGTATTTTGGATCTCCTGAACATTTTTGTTTTGAGATAATGATTGCAGAAAACCACAGAATTACCGCTTAATATTTTTACCATTTTTTGTTGTATTGCTAATACATATATGTTAAATACTTCACCGCACTCAGCTCTTGATTGCCAAAATAACGACTGCACAAAAAAATGATGCATGATTTTAGCGTATAACTTTTTCCTTATTCAACTTTTAAAGGCTTAATTTTTCGGTTCGGTCAGTGTCATCAAACACCAAGAGGTACGCAAACAGATTAATAGCCTGTTTCTCTAACTCGAACGAACTCTTTCGTTCGCCTTCTAAGCGAATGAAAATCAATTTGGGTTTCTCTAAATGCAAAAGTCAACGCACACGATAAGTCGAAAGAAAACGTAAGCCTTTTCACCCAAATTTGGGTTTCTCTACCTCGAACGAACTGCCATCTGTACGAACGAAACTTCAAAATCAGTCACTTATTACCTAGTGACTCAAAAAAAATACATTTTATTGATTGCCGAATACTTCAAAAAGTGCAAAAAAGTACTGAAAACAAATGCAAAGTATATATTAATGTATTATAGTTATATTAATATCTAATAAGCCAACTACCGAAGTGATAATAACAGCAGCTCTGCATGCCGCAGATCCACAATGCGACCGCCAGTTGCGAATGTGTAGCGGTTTTAACCAGCATAACCAGAATTCACCCAAGACAACAATGGTTTGGTTGTTTTTTGGTTGAATTCTTGTTTTGATTGTGGCCATCGCTTTGCATATTAATCAGAGTTGGAAATATTTTGTTCGAGTCTACAAAAATGTATGAAGTTGCGAAATTGTTTATCTCGCAATTATATTATATTCCAATTCAGAAATTGCTTACGCTATAGACGTAAGGTCAGCCGAACGTACGAACGAACCTTAGAGAAACCAAATTCCTGACGAAAGTGAGTGAATTGTTTTCTTTCGCTTGGGGTTTCGTTCGAGATAGAGAAACAGAAGTAAACCCTTTGGTAGACATTCATTGAGATACCATTCGGTATTTATGTTTCTTTCTCCATATATGCAAATAGCTAGGTATACTAAGAACTTTTTGGGAACATTGATTTCTTTTGAACTCGGATCTCTTCTGCAAAATTCCCTCTACTATCAGCAATATAAAACTATTGCCATTGTAATTGCAAAATGTCAGGAAATACATAAATCTCACCATCCATGATTCAGCAATCATGCGTTGACAGAAAATTTCTTTGCAATTTCCTATTGTGTACAGGGGCGGAGCTACAGGTCCTCAAAATTGACGACCTCGGTGCTCAAGTGCGTTTAACTTTAGTTTAAAAAATGTTTGCAATTGAATATTTTTATATATCGGACCAGAATATGCACCAATTTTTTTTAAATCTACTTTTGTGAATTGGCAGCAGAATTTTTGTATATGCATATAACCAATAAGACAAAAGTTATGGCCATTAGAAGTTATATTTTCAAAAAAAAAAGAAAAAGAGAAAAAGTATTAGAACGTTTTCGAAGAAATAATAGGTCACAAGTAACACTAGGAAAAAACAAATTTGTTTGGGGCCCGACATTTTTTTGTATAAATAGAGGCATACTATTTTATGAAACCAAAACGATTTTTTTATGGTAAAATTCCAGTTTTCATGAAAGTTACCTGTAGTATGTGGACCACATTTTTTGAAGCCGGGATACATTCACATTAAAGGAAATTTTGAGGGCTAGAGATGCTGAAAAAGTCGCTTTCACGTAGAAACGGAAGTTTAGTAACATTCGATAAAACAATAAAAACAAATTCGGTTTTTTTTCAAACAATCGTTTATTGCTGTCACAAAAAATAAAAAAAAGAATCGCAAAAAAATTGTCCATCTTTTGAGAGCTGGCATAGCGAAACTAAGAAAATTATTTTTCATATTTTTTATTTTATTTGACAATTTTGTTTGGGAGGTACCAAAAAGCGCGTGACAATAACGCCTATTTATTAATATACTATAGGTACTATTAAAACGTGACACTGTACAAAATTTCAAGTGTTTGTATGTGCAAAAATCCAAGTTATATACTTTTTATGCAAAATGTTCCATTTGTGTGCGAGGTACCAAAGGGTTGTTGTAAAGGCATAATACTCCACAAAATGTTAAGTATTTGTATGGACTGGAATCAATGAATCAGCCGTTAAATTTTTGTGCAAAGTGGTCCATTTGTATGGGTGGTACCAACAGGGGTGTGGCAATAAAGCCCATTTTTAATGGGACTGTCGCACAGTGTCGTGAGCGTGGCCACAAATACCTACAGTCGATGTTGGAATTCTTTAAATTTGTTTGCAGAAATCGATGAAAACAGTTAGATTAGAAAGCACATACAATATTTTTAGATGCATTGAGCCGTTTCAGAGATATATGGCTTCAAAGTTGAAGTTGTGCACCTACACTGACAAAAATTGTCATAAATTTAAAGAATTGATCCAAAGACGTCCTTAGTCTTCAAAATAAGTACAGGGTCTCCCATATTCGACGGACCCATCTGGCAACGCCATAACTTTTGACAGAGATGTCAGATCGCTTAATGACATACCGCGTAAAGTAAAGTGGACCCGCGTGGGCATGGCTCGGTCCACTTTACAACGGATTATTCGCGTTGATTTGCATTTGTTCCCGTACAAAATCCAATTGACACAAAGATTGTTGCCTGCGGACAAACCTCGTCGATTGGAATGGGCCCAACGAGTCCGTGGGTCCGTCGAATATGGGCAACCCTGTACATTTTTTACTTAAAATATAGATAATTTCATTAATATTAAGTAATTTACTTAATTTGAAGTACATTTTCTTAATTTTAAGTACAAAATGTACTTATTTTGAAGACTAAGGACGTCTTTGGAGCAATTCTTTAATTTTATGAAAGTACCGTTAGGATACAGAAAAACACATGTGTTTTTTAAGTGGACCTTTTTTGAGTGTAACGAAAATACAATTTATAACGACAGTTCACCAACGTTATTTTTTTGGTTTTTAGCTATAATGTAGTAGTTTTAAAGTAAATAAATTCTAGCTGCGAATATTTTCGAATTTGGCTACAATAAATATTTTAAATTGTTATTGTTTCGAGAAACTTTTGTTATATCTAAAAAAAATATTTTACAAAATCATTTCGAATTGAAAGAAAATCGAACTACGCAACTACTCAACTACTCAAAACGGATATTTTAATCCTTGCTGTAATTTCAGCGATTACATGCTTTAATTTAAAACACCTTAGAAGTATATTGAGCAAAAGTTAGTTGAATTCAGTGGGCAGTTTTATAAAATATTGTATTTTTGCATTTCAGGATATGTGGGATATGTTTGTGTTTACCTTATTTTGCTTATAAAAACTGTTTATGCAAAATTTCGATGACCTACATCTACTCCTTCCATTTTTGGACAATCGTACAGAGAAATCACACAGTATACACTTATTACACTTTACAAAATGTCAAGTATTTGTATGAACTAGAATCAAACATACAAGTGCTTAACTTTTTGTGCATAATGGTCCATTTGTGTGGGAGGTACCAAAAGGGGCGGTGCAAATTCGCCTATTTTTCTCAAGTTGACGGCGACAAGAAACTAATACAATGTATGGATTTGATGTTATGATATAATCAATATATCAATAAAATTTGACCCTTCGTGGGGGAGGTAGGTTGACACATACAAAATGTTAAGTCATTTGGTTAATCCTGTCGGGCAGTAGTGTGGCCGCGGTTTGTGAGACGTTTTTTCAAAAGGTTTGAATCAATGAGCGCCGGGCCGAAAAAGTTTCCTTTTTATACCCTCACTTTAGTGTGACGAGGGGTATATATCATTTGCTACGAAAAAGAGTGTAACACATCGAAGGAGTGACCTAAGACCCCAAGTATGTTCGGCGGAAATCCGTTTTGGGCCACTTAAAGTCGAATGAGCAATGTCCGTCCGTCTGTCTGTCTGTTGGCTGGTGCGCACGATAACTCTCGAAAGGAGTAACCGATTGACTTAAAATTTGGTATGGGATAATATTTTTCTCCATCTCCGGCTAAGTTCGAAGATGGACCATATGAGTCCTCTCCTTCTAGCACCTCCCCCACAAAGGTTTAAAATGTTGTGAAATATTGGATCTTTAATAACTGCTATACTACTTATTCGAATTTTCTGAAATTCCACACATAGTATTAGTTTATTAGTCGCTATTAACTCGAGAAAAATGGGCGAATTTGCTACGCCCCTTTTGGTACCTCCCACACAAATACACCATTTTTCACCAAAAGTTAACAGTTTATAACATTAATAACAGTGTTTAAAAATACTTGCTATTTTGTACAGTGTAATGCTTTTATAGTGCCTACAGTCTAGTGAAAAATGAGCGTTGTTGCCCGTCCCTTTTGGTACCTCCCACACAAAAGTATCATTTTGCACCAAAATTTAACAGCTTATAACATTTATACCAGTGTATAAAAATACTTGAAATTTTGTACAACCCTGTGAAAAATGGCCGTTATCACCACGCCCCTTTTTGTACCTCCCACACAAAATGGCCAAATAATCCACAATTTAATATCTCATAACGTTAATATACCAGTGCACATAAACTGTTATAATTCGGCACAGTGCAATGTATTTAAAGTATCTACTGTTCAGCGAAAAATAGATGTATTTGTTAAACCTGTTCTGGTACCTCCCATACAATCTAACAGAATAATTCGTGGAATATTCAATATTACATTACTCACAAAGTGAGGGTATACCTTAGTCGGTATAACCGACTGAAACTTTCTTACTTGTTATTAATAAAAAATACTTCTGAATAGTTTGATCTGATAAAGCTGATCCGAGAATGTTTAATGGGCCCGCTAATTGGATAATTCCGTGTTTTCTTATATAATTTTTTTGTATAAATTATTATGTTTTCTTAAATATTCAAAAAAATATTAAGATATAATATAATTTTTGGTAGAAATTAGAACGGTTTGTCCAATTTTGTCCAAATTGATTTTGAAACTTTAGTAACTACAACTATACTACTACAATTTACTATTACAACGTTATTCGCGGCGTTGCGTCAGTTGTTGATTCATTTTTATCTCGAAACCAGTCTTGACAAAGTTTCTTTTAAGACAAGTATAAGTACCCATAGGATGGGGTGGTATCTTCATTTAGTCACACAGTTTGTAATATCTCTAAATATTGATCTGAGACCCCATAAAGTATATTACTAATCGTCGTAAAATTCTAAGACGATTTAACCATGTCCGTTAGTGCGTCCGTCCATCCGTTTGTTGTAATCGCACTATAGTCTACAACAATTGAGCTGGACGGCTAAAATTTGGTATATAAACTTCTTAAAGCTACGGGTAACTTGGGATTGAAAATGGGAAATATAGGTCCACATATACTGCCCCCACATGTACTGCCCTCCTAAGAAAGAAAATCGTATCTCCATTTCAGTAATTTTGAAATATTTAGCTTTAATGTTTTATAACTTTCGCTCCTTTTAATTTTATGGTTAGGTTTGGGACCAAAATTGGTCTATGACAGTTGGTAAAGCCGGCTGCCACCCCACCTTGCACCTAATCCTAAAGGCGCGAAAGATATAAAACGTAAAAGCTAAATATATCAAAACTACTGAAATGGAGATACGAATATATTTCTTAGGAGGTCAGTATAGGATCTCCCCGATTTGGTTTCTTAACGCCATTGAAACCACTAATATCTACTGATCGGGCTGACAATTGGTAACTGGGGTATATTTATACCTGGAATCCTCCTCACGAACAACATATAGTCATAGGTCTATGTTTTGATAAAGCTCTCATACAAAGGTCCTTCAAGATTTGACTTCATCACGCCAAAAAAAAAACCTAAAATTTCAACGAATTGGGATGAAATTTGGTATAATGAGTTTATTAGTACCCGTAACCATTCACATGCGATCCATGGTGGAGCGTATATATAAGATTCGATATGGCCGAACTTAATTCATCTTTACTCGTTTCCTATACAATATTTCTCTTCAATATAGAACAATTTACAGTTTTTGTTCACTATTAGAAGATATTACGAATGCTTGCAACAGTCAGTTTGAAACCAAAAATTGTTGGATAAATATTTGTAATCTAAAGGAAATCCGCTGGGAAATTCGTCACCCTGTGGCAACATTGTTGTCACATGCATCATTGCACCGGCAACACACAACACATCAGAACACAATTCAATTTCACTAACCAGCCAAAACAGTGAACACCGAGAACCAAAAGCAGAGAACATGTGTTGCATTCATCTTACACACACACACAACATCCTGCACACAGCTTCCTGTACGTAATAAATGTTCATATATGTTTGTTTGCTTGTGTGTCGTTACATACGGAAGCATACACTCATCATTTTATATGTTCGTTTGAGTGTGTGTGCGTGTGTGAGTTTGTTCAGTCAATGTAAGCGGCTTTTAATATATTTTGCCACATGCCTTCGAAGCCATGATCTGATCTGATCTGATGATAAAATAAATAAAACATGAAAAATCCTTATAAAACAAACTGAAGACTCTTTATTGTTTTTGTTGCCCTCTCGTCAAACTGGCTACTTCTGTTGCAGTTGCTGTTCTCCCCGTTCTCTGTTCTCCGGACTCCTCCCTTTCATGTCGATATGTGTGAAGCCTAGCAACAATATTGGATTAAAAAATTGAAAACCACTCATCATACACGTACTTCATAGTCGTAAAATGAAAATCTTGCTGCCAAAAGAATTCCTCCGGAAGATGAAAGGGCACACAAAGGTTTTACTCTCTTCGGTTGCCTTATTTGTAAATAAATATAATAAAATTGTTGATTTAAAATAAACTACAGGAAATATGCATGGTCTTTTGAGTATGAGGATACATATTGGTGTGCGCATCTTTAAATTGTATTTAAATTTAAAATTATGTATTTTGCCATGGTCATATGTGGAGTTGTCCAAGTCGTTGGAGTAAAATCGCCTGATCAATGGTTGTATATTTTGTTCGTGTTTAGCTCTAGCTTTCGATATATTCGGCCACAAATTTTGCTAGGAAATCTGAATTGTTGGTTATGTTGTGGTAAAATTTGAAGCGGAAGGCTTCCGAACACCTGCTAATGGCCATGGGACCAAATATAGAGGACTCCTGGCGGACTCCATGGAAACGCCTATTTCAAAATAGGCGGACCAGCAGCCCACGTCCTTACTGACGTATTTTAAAAGTTTAAAATATTGTGAAAATAAACAAGTAATAGCGTAAGGTTCGGCCATGCCTCCTTGAAATATACATATGCTTAGGATACACTCCAAACATATAATATTTAACACACAAATAGTATATGTTTGGGAGGATATGGATTTAAACAAACATATATTCCCACTAGCATTTAAATACCCGGCGATGCCCGGGTTGCCTTTGAAAATAGTGATCCAAACATTAGTATTATTTTTGATTTTGAATAAAAAATAAGGACCCAAAAACTAAAAAAATGTTGGCTATAGCAAAATTTATGTAAAAATACGTATTTAAAATCTTTGGTTTACAAATACCTTCGAATATTTGATCATACGCATTAAAAATTAGTTTAGCATCCAGGATCAGTCTACTTGAAAGTCTATCAAACCCCAGATGCTCTCAAAAACTCAAACAAATTCACTGACAACAGTAAAAAATTCTGTAAATATGAAAGCACAACCTCAAATGTACGATATGTGTGCAAACTTTCAAATTAATACTTTTATGGGGTCAGTGGTCAAGAGGTCACCAAAGAGGTGTCTGAGAAACAAATGCATAATATGCTATGTATGTTTAAAATTTCGATATACTCGTATACATTTTTCTTTAAATATTACCTGTGTAAACATTATGTCTCCGTTTTTGTGTACCTCTTGTCCTCAGGCCGGACGACGCATTTCCTTGAAGATCGTTTTATGCACATATATGTGCAGCTTCACAGATCTTTATGGGATTTTTATTGGAAGAATGAAAACATCTTAAAGAATTTTGAAATGTAGTGGAAGAATGAAAATTGCTTTGGTCACTACTGACAACAATCTTAGAATTAAACATTATTTTTTTCCTGTGTATACTACATATTATTTTATCTTTGTATAATTTAAGCGCGAGAGTTGACCACTGGCAAAAAAACGACTATGTTAACAGTCCGTAGGCTATACCACACTGCAGTTTCTAGCTTTCTACCTGTTATATGAGCCGCAACGGTCAAGCGGCCAAAAGTCGCTTGAATTAGTATTAACATTGCCATTTTGGGCCCTTTAATGTACAGAAAGAGTGGAAATTGCATTGGTGACTGCTACAATGGCCACAGTCTGGGATTTGACCGAATTGACAACGTTATATATGTATATCTTACCACATTAAGTGGTGAGAGATATATTTTGAACAGGGGTTAGAAGTTTTACAATCTGTAAAATAGTGAACATTGTTTTGGCACTTCTTCACTGACCACAGTCAGAGAATTGAAAATTATTATATTTACAACGTTTTAACTTTGTGTCCTATAAGAAGCTTCAGAATGGACAAAAACAATTGATAGCGCTATAACTGACCACTGGCCGAAAAATGTCTACGTGAGTAGCCCGTGGTTTATACAACACTCATGTCTATGAGAGTGCAATTTATGGGATTTTTAATGTATTGAAAGATTGAAAAACTCTTAAAGAATCTTGAAATCCAGTAAAGATTGAAAATGGTTTTGGTCATTGCTTAACTGACCACAATCGTAGAATTCAAAATTCCATTTCTCGGGTATAGTACTACATATTATTTTATCTGTGTATCATTTTAGGCGCTTCTGAAATACAAAAAATATTTAAAATTTTGATAGCGCGACAACTGACTACGTGTCAAAAACGACTGTGTGAATAGTCCGAAGGGTATACAACACTCAAGTCTATACCAAAGCAAAATTTAAAGCTTCCTACTTCTTAAAGGTACCGTAATGGTCAAGCGGTCAAAAGTCGCTTAGTGTAAAATCGCATCCCTTGGAGATCAGTATACAAACATAAATTATTAGGATTATAGCTCTTATAGGACTATTAAAGTACAGAAAGTGTGAAAATTGATTTGGTCACTGCTAAATTGTCCACAGGCGGAGAAGTGACCGAATTGACAATGTTAGATAGGTTACCACAGTAAGTGCTGAGCGATATATTTTGAAAAGGCTTTAAAAATTTTAAGACGCGGTTTTATGTCCGGTTTGACCTCAGACTGAACATCGAATTGTTATTTTCGCATCTCCATTGAGATCAGTCTGTACATATAAATTTGTAAATCATTGGCTCTTAAGGAACTTTTAAAATCAGAGAAATAATGAAAATTCTTCGGGTCACAGTTAAACTGACCACATTCAGATAATTCAAAATAATTTTTCGCCCATATACACACTTCATATATGCAAAGTTTTAACTTTGTATCTTATAAGAGGATTCCAAAACGACAAAAACAAAACGCAAGTTTTTGATAGCGCTACAACTGACCACTGGACGAAATATGATTAAGCGAGTAGACAGTAGTTTATACAACACTCCAGTCTATGTGTGTGCAAGCTCTCTAGCTTTAACAGGAGCCTCTGTGGTCAAGTGGTCGAAAATCACTTGGCGGAAAATCGAAAATCAAAGTAGCCTATGGCACTTCCCAGGCATTGGCCTATCTGTCCACCAAGTTTCAAGAAAATCGGTTCAGCCGTTTAGGCGTGATGCTGGAACAAACAAACGATTTTATAATATTAATAGGATTATAATATTTTTTTATATGGAACTAGGTATTTTGGCATGAACAATACCTTATGTTAAAGTTTTCTGTTTTTCAGAAGTTCAAAGTGCAATTTTTTTATATACTTTATAATGGGGATTCCAATAAGAGTGATATGATTTCTTTGAAAAAAAACACACTTATTGTTAAGGAAATTCAAAAGTTTTTTATTTAATGTGAAGTACAATCGATGCAATTAAGTTCTAAATAAAACGCCATTCAAATAGCATCCAAGACTTCTTCTGCAGGAACGAATTCGATGAACCCAATTTTCGAGCATTTTTCCTCTAAATCAAGTCGTATGTCATGAATGGCACGTTTAATATTGACTTGTGAAGCTTGAAGAGAGTCTGGGTTATTTCGAAAGACCAATGACTTCAAATAACCCCACAAGAAATAGTCTAATGGTGTTTAGTCACAACTTCTTGGAGGCCATTCAATATCACAATTTCTTGAAATAATCGAATCTCCAAACTTTTCTCGCAACAATTCAATTGTTTCATTTGCTGTGTGGCACGTAGCCACAATCGGTCAACGGCAAAAAGATAGCTCTTACCGACAGCTAAAATATTGCTCATGGGTGTCAAGGTCGTAGGTCGACTAGAAAGTGTTTTTTTTTTTGGGATTTAAAAAAATGGACTTAGCGCACGAAAAGTTGCAATTGGAGAACGCTTATTTTGATAATAAAGCTGAATAATTTGTAAACGTTCTTACGTATATCTCTTCATGATGAAATTGTAAACACAATGAAAATCAAATGACCGCTCATGACATATTACAAATGGCCGAAAAGTCACATCAAAATCATATCAACTCAATTGGGAAACCCGTTATTAACTTTAATGAGTTTCTAAATTTTTATAATTTCATAAAAATTTTTATCATTTGTGTGAGAGGTACTAGAAGGGGCGTGGCAATAACGCTCACTTTCTACTAGACTCTGTGTACTTTAAAAACATTACGCTGCACAAAATGTCAAGTATTTGTATGCGCTGGTGTTAATATTATAAGCGGTGAACTTTTTGTACAAATGGGTCCCTTTGTGTGGGAGGTACCAAAAGGGACTTCGCATTTTCGCCCATTTTTGTTCTGCTTAGAGAAACGGTAAAATGATTACTATGAATGAAATTTTACAGAAAACCCATGAGTAGTATAGAAGTTTTAAGAGCTTTAACAAAATTTTAACCACTTATTGGTGAGGTACAAGAAAGAGTAGCCCGATATGGTTGTCCATCAAAGATAAACTGGGATTGAATAAAATATTATAACGTACGAACTTTTAAGTCAGACAGACGGACGGACACTAATTAATTCATCTTTTTTACCCATGGAGGTCCCATGCTGAAATGTTTAAATTTTGTTGTAAAATGTGTGGGTAATTATCCCATCACCTTAGAGAGGAGGGTATACATTATTTGCCACGAGCCAAAAGTGTAACATATCTAATGATTGACCTAAGACCCTACGTATGTTTGGCAGAACCGTTTTTGGTAATTTTAAGTCTTGTGAGAATGTACCGTCCATCCATCCGTCCGTCTGTTTATCTACTGGCTGGTGCGCACGATAACTCTCTAAAGGAGTATCCGATTTACATCAAATTTGGTATGCGGTAATATTTTATCTATCTCCGGCTAAGTTCGAAGATGCGCCATGTTGGTCCACTGCTTGTAGTACCTCCCCCACAAAGGGTTAACTTTAAGTGAAATATTTATTCTTTAATACCTTCGATACTACTAACTCGAATATTCTGAAATTTCACACGTAGCATTAGCTTGTAAGTCGCTAACATTTCAAGAAAAATAACAAAAACTGCCTTTTTGGTTCCTCGTACGCGAATGGACCATTTTACACCAAAAGTTAACTGATTATGGCTTTAATATCAGTTCATACAAATACTTGAAATTTTTTACAGTGTAATGTTTTCATAGAACCTAGAGTCTAGTGAAAAGTGGCCGTTATTGGCACCCCCATTTTGGTACCTCCCACACAAATATAACATTTTGCACCAAAATTAACTGCTTATGTCTTTAATATCAGTTCATACAAAATGAAATTTTGTACAGTATAATGCATTTATAGCACCTAGAGTAAGGATAAAAGTGGGCAAATTGACCATTTTACACCAAAAGTTAACAGCTTACAACTTTAATATCAATGCATAAAAATATTTGAAATTTTGAACAGTGTAATGCCTTTATAATACCTACGCGGGGCAAAATCGCCTTTTTTGATATGTTTGAATCGAAAGAAAATATACTTGGAACACAAATTTTTAAATATTATATATTTTCGAGCAAATAAATTTTATTTGAAAATCAATAAAATGTATTTAGAACCCATATTTTAATATATTAGAATAAAATATATTTGCGAACTAATTTTCTCAAAGAAAATATGTGTTTAAATACAAATAAAATTATTGTTTATGAATATTTCCAAATATATTTTATTAAAAAAAAGATTTTCTAAACTTTGCTGAATTTTTCGAATTTTAGTTTCAATTTTTTCCTTGTTTTCGAATTATGCTTTCTTATTAAAAATGACATACCTAGCATTAACTTCTATCTGAAACCACTTATTTTTATTTTCTAACTATTCCAAAGTCATTATTTTCAAGTATAAAGACATTTTACTAACATTAAAAATTTCTAAGAATTACATTTCAATTGCTGAAAATTTAAAACAATTAATGAATACATATATACGAGTATTCACGCAAATAGATCTTTGTTTGAGAAATAACATATCCAAGTAAAAAATATTAGAATGTAAACAAGGTTTTGTTTAGAAAAACATCCTCCCAAACATATAATATTTGTATGTGTCAAATATTAAATATTTGGAGCGCACCCTAAAAATATATATGTTTCAAGCAGAATATGTTTGGGACAATATACTACAGAGGCGATTTTTTTTCAGCGTGTGGAGTCCAGAGAAAAGTGGGCATTATGTGGCACGCCCGTTTTGGTACATGCCATACAAATGGACCATTTTACACCAAAAGTAAACAGCTTATAACTTTAATATCATTAAGAATTTAATTAAATGCAATTTCAATTGATAATAATTTAACGAAAACAAAAAAATAAATAAATTTACGAATATTTTTTGGGATGGTGAGGGGATTTTTCAATCAATATACCCGACTGATATTTCCTACTTGTTTTTAAAATTTGATAACAAAAGCTCTCTACAAAATTTATAATTCTTAGAGAGGATGTTAAATTCTTTCAAATGGTACTTATATCATTCAAATCTAATATTCCGTTCAAAAGTTATGTAGACTTCAAAAGGCTAAACAATTTTGTAGATGACCAACTTGGGCGCAATTTAAAATCTAAACCGTTATGAATTTGGACGATCGGTAAAAGGTAATAAGTCCGCATGGTCTTATAGTATACGCATGTAAAATTTCATTGGAATCTATATCCATAAATATTCGGAGTGGGTTGGTTTCTTTGGAATTACCCTATACCGATCTAATTGTAATCACTCTCTGAATCGATTTAGCTATGCCCGTATGTCTGTATATGTGTTTTTGTAATCAAAGTACAGGTCGCAATAATGCTCCGACAACTACGAAATTTGGCTGAAACTTCGTATTTTGCTCAAGGGCGATCCCTGTTGAATTAGGATAAAATCGGTTTAGAATTAACATTTAGCTCCCATCCGATCTGTATAAAAATTGACACAGAGAAGTCTCTTGATACACCTACAGACATTACTAAATTTAAAGAAAATCGGTTCAGATTTAGATATAGCCCTCATATATATGTTACCCCCGATTTGACATGGATGCGCTGTAGAAGCTGTTTTTAAATCCGCACCGTACGAAAATCGGCTGAATAAGGTTTATTATACATATAAGGTATTCTGTCTATATCATTGAGTTGAGCTTGAGTTATAAGCTCTGGCTTCTGTCTGAAACCGGTACCGCTGTGAGTTAAGAACTCTGTTGAACTTGATGATGTTTCCGTAATTATGCTGTTAGCTATACTTGGACATTGGGAAAGTGGTATTTCGTTCGAATGTTCAAGTGGCAAGGTGATAGATTTAACTTCTTCGTAGTTCCAGCGAATGCTCCTTCCTTACTCCAATCCGACTACTTAGACTAAAACAGCAGTCTGTATCATGAGTGGATGGGTGCCTCCAAATCATTGGTTTTCCAAATTGCAGGTGATGACAAAAAGTGAGACATTTTGTCACAGAAACAGTATCATACAATAATCGAAAAATACTCCCCAAACTCCAACGAGTAAGATTTGCATGACACAAGCTACACAAAACACTAGGCGTCCCCGGTTCGATCAGATTTTTAACTGGTATACCAAAATATTGTACATAAATTACTTTTATTGTTTTACATAAGGTCGACGTTTTTTTTTAATGCTAATTTTCCGCAGAAATAGTTGGATCACACATTGAAAAGTTCTTTGCCTTTTACTCATAATTTATAATTTTTACAAAGTCGACTTATCACTTTAAGAAGTTGAATTACGAATGAAATAAAATTCATTCATGGATGCGAATTTAAAGAAAATAGGTACGTATTACAGTACCTGTATCTGAAATATCGTTTGCTTCTAACATCGAAAATTACTTTCTGTTTCGTGGGGTTATATAATTTTAATATGTACCAGCGAATACGACGGGGAATTCCTTGGATTCCATTAATGCACAAAAAATGGATAACTGAACGGAAACCTCTTAAAAAATAAAAAATACAAATTTTGTTTATTGCCTTTCCACCACTGTTGATCTCATGAAATGTAATTCTCATATTGTACATACAGTTTTATGGATAGATACGAACGATCATAAAAACTAGTCCCCTCAACAATTTTATAATGACATCAAATAAACAATGCGCTTAAATAGAAGTAAGGCCTCATTTGAAAGTCAATAAGCAATAAACCACTTTTTTTTTTTACAAAAAAACAATTTTTTTTAATAGCTGTTTATACGTGAAAATGACATTAATAACACTTGAAGCCCTGATTGTCTCCTTCAATTTAAAGGATTTCGGTTCTAATTTATTTATAGTTCAAAAAATATGAACCAAGGTACAAACCTTGAAAACAAAAAAAAAAAAATAAAAAAAATTTACCATAAACAATTTTTTTAAAATGTTTTTCGTTGTAAAGCGCCGTGGCCACACATCAAACTGTTTGATCAAACTCTTGTATGTGTTAGTAAAATTTTGTTTTGCTTATCACGGCCACACATCAAACTTCATTTCAGAGGCGTTTTGAAAAAGAGTGGACGGTGTTAACACTTCGAAAACAAATCAAAAATGATAATTGAAGATATTTTGACACACGCACATAAAACCGACGTCAAATCTCTGCCGCGTCGACGCAAATATCTAAATGGTTTTGATATTTTTTTACTCTCTCATCAAACCATACGTGTGAGTTTTTTTTACCAACACAATCAAAAAACTCGAGTTTGATGAGTCAGTTTGATGTGTGGCCATGGGGCTTTAGGATTCCAAACGCTTTGCCAAGAACGCCTTTGCGCTTTTCTTTCCTTCTTACAGATTTTGAGTTGCCAGTACATTTGGTCTTATTGAATAGCTTGTTGCAGGTCTTTTCCTAGTCTTCAACTCAGAAGTCCACCATTACGTATAGTCCAGATTTACGTACACGGAGCAAAATCGCCTTTTTGATATGTTTGAATCGAAAGAAAATATATTTGGAATACAAATTTTGAAATATTATATATTTCTGAACAAATTAATTTTATTTGAAAACCAATACAATTTATTTGGAACGTATATATTAATATATTAGAACAAAATATATTTGCAAACTAAATTTCTCAAATAAAATATGTGTTTAAATACAAATAAAATTATTGTTTATAAATTTTCTAAATATATTTTATTTAAAAAGGTTTTCAAAACTTTGCTCACTTTTTCAGATTTAATGTTTTTTTTAATTCGAATTGTACATCCCAGATATAACACCATATGTAGCATTAACTTTTATTTAAAATCGATCATTTTATATTTGTGAGTATTCCAAGTTATCATTTGTTGTCAATCCGCCAAGTAATTTATGTATATCCAACATTATGCGATTTAAATTTTCAATATTTATTATTTAAAAAAAAAAAAAACTTTAAGATTAATTTTTAATTGATGAAAAATGTAACACTTAAATGCAAATAAATCTTTGTTTCGGAAATAATAGTCTCAAATAACAAAATATTAGGATAGAAACAAAGATTTGTTTAAAACAACAACATATTTCCAAATATATAATTTTTGTGTTTATCAAATATTATATGTTTAGAGTGTACGCTAAACATATATATGTTTCAAGCCGAATATGTTTGGGAG